>JAAGVU020000044.1:10576599-10603373 GCA_011763525.2 Mormyrus iriodes | reverse complement strand
GGGGAGGAGGGGTGGGGGGCGGCGGGGGGGCGGGGGGGGGGGGGGGGCGGCGCGTCACAGAAAAAATGGGAGGGGAGAGCCAGACACCTTAGTGAGCACAGAAACCGCGTGGGCACTAGCGACAAACAGTTCCGCGGCGTTCTCTGGCATCTGTCCACCACCATGTTACATCATGCGAGACAGAAACCAGCTGGAGCCCAGCGAGGACCAGCTGTACCAGGAGAACCCAACTGCAGAGCAACGCCGAGCGCCCAGACACTGCAGCCGGCACGACGTCACTAGAAGCGCCGTCTGATGAGACTTCCACACGCGGCATTTCAGATACCACCTTCCAAAGATTCATTTTGCTAATTAAGATCAGCAGGATGTTTAATGATGCGCAGCCTAATAGAGACGTTATAAGCCATCGTACTCGCTGTCGTCACATCGCAGCCAAGGGCTGAGACAAGCCGGCAGGCCGCTCACCTGTCCTCCTTGATGACATCCACGAAGTGTGCATCACTCCGCTCACGGAAGTTCTTGGACCGCAGTGGGATGAGGGCAGAGTGGTCCATCATGCCCATGTCCCCCACCGCCACCCCACCGCCCCCGCAGCTACTGGCCAGCTTCATCTCCTTCTCCTGCAGCATCTCACACAGCGAAGTCTGGCTGTTGGCCAGGGCCTGGCCCGCATGGGGGCTAAGAAGTCCGTTCAGGGCCTTGGGACTCCGCCGCGGGGGCACCTGGGAGGGGTGGAGAGGTGAGTCAGGTATTATAATGGAGGCACAATGCAGCCACAAAGCACTTTGGGCTCCCGGGAAGGGGGAGTACTCGCCTTGCCACTGTTGGCCTTGTGTTCATCCTGGCAGCCGTTCTGCACCATGCTCTCCTCCTGGACCCCATCCTCCCCGGGGATCAGCACCACACTGCAGGAGACGCATGGAGTCTACGGGCACCAGGACACGGGAGGAAGCACATGAAACAGCGCCTGCGTTTCTCCGACACCTTCAGGGGTCACCAGAAGGCGGCGCAAGCGTCCCTGTGCTCCGTGTGTTCCTCCATTAATTAGCCCCAGCCGTGCCAGGCCACTCAGCATCCTGCCTTTACGCCCCCTAATTCGCAGAAAAAGCAAGGAGGAGTGGGTGCACTCTAACCCACTCCTCCCTAACCCTAAGTGAGGGGGTTGATGGTAGCTAAAAGAAAGTGATTTGGCAAAGCGAGACCGGTACCGGCCCTGGCGCCACCAAGGGACGGGAACAAGGCCCGCTAACCATGCTGCCTGAAGTTGACCTGACTGAGACCCAATCGAGTCCGAGAGATCAGTGGCTTCTGATTGCTCCACAGAACCCACCTCAATTCTGGCAGGGGCATCCATACAAGCAGAAGCTCCGGCTGTGGCGTTTGCCGGCCCGTCCGGGGTATGGGCCCGAGGAGACGGGCTCGAACCATCCGGCCCACAGTCTGAACCGGCGTGGGCCAGCTGTGAGCAGCTGCACTGTGAGTCAGGCCGACGTCCCGAGATCAGGTAAGTCTTCAGCCCTGGGGGGGGGGTAAATACAAGCATGAGGTTCTGATCGGGTTGGCCCAAATTGGTGTTCTGAGATTCTCCGATTTATCCCAGGTTTATAACACATTTATCATTTATCATTTGTCAGTGGACAACGATTTTATTGGGCTGCATGCTATCCAGCGAGCCACATTCCAAAGGCACATGCACAACAGAATCCCCACCCCTCTCTTCTGAAAAACCAGCTAACCGTGTGTCTGAATCATATTGCGTGGTCATTGGGTCATGCTCACTCCCTTAATACAGACCGGGACCCTCTGAAAACAGCACATCAGATTCAAAATAACGATTTTCACAGCAGTAAAGTCCAGCTCCGGCATGCAGGAATGCATCCAAGAGTGACGTTTTCCCCATGAACTCACTAAACCTGCCAGCTAACTCAACAGGAAGCTGGAGAACAGACCAGCACGCAGGCCCAGCCCCGCTGACTGGCAGCAGGCAGTGCGCAGACTGAGTAAGGGACCCGCGTGTCGTTTAGCAGGTGCCAGAGGTGGGCTGCATTCCAGGCTCAGTTCTGCTGTACATATTTAATCAGAATCAGCCTGCGCTGATGTCTCAGTTTGCTTCACGGCATGAGAGTTCCAGCAGGAGTTAAAGTTCCTGTAAATCGACGGGCTCCCTCCTTCTTCACCTCAGAATGCCACACCACCATCTACTGGCCTTGTTTATCCTGCTCTCTTTTGTAACAGTTGGAATCCTAGTCTAGAAATTTCAGCATCCACTGGGAGCTATAGCGGGGCCAGACTAGTCCCCACTTTCCAAGTAGAGCAAAGCTCCCCCTGCAGGCAGTGGTCTGCAAGTGCAGATGTTCTTCATATGCAAATTTGGACAGTGGGCCACTATTGTCCAACCCACGTGAAACAGAACTGCTTGGGGAAGAGAAAGGTGATGAGCTCAGCTGGTGAGTCTGTCACTAAATGTGTGGTGTGTGGGAGAGTAAGAAAACTGCGATTCCTGTTCCACAGCAGGATGTTCACTCACACACACCACACACATACACACACAGGTATGAAAAGTAGCCTTTTCGTCTGGTTTTATCTGGCACCCTGCTGTCGTACTCTGAAGAAACATGATTAAAGTTCATAAGTAAACAGGCAGTAGTATGTAAATGTAGCTGTCAAAATGGTGAAGAAAATCTATGAAGCATACAGTGACTCTAAATAAAGACGATGACACAGGCAATAGCGGACAAGGACACTCAGGGCCTCACTTCAGAGTAACTGGTTTTAAAACAGGTAAATGCTTCCTCTGACCCACTCCCCATACTAGACAACCCTTTTCAGTAACACAGGGGTCACCAACACACTACAGTGACTCCTACCAGGACAACCTAACAAACAGACACAAACACTCACAGACAGACAATGGGCTTCTTTTGAAAAGAGCCAGCTGGGGGGTGGAGGCTTCCTGGTCACAGCTTTGACCGCTTCCGTCCCCCGTGTTGCCTCCCCATGAGCCTCTGCTCTTTACCACACAAACACTGCAGGTTGTGGCAGCTAGGTAGGAATCAGTTAGACATGCCCCCATACATTCTTGGTACAGGCGAGAACAAGACACCCACCACCTACTCCAATAAGCTGTAAACCCTGGGCACACTCTCATGTGTAATGGATAATAACGGAAAATCATGCTGCAAGCAAATTTATCGTAGAATGAAACACGAGACAAAAATGTTGTAATACTATTTCGGCAAAGCGATCCGGCAGCGAGCCCCCATCACAACTGCTGTTTTCCTTAAGAGGGGTAAGCAAGAGCAAAGCCAACCAATTTTTAGCCTAACCGGACCAGACCAGCAGAACACAGAGGGTCTGGAACCAAAGAGGAAACACCAGTGATGTCAAAAACAAGAAAAGGTTTTGAGGAATGAGAGTGTGGCTCACGGTCACGTTCACCTCTGGAGCACAGTCCACGCTGACGCCGCTGAAGGGGAAACGCGGGGTTACCTCAGCGACGTGGAGACAATGGAAACAAACAGGTTACTCATGCGGACCGCGGCACAGACCGGGCGTTGCGCTACGGCCGCCACTTTCCACATAGTCAATAAAAAAAACAAAAAAGAATTCCATGTATTAAATCAAGATTTCAGAACAGTCTATATAACATGCAAGAGCAGCAAGAACAACAGCTGCAGTGATGACCGACTTTGCGATGACAGGGAGACAGCGACACCAAAGTGGTCTGTGCTGGCCAACAGTCAACAGACGGTGACTGATTCATGGTCGATGGACTGTAACTAGCCTAACAACTCAGAGGGAGGAAGGAAGGAGGCTTACCAAATTCTTTAATTGTTTTTCTATTAATAACAGTTAATTACCAAAGCAGCTGCAATCCACTGCATTAACATGCTCCATCAGGACAGTCATGTGACAGCCCCCTGACCCCGCCCACTGCATCCGTATGCACGCAAGTAGGTCATGGTCAGCTCATACTGCCTGAGGGGGTCCTAGATGTGGAAGAGGGTGACATGAACAAGGCCTGGCCCCACCTGTGTGCTAACCCCCAACACCCCAGGCCACACCCCCTTCTCACTGACAGTCTCCAACAGCCTGGCCAGTTGATCTTGACTTTGCCTTGCAGCTCATGCCCTATGCCTACCAACTAAACACCCCATGTGGCTGTCCTCGCATCTTTTTTCCAGGGTCTGTCTGTCAGGAATAGTTGGGTACCGTGGCTGTCACTGTGCAGAAAGAAATTGACAGACTCCTGGCTACACCATGCCTGGTCTCACCAACACAGCATCTCCAGGAAAACACCACAGCACAACAACAAGAGTGAAAACATTGCAGTGGAAGCAGGCCGAGATCATTCATCAATCATCGTGCAATCGAGTTGGAGACACGCCACATTCGACTGATCGAGGTCGGGCAGCTGTAGCTTACAGAATTAAATGCTTCATATTGCGTTTCTATTTTTTGGTAAGGGGTGGCAACTGATGTGGCCACTTACTTACTGGGGGGGACCACAGCCACCCTGGGCCATCACTTAGATCCGCCCCTGGAGCAGCGACCCTCCTTTGTGAAAAGGACCATTGCCAAGAAGACTGCAACACATCCATGATGACGTAACCTAAACCACTAGTACCAAAGCACCTGCTGGGAGGTCAGCCTTTACACGCCAGTTGTGCGGAGAGCTTCTTGCCACGGACCGCTCTGCTTGCCAGTCACCTGCCCCAAAACCACCCCCACATCCCTCACACCCCACCCCATCAGTATGGGACCCAGATACTGAGCTCTGTCCAGAGATACTCTTCTAACAGAGAGGCCACTTACAGCACAATAGAAGCTACTAACAGTCTCCGATAGATACAGAGAAGTGAGGGCGGCATTCATCATTGCAAACAGTGTGCACATGTACCAAACCGGGGCCGCGAGTGGCACTACAGCACGTTCAATGCCGTTTAACAAGCACAGCGAACAAGAGGGACAAGGACAAAGACTCTGCAAAAGAGAAAGCAGCTTGCAGCTTGCAGCATGCGCACACACGCGCCAAGGTGACACATGCCGAGACACGGAGGGCATCCGACAGCGCCACTCTCATACGAGCCCCAGGGTCCTGTGCTACGTGCCACATCGTTCCCGCAAAAAAAGGTACAAGCAGCCAGGAACAGGTGGTGTGGTCTGCTGCCAGCTGGCTCCTTTCCTGCCCCCCCCCACTGTCAGTTCCAATGTCGGGGCCGGTGTGGGGCCAATGAAGGCAAGGACTGGCAGGGGTGTGCAAGACAACAGCCAGTTAAAAAAGAACAAAGGTCTGAATACCTGTGGCCCACTGAACAGCCATCCGAGAGAAGTGGGCTGGGAGCTTAGCAGGCAGACAGGAGAACAAGCCCCAGGCCACAAACTGTCGTAAGCAGGAAAAAACCCCAATGGGACCATCGGTGTCAGACATATTGCTGTCTGTCATCTAACTCCATGTCATACCAAAACGATCTATCAAGTCATCGTACAACAGCCAAGTACAATTTAAATAGATCATGTCTAGCTAGAGCAATATTTTTTTAAACCTTACGAACTACCTCATAGAGGGAACGGGGGATGCTGTCAATGATTTTCTATGTTGGTGTTATACGAGATCAGACCAGCCAACTTCAACATTCAGTATCATGATTACCAAGGACATGAGATGTGAACAGCACACCTGCAAGTTCCAAGCCCGGTGAAGACAACTGCCACTGTAGCCTTTGGCTTGACACATCACAAATATCAGAGTGTCTATATTGAACTGTTTTTTACCTCATAACTCCAAATCAAAAGCAACACTACCTCAATTTCACACCAGGGCAGGACATAAATATGTGTTTTTATAGATAGGCTGAAATGAACCCAAACCTAACAAACAATCCCTGAACTGGGTTCAAGACAGAGACAGCTGACGGTGCCCAACAGGCCAGAAGAGTTACGGCGATGGAAGTCACAGAGGCAAAATCCTAAGGAAGAGAGGAGCTTAGAAAAGGAAAGGTATCAAGTGTCCTCAAGGATGTTACAATAAAATCATCTAACAACTTATGGAGGAGGCAGAAGCTTGCATAGGCTGGGTTTCGCCAGAGTGAAGAAGTGATGATCATCTCATTATTATCAAGGAAGGGAAAGAACACTGTGAGAAAATCCATAACATATTGGATATCCCCCCTTATCAGGAAGGCAGTGCTGGAAATTTCTGGCGAATTAGAGTCTTTCTGCAGCTAGTGTTACTACGGTGGTCAGAGACTTGCAAGTGTAGATGAACTCTGTCTTGACATGTTTAAAGCTTTGAATGCTAGAGTGACAAAGTTGACGTGCTTCTTTGATGTTCCATGGAAGGATGGTAAAGCATCTCTAGACTGGCAAACATGCAAGGAGGGCCAAAGGGTATGTTACAACTATAGGGCGATCATACTTCTCAGCCTCCCTGGGCAAGCCCAATGGTCAAATCTAGGATTCAAAAAGAACATGCAGATTCCAGGCTTAACTTTTCTCCATCACAGTTGTGTGTGGGTACATCACAATATGGTAAAACAGGGCACCAGGGGCACTTCTGCATGCTCAGCAGTCCCAGTATGAATTTAGTAAGAGTTCTACCCACATATATGGCACAAAATCAAAGTCGTTTAGAGTAGGTGTTAGCATCTTGCTTCTACTCTGTGATTTTGATGAACAGAATATCAAGGAACAGTCATGGCTTGAGGTGCATCCAGTATGGGTGACTAAAGGTGACACCCCAACTATTTGCAAATGTTCTTCCTCTTCTGACTTCATGGGAACAGGAGCTCCAGCATGAGCTTCAGCCATTCATTGTTGAGTGTGAAGAGGTGGTGATGAGAATTAGCATCCCCAAATCTGAGGATGTCACAGGAAAAAAAAAAAAAAAAACAGATTCCCCAGTTCACCTGAAAGCAGCAGTCTGCCTACGTGAAGGACTTTAAGTACATTAACATCTCATTCATGAGTCACGGTAAGAAGGAACAAGAAATCAGCAAGCGAATCGGCTCCGTGGCTACAGTTTTCCAGGCACTGAGCAAGTTTGAGATGGTTGAAGTAGAAGCTAAATAATCAGATGAGACTAAGTTTACCAATCAGTATATGATCTATGGTCATATGCTGTGAGTATAGATCAAGGGCACAAGTACAAGCAACTACAATGAGATTTCTAAGCAGAGTTGCCAGGGTCGAGTATCTGTAACAGATCCAGAGAGGCATCAACCTTCAAATCGAGCGAGTCAGCTGAGATGCTATGGGTAAGGATGCAACCTGGTCTGTTCCCAAGAAAGCAGTCTCCAACAAATCCCACTTGGCAGAGTCTCCGGGGCAGACTCAGGACACAGTGGAGGGATTAAATCCCAGATGGCTTGGAAATGTCTGAGGATCCCCAAGAACAAGGCTGTGGTTTTAGAAAGAGAGGTCTGGTATGATTGCCTCAGCATGCTGCTACTGTAACCTTCATCAAAAGAATCATTATCAAAATGATGATGAGAACTCAATGTGAAGTGCTAAGGAATGATAACATGACTTTCAATGCTCAAAAATAAAGCCCATTACTTGCCAAAAACAATTACAGCCCTTTCAAATCACTTTATGAGAGTGCACATGCCCCTCGTGAGAAAGCACATGACTAAATATAAATAACTAAACATATGCTAGTACCTCTCGCCAGCCGCCATCTTGCACCAACCTAACCTAATACACATCTATAATTACAGGCCGCACTTTCGACTCACCGGGCCTTCCGGAATCTTCCTCAACCCCTAAAATTTGAAGTTTGGCCATCCCTGATGTAAAAGATTAGACATACGCTAAGAATGGCATATCAAACTTTATGGACTACACCATTGACATCTTACAGATTTGCAACCAAAATGTAAAGAATTATCATCTGTCATCCTCAGGGTCCCGTGGAGAGTATGTTTACTAACGTTCAGGCTTGTCTTGCTTCCACTCCACTTCTCAGCCACCTAGACTATGCTCAACTGATGGCTTTTGTTTTTAAGGCAGGTCTGTAAAGACAGGGAAAGTCATTAAACCCTCAGGATGATTCCACAGCTTCCCCTTACATTCGTCTGAGGAGAACGTGTAGGATACAGCTCACCTCTTGTGCATGCATCACTAAATTGAAATACTCCACCCCCCTCACTGCCTCCAGCAGGATCCAGATCTTCAATGCTGCGGAAAGCACAAGAAGCCAGACTGTTTTCCCACTGGAAGTAGCAGACAGGGATTTGCCATTTCACGGAAGACTACAGACACCCCCCCCCCCCCCCCAACAACCTCCTGCTGTGTCTCAGCCGGAGTTCGAGTTAGACCCCCCAGGTCTGTGCAGGCTTCATGTGGGTGTTCGCATGTGTGTAAATGCTGGAGGCCAACTCAAACACAGGCGTCACTGAACAGCAGATCTGACATTTCATTTCCTTCTTACAAGTCTGTTTCAGCATGACGGGAAACCCTGATATTAGCCATAAAACATTCAATTGGGGCACCTGAAGAGATGCCAGGATGCACCCGCCCTTCGGAATTTATGTCATAGCAGAAGGTCTGGGAAGGCAAAAACCAAAGGCAGTCTGACTGAGGAACCTTCCCTCCAGGCATGATCACACTGCATCCCTCAAGACTTCGCATATCATAACCTGGGGCTGAACCAGGCCAAGAGCGTCCCTCTTGGTTAGCTGGTCCTCAAGCCACACATGTTCCATAACCTATGGTACCACGCTTGTATCCTAGCAGGTGTTGCCTCCTTACCCCAATACCTCCAAGCGCAGCCACCGGGACGAGTGCCGCTCCGTGATTCAGCTGTACTGCCGCGAGCTGACACAGAGCAGCAGTCATGAATCCATGGCAATGTTGACAGTTATTTTGAGCAGCCATGTCAGGTGACCAGCGTCCTGCAGCATTCCTCCAGCATTCCTCCTACATGATTTGTGCAGCTGTTTAACACACAACTGGCCCACAGCACAGTCCCCAACAGGCTACACTGAAGGCACCCCCCTTCCATGCTGGAGGGAATGCCCTCCACTCCTGGACCTACAAATGCCATCATCTTTTTCTCAGAACACTGCCATCCCTATTTTGCCGGTGATTTTTGAGTCCCCGGTTAATACCCCCAATAAATAAATCAGAGAAAATGCAGTCTGTGTAGCACCTCCCTGCCCAGAGACAGCCACAGCACAGACAGGACACGGCCTGGTCCGACAAGCCGCACCAAGGTCGACACACTGACACAACGACAGCTGCATCAACCCTCTGAGTCACTTCCTGCAAAGCAGTTACATTGTGCGTTCAGGAAGTGATGTCACAATAAGAAATTTCAGAACATCTGCAGAGGCAGCTGGGAAAACTATACCTGCTAACTGCATTTAAAAAAAGTGAAAAAATATGAGTGGAGTTTAGACAGAGAGATAAACCAACAGTCCCTTCCTACACATTTATACTAAGATATTTATATGAAGACACCATGTGATACTTTATCTGTGTTTTTGCCTGTACTGCCTTGCAATACTGCAATAAGAGGGGAAACAGAGGTCTTTGTAATCTAATCTCTTTGAGCAGTGTTTCCCAATCTGGTCCTTGAGAACCTGCAGATAGTCCGCGTTTTTGCTCCCTTAGGGAGCTGGGAGGGAGCAAAAATGTGGACTGTCTGACAGGGAGCTGGAAAGGAGCAAAAACATGGACTGCCTGTGCGTCCCTGAGGACCGAATTGGGAAACACTGGTGTAAAGGTCCTCTGTCAAAGTGTGAAGGCTTGCTGGACCAGGATCAGAACATTCTGCTCACTGCTATCTCCAGGAGACTGACTTTTACCAGACACTGACCACTCACACCTGAAGATCCTTTAAAGCTGGTAAAATGATTTAGCTTAACTGACGTTTTAAACACCCATGACAGTTTATTTCAATCTCTGCATGAGCATATTCAGACTAGGGTTGCAACAATTAAAATTCGATAACGTTGATAATAAATTGGTAATAAAAATAGCTGACAATGAATTTTGCCATCGACTGGTTGCAGTTTTGCTGCGGTAACTGCATATAATGACATCACCACCTAGATCACCATCATCACCTGACCACACAATTAAATCGATCACCAAAAAAAATTGCTGTTTGCAGCCCTTGTTCAGACCAAATGGCAGTTAAACATTACTGAGTGCCAGAGCACCACCCCTAAGACCTGACGCTTTACGGCCCAGGCTCTCTCTCCCACACAATCGCTCTGCTTTCCTTTTCAGTTTTCCTCCCCGAGCACCTCCTTCCCCCGACAGTGGAAAATGCACATAAGCTAAACGCACCATTGCTGCAGGAGGGAAGCCGCCAAGGGGCATAAATCAGAAGGTTCACCTTGGGAAACCCTCCAGGGTCCCAGTGATTCAGAGCCCAAGCTGGCTGCAGCAATGCAGCCACGCAGCACCTCCATCTCCAACATCATGGAGCCCAGAACGACGAATTGCCACGCACTGGGGTCAGGGTCGACCTGGAGTGTTACATAACAGCCACCATGGCCAAATGCAAGGTCGCCACGGGACAGCCCTCACAGGCACAGTCTAAAAGGGTGCACAGTCAAAGCCAGTGGCAAACAGCGACGCCCTGGCATGGCCCATTTCCCACAGCGGCGATGGGCAAGGGGGGCATGGCCGGGTGCCATGGCAGGGTCTCACATCAAAGGCCTGCCAGTGTCCCGAGCGGCTTGTAACCACAATCCCTGGATCTATTTACCCCCAGCCTGAGACTAACGCAGCAGCTGACACCACCATAAAATCTCTCTCTCCTCTTCGCACTCAGTCCCTCCGCCCTCCCCTTTTCTGTATCCTCCTTGCCCTTATTCCCCGTCTCTCTCCTCATTTGCCCCTCTTTAGTCCTGCATCTCCCTTAAGTCCCACAGTCCCTCACTCCAGTCACTCTCTCCTCATTCCCACATCATCTCCTTTCCCTCCTTCCCTGTCCACACCTCACCCCAGTCTATCCCTCCCTCCAGTCCCTCTCTTTCCTCTCCTCATTCCTCTTTCCAGTCCCTTCTCCTCATACCCTCCCCTCCAGTCCCCCTTCTCCTCATTCCCTCCCTCCAGTCCCTCCCTTCCCTCTCCTCATTCCCACCCTACTCATTCCCTCCCTCCAGTCCCTCTCTTCATTCTCTACCACCAGTCCCCCTCAGGCCTTCCCTCCTCATTCTCTTACTTCTCATCTTGCATTTTCTTGCTCTTTAACATAACGAAAAGTGTCTGTCTTCCAAAAACTTCAACGTTAAAATGCAACCGATACAGTGAGATACAAAAAAATAAAATGCCCCCCTCCCCCCTGGTTTGTGTTCTCAGGACACAGAGCACGGCTGAAGACACGTGTAGAACAATTCCAGTTAGCTCTGTGGGCCAGACCGACGCATCCGTTTCCAAAGATGCTCAGAGGTGCCGAGTCTGCCCAGGCCTTCCCCAGTACACTCCCCAGTCAGCACCCAGCTGAAAGGCAGTGCTGGTCTTTAGCAGAGTGCTGCAACAGCCACCCCCCCCCGTCAGTATAACCTCTGTGCTGGAATCATTTTTCTTCCTGAAGGTCACCGGTGTCTGCATTATTAGCTTCCACAGCAAAGACCATCGCCTGAATCACAAGCAGGCGCCGATGATTACGTAAACCCAGATCCACAGTTTGTAGAAATGTGGGGGGGAGGGGGGGGGTGGCACCATTTGCGTTCTAAAATTTCCACTGGTTTTCAGCCGCTTCTGAACACCTACACAGACAATAGCCAGAGTGTGCAGCCACAGTGTGTGCAGCCACAGAGCAAGACTGCCTGGGACACACACCAGAGTTTCCACTCACACCACATTCTGGAGAGAAACAGGAGGGCCAAGCAGGAGACCGGACAACTATTTGCTGGCACTAAGCACCAGCGAAGGGTGAAAAGGCCTGTCTGGAGCCGAGGAATCGGGCTGTAAAGCACACAATCCGAAACCTCTTCGCCTACGGCTGCTGGCATAGTGTGTAAGGTCGGCCCACACTGCCCCATAACTACCCAGGAGAGCTGCCGGCTGGTGCCCCACAAGGTCACGCATCAGCCCAGACATCCGGGGACAGAGGGATCTCAAGCATCAGAGAACACCAATTCACTCTCACCAGGGCTATCCTGGTGCGTTTTTCTTAGTTGTCGTGAACATTCTCCGTTTGTAAAACGCACACATGCATGACAATTGGCAAGAGCTTAGCGGAAGAGTGGAAGCAAATGTATGGGCCAGAGGCCATTCCACCACTATGGAGTACCCGCCACAATACTGCTAATTCAGGGACAGGGGAATCCCTACACATTATGGCACAGGGAAGCCCGGGGGCTATTTCCACAAGGTGGGGGGGGGCAGGGTTACAGGTAAAAGATAGACAAGTATTAAAAATCACTGATCCCAGTAAACACCAGAATCAGGAGTGTGCTTTCACAGCTAATATTTTTCCATCACGATAAATCAACTTTCCGATATAATTAGAGTTTGAGGGAAAAGGGCAGCAAATGAGATATCCCCTTTCGGAAAAGAATTTGCATAATATGTTTCCTGACAGTAAAACCGAATCTAATTACCCATTAAAGTAAACCATTTAAATCTTCTTGAATAAATCAAATCAGTCCTCCTTAATGAATTGTTTTAGAAATATCTTTTACAACACAACACGGTTCAAACATCCTTGTAAAATAAGGGAAAAAAAAAAAATTAAAAAAAAAAAAACATCCAGAGCAGTGAGGTCAACAGCTTGAGATCAACTGTGTCGTGTCAAACCCCTGTAATGTTAAAGACTGATCACATCCTCCTCCAAGGGCAGTTAAAGTTCAGTCCATCTCTTACAGACTTGGTGAGGTGAGAACCTGATGTCAGTCTCATTCCCGAGCCTTCTCGCCGTCTTAATCAGCGAGCCGTCACCAAGCAGGCTCAAACCTCGTCACCCAGCACTGAAAGGCTGAGAACCCCCAGGTGCAAGCTCAGACATGACACCACAACACCCGGCCCCTGCTCAGGTCCCAACAGGACAAGCCATTCAACTAGGAAGGGGGGGGGGGGGACTGGATGGGGTGTGCGTCACCCCAATTTGACTTCAGAGGCACCTGCTGACTTCTGAATTATTGCTGCTACTCGTGCAGCTAGCGGGTCACAACTGTAGGGCCGGCCGGGGTAACAAGCAACTACCTTACGGCCACAAGCCCCTCACGGGCCCCGTCGGGACGCCACCATGCATACGCCCTGAGCCTGAAATATAACAGCCTCCAGCCTAGAAGGGGAAACGGCAGGAAGCTGACCCAGTTTCCACCATTTTAAAACTGGAACAAACAACGCTGCAGTCGGACAGAGAGAGCAGGTGTCCATCTTCCCAACATGGAGCCCCCTCGGAGAGGGCGGGGAAAACGTCCTGCTCCCAAACCCATCCAGCCAATCTCTCAACCAACCTGCTTCCGAAAACTGCATGCTTGCATGTGTCGACTTCGGTTATTTTTTTTGACAGAGAGCCTGAATGTACACACAATGGACAACTGCAAAACTAACCATTGCTCTTTACAACACCCAGCAACAACTATTAAAGATCTGCCAGCTGAACATGCACCTAAATACAAATTTTTAGATTAACCCATTAACGGACACATTATGGGCAAGTAAGTGAAACCGCAGGCTAGCAGCATGTCCGTTATGAAGGAATAACAGGAATACTCAGTGTCCTCAGTCATAACTCCAAACGCACTGCCAGGGTAGTCAGTTACTTTTCAGATTTACTAAGCAGGAAAGAGGACAGTGCAGGACACCACACATTTGATGATTATGGTCCTAGGGGGTGCTGATTCACTGGATGGCTCCCTGAGGAGGTGTTTCAGGCATGCGCAACCAGGAGGAGGCCCCAGGGCAGACCCAGGACAAGCTGGAGAGATTATATTTCTCGGCTGGCCAGGAAACTCCTTGCGATTCCTCCGATGAAGCTGGAGGAGGTGGTTGGTGAGAGGGAGGTCTGGGCATCCCTGCTTAGACTGCTGCCCCCACGACCAGACCCCAGATAAGCGGTGGAAAATGGATGGATGGATGGATGGATGGATGGGTTGCTGTTGTACCCCCAGCTCTTGAGCATCCACAGTGCACCAGTGCTATGCCCTCAGTTGTTATCAACTTATCACCGCTATGCCCCCCTCCACTTTTGACAAGTTTAACCATTGAAACTCCCCCCAAATGTGTGTGTTCTGAAGAGAATCCTAGAGATTTGTATACATGTGTTTAGAGCAGAATCCTAGAGGTGTAGGTGTGTGTGGTCCCACCACATTATTTTCTTCACAGAAGTACCTCTCACTGAATAAAAGGTTGGAGACCACTGCCGTAGATTTATCATCACCCCTGCACACCCAAAAATGGTTCCCAGCCCCAGTGACTGATGGACTGATGAGAGAGATCCAAACAACCAAGCCCAACTGGACTGGCTCACACCACTTACACGTACGTTATAAGCTTACTAAGACACTGGTAACAAGCAGTGCATAAATCACCCTGAGCACATTAGAGCCATTGGATTTGGCAGACGCCACGCTGGAAGAGAGAGCCGGAGGTCAGACCTTGCTACTCTGTCCTTTGTGGTAACCCGAGTCACCGGTGACACCACTGAGGACAGACAAACGTCCAAGTCAACGACTCCATGACAACCCCATCACACACCAAAGCCATGATGTTCCAGCGCCCCCTGTAGGTGTGGGAGCTTTTTGTCCATGGTGGAAAGAAGAATGAAAAGCCCTCAACTTCAGTATGGAGAACACCTCCCTGAATCCAGTCACAGCCACCTTCAGCAGCTGGGAGGGGTGAGGTAGGCACACGAGGGGGCGGGCATACCTGAGTCTGCACCGGTGTAGCTTGGGAAGAGTCACGTCACCTACTACTGCCACACGTCACCAGAACACCACTTCAAGATCACCAAGAGGAATGGGGGATCGTTATCACCATGACGACAACCTCTGATTCTCAAATCACATATGGTGGAAGCCGGAGAGAAAGCTAGAAGAATCACACTCTCTGAGTTGGCGGGGGGGGAGGCGTAAGTGTATAAGTGAAAATTAACACCACCCGCAAGTTTACACTATTCACCGGAGAGCAACAGCAATGAGCTCAAGGGAAAGAAAATCGGCAGAGGAGCTTTGAGAACAGAAGCAAAGCAGCCATTTACATACTGCTCATCTAGATGGAGGTGGTCAGGATCTATCTACAGCCAACCCTCCATACAACCCCTCTGTTCCATCCCATAGTCACCTCTGCAACTGCTATTCACTGGAGGGGAATGCCTGGGCTCAGAAGCTGCTCACCTCAGAAAAAGGTCACCTTATTAAAGTACAAAGCTTCTACACTATGAACACCTTAACCTGTAGCCAATGGGATTAAAGCACAGCCTTGACTCGTTGGTCTAAGCAACATCGCTTCCTTTTCCCACCAAACTCTCAATACAGCCCCACCTACCCCGGCTGCCCAGAGCCCTTACCTTTCAGCTGCTCTGTGACCACGCTGTGGCCGACGCGCTCCGTCACCTGGCCATCCTCGCACTGATAGCGGTCGTCCAGGAACCGGGCGGTGGCCTCGGAGATGTGCACCTTCCCAGCCACACCCAGCTGCTCCATGAGGTTGGCCAGGTTGACGTCGTTGGACCAGACATCAAACTTGAAGCGCTTCATCCCCAGGATGCCGCAGAGTACAGTGCCCGTGTGGACACCCACCCGCATGTCCACCATCTCTCGTGTCTCCCGGCAGAACTGCTCGATGGCCTGGATCATGCCCAGGCCCATCTCAATGCAGCAGTAGGCGTGGTCAGGTCGCGGCTCGGGGCAGCCAGCCACGCAGTAGTAGCAGTCGCCCAGCGTGCTGATCTTCTCACAGCAGGTCACCTCGCAGAGGCGGTCAAAACGGCCAAACAGGTCATTGAGGAGGCCCACGAGGGCGTGGGCGGACTTGTTGGCACTCATGCGGGTGAAGCCTACGATGTCAGCAA
Organism: Mormyrus iriodes; assembly: GCA_011763525.2. NCBI lineage: Eukaryota > Metazoa > Chordata > Actinopteri > Osteoglossiformes > Mormyridae > Mormyrus > Mormyrus iriodes. The sequence continues at coordinate 10,587,394 of JAAGVU020000044.1, read as the reverse complement.
ACAGGATGCTGACGGGATCCATGCGGCGCATGTTAAAGGGCCGGAAGATGATCTGACCCCTCGGGATGGACGTTTTCTTCCGCTTGCCACCCTTGGGGCTGACAGAGGCAGTGGCAGTGGCCATGGCGGTGGAGTAGCGCTTGACCGAGTTCTCGCCCTCTTCATCACCCTGCTTCATGAGCTCGTCGGCTACACGACGTGGCATCACCGAGTGGATCATGCGTTCCTTGAGCGCCTTCTCCACCTCCAGGTCTTTGCCATGCATGATGGCCTGGCCGACCTTGAGGAAGGTGCTGCGTGAGCGAACCTCGGACATGATGAAGAGGTGCACGCCGATGGCATGCGCACACAAGTGCAGCAGTGCCTTGGCTGGCACTAGCCAGCGCAGGGTGGCCCAGTCCGACTCAGAGAGGTCCAGAAAAGCAGCGCCATCGCCTGGGGCCAGGTGTACCCACCCCAGTGCCTCGAACACCACGGAGTACATCAGCCCCAGCAGCACGCAAGCGTACAGGCGAATATGAAGCACGCTGTAGAGGAGGAGCAGCACCTCCATGCACAGGGAGAAGGTGCCTACAGGGGAGACGCAGGGGGTCAAGGAGCTGCCTTCCACGGGGGTCTCTGTCGCTGTGAGGTTCCCACTCCAAAGGACCCCACTGCCCTCATCTGGCGAGCTCCTCTCCGTGTCCAGGAAGCTGGTCGCCTGCATCTGCGACGCCAGCGTGAGGGTGAAGGCCACGGCGATGAGCAGCAGCGAGGCCTGCCTGTAGCTGCGGGCGTACAGATGGGTGAAGGTGAAGAGGAAGAGGAGCAGGCAAATCAACAGGAAGGCGGCCGTGGGCACGAGGAAGGCACTTGGGCTGCAGTGGGCAGAATTAGCGCCGAAGTAGGCACCCCAAAGGAGACTGGCGACAGCCAAATAGGACAGCACGTAGCGGAAACGCCGCTGTGTCTGCGGGAAGCACCTCTCCTGGCACGCTTCCTCCAGGATGGGCGAGTCGAAGCCGGGGTCCCAGAACTGCCCGTTGGACCTCTCAAAAAGCTGCGGCATTCCCCGGCGACCGCGGTGGCCTCTTACCACAATCCTCCGCACACCCGACTCCCCCGAGCTACAGCTGGACGAGATGCTGTACTTGCAGTGCTTGGATCCCGTCGCCCCCCCACCCCCGCCACCGGTGGCCCCCATGCCGTGCTGCTGTTTGTGTGCCTTGCTGCTGTTGATCCGCACGGACGCCACACCGTCCCCGCTCGAATCACAGCTGACCTCCGTGTTGTGCAGGAGCAGCTGGGGCGAGGCCATGTTGCTGTACGTGAGGGGACCGAATAAGGCAAAAAAGTAAATCAGGAGAGGAGACCGGTTTGGAGGCGAAAAAAAATCCCCCACAGTGCTGTGGTTCCACAATGAGACAAGTACAAACGTAACAGAAAATGACACGGGAGGGGGGCCGCTGTGTAAGCGGCTCCTCCACTTGAAGAGCGTCCCAGAGGTTTCAGTACTCCATTACTTCTCCTCCAATGACGTCAACATCCACATTCCTCCACCTTCCTCTGCTGTGAAGCGCCGAGGCCGGGGCTGTGCTAAAGGTCTCACTCCGCGGAGCCGACAGCCGGTGAAGCTCCGTCCATCCTTCGGCGGGCAAAAATCAAACGGCGAAGGCGGTTAGCGGAGCTCGAGCTAGGCGGGCGCGTTCCGGCACGCGGCGGCCGCCGCCTCCCCCGCGCCTCGCGAGCCTCGCGCGCTTCCCCTCTCCGCGCTCACTGACGGCGAAATCCCGCAGCGAACCGCATCCACCTCTCATATTTCTCCGACTCCCCGAATGTCCCCCGGTGTTTATTTTCGTCCGAATGCCCCGTCCCTTCCGAATTATTTTCAGAACCAAGAAAGAGAGATAAATCTCCGTTCGCAAAGTTGCCAAGGAGGCCAACTTGCCAAGTTCACATGCATTTATACGCTCCTTTCCCGGGAAGGACCTTCACGAAATAGCTCCGGAGAAGATAATGCGTCGTTCTTCCCTTTTCCTGGACGCGGTCTGAACTGAGCACGGACACTTCGCATCTTAATAAATTAAACCTCTGCTCTGCACAGATTTCATACCAATGCAACTTTCCCGGCTGGCTCTCTGCGCGACAGACTAGAGCTTTTTTTCACAGTGGGTTTTAAGTGAGGAGCAACAATTCGTTATTGCCGTGTTAATATCTGAAGGCTAGATATGTGAAACGGGCAGCCGGAGCCCGTTAGGCTAAACGCACATGCCCCCCCGCCGCTGCGGAGAGGGCCTATTCGGAAGTATTCCCATGGCTGGAGCCCCGTCCTTTCCTGAGCTCCGTCTCCGGATCTCTGCTGGCTGCTACCCCAAGTTCATGCAGAGCACGGTTAGATGAAACCCTGCAATCCGAAGACGACAACGTGGTAAATATAATTAGGCTGACAGCTCCGAAAATAGCATTAAAAACAGCGGCGGGAACCCTATATTTGTCTCGCACGCGCACAAATCATAGAAATAATCGGCTATAATTAGCCCACTAACTGGAATAGTTGAAAATGCACATTACTATGAAACATAATCGCCACCACATTTTGTTATTAATGTACAAATTCCATTACCAGAAGGCTCCAGTATTTCTGCTGTGATTAAGATACGTTTGTTTCAAGACAGTTCCACAGAAGGCTGTGCGAAAATTAACATCAAACTTCAATACGACGAATGCAGGAAAAAACGTGGAAAAATCTGCCCCCGTATGAATCCCCTTACGATTCCGACGTGCGCCCTTAAAGTTTTCTCAGGCCACGATCCCACTCTCCAGACAGCAGACAGTAAACGCATGCAAAGATAAGGCTTAATTGCAAGCCCCCCCCTTCGCCCCAGTCCCCCCCCGATCTCGAACTCCAACAGGAAAGTGCACCGTCGGTCCTGCGTCTCGAGCCCGAGCGCGCCGAGTGGGCACGAGGACGATCTTCCCGTTTATAAATCCCTCGGTTCCAAGGAGGTCTGCTCCTCGCTCCTGTGCATGACCGCGCCGGGCTGCTCTCCTTATCGATTACCTTCTGCCTTGCTTCCCGGTCGTGCCCAGGTCACCCTGTCCGAGGATCGGTAGCTTCATCTACCCGAAGGGGGAGAACGACGACGCCGTCGCTGCTGCTGCCACCATCTTCTCGGCGCTTTCTGAATTCGCAGCCCAGCGGCGGATCTCGTGTGTGTGAGCAGAGAGAGGAGCTACAGTAATATAACGGAGAGGGGGGGTGAGATGGGGATGCGTGCACGCACTTGGGAAAGAAAGTGGAGGGTGACGAGCACGCATTCAAATAGAGGTGGGGTGTCAACTTTTTCCCCCTCATTTCTGCACCGCAGTGAATGCGCCCGAGCACGCCCCCAACCCATTGCTTTCTATACCTCTTTTTATTTTCGCTGCTGAAAGCATATTTTTCGTCCCCCAGATTCAACAGTTTCTCACACACACGGAGACGTGGGTTCGAGGAAAGCTCGGAGCTCACTTTATATTCTTATGTGCATTAATAGTGTATTAAATGCACATTATATATGTCTAATGCGAACACAGTGTTTTACTCTTCGCTCCGTTTTGCACGAGAAGGGAGTGGTAAATATTTCCTTGTTATTGTCTGCTATTAGATCTAAGTGGTTGCTTTGGCGTCAGTGGAAGCAAGATGCAGTTTCCACGAAAAGTGCAGGCAGCCGCTTGACCCATGCATACTGCGGGAAACGCACGTTCCTGAGTGAATCCCATCGAGCCCCCCTAGGAAAAAACGTGCCGAGAAGCGGAGCGGCACCGGTCCCTTGTCTAACCTACGAACTGCACTTGGAGACCAACTGTATTAAAAAAGACGAATAATATTTATGGATAGTTACGGTTTTCAGAAGCTTAGAAAAAAATCCATGCGCAGGTTATGTAGGCAGCCTTAACCGTAAACCATGGTATTTTTGTGCCTGTGTTGTTTCTTAGGAAATAAAAATGCAACTTCAAATTTGAACCAAAACCTATAAAGGAAAACAAAACTGTCACCTGAACCTGAAAGAGCCTGTCAGCTGTACGCAGGCTGCCAAGCCTCGGTCCTCGTGCCCGTAGAGGAATGGCAACTGGCATATAATCGGCACCCTGCAGAACATCTGGGACAGTGTCTGTGACTCTGTGATAGTCACCGGGGTGCACAGTATCTCCTCCAGCAGACCCCACCTTCCGAGGTTTCTTCTCACGAAGACAGAAGCACATTTCCCTGCCCTGTCTCAGCCCGTCCCAATTGCCCAGTCCAACAGGGATCCGAGGGCAGTATAAGGACCATCTCCAAAAGCAAGAAAGTAGGTCTACGCAATTCCAATCTTATTATGCTTGTTCAAAGGAAAATACACACTTGTTTACTCTTTTTTTTTTTGTTTATTTGCTTTCAGGCAAATATTCTTATCGGTAGCTGCAACTGCCACTATATAAAATATTGAATAAATAGACTAGTGATTTATTCATCCCCATTGGGAAATTTATTGAGGAGAGCATACAAGCATGGAAGTCAGGGAGTTGCAACCCTGAGTTTTACAGAAAGAACACTGTTATTGCAGTTTGTCTCTGACAGGACGTCTGGCAGTCTAAAGCAATCTGGGAGACAGTCACAACAATAAACACTTTTCCATTCTCTTAACTCTATGTCCATTTGTCCTTTTACCATGACAGCTTATCCCAATGACAAGCTTATCCCACAGTGAGCCAGAGCCTAGATCAGGATATAGGGTAAGGCCAACCCAGGATGGTGTACCTGTACATTGCAGTACACTTACACGTAATCACACACCATGGTAATTTAGATGCGTCGATTCACCTAAACCTGTGTATGAGGGCAAGCACATGCAAACATGGGGAGAATACGCACACTTCGTACAAACATAGATGCTTGGCCTGAACATACAGTCCTGAAGGTGTGAGGTTATTGTGCTAATTGACTGTGTTTTGAATATATGTAGCTGTTTGGGATGGTGTGTTTCAGGTCTGGAGTTTGTGGGCAGCCTGTGAAAGCTACAGTGCTGTTCAGCCCGATGGGTGCACGTTCAGATACGTGGAAGGTGCTCAGGCTAGGGACAATAATGAAGAGGCAAGATCGATAGGTGCCCGGCGTCTACGTTTCCTGGCTGTCCAATGAAAAACATGTATGCCCAAAAATCCATCGCTTCAGGAACATGAAAGAAAATGTTCTTTGTTTTCTCTCAAAAACTACTTTACAGAATAAGCCAAAAACGACATAATGAGACACCCTTAGCACCACAAATGGAAATGTTGACATGGCCGTCAGTGAGTGGCTTAATGTTTTTGTCATGCATTCCAATTGCACACAGTCAGTTCACCTTGTTCACTATATTCCAAGCACTTGGTCAGTTTTCAGTAACTAGCGTAAAAGTCTGGACATAATCAGTGCCCTGTTGTACTGTACATTCACCTTCACTCGAAGCTCTTCTAATGAGACAGATCGATGACTTCATCTTTTTATTGATCTATTCGATGTCAAACGCTATCACTGGAAAGACAAGTGCGTGCATTCCATCTATAGTAAAAAGCCTCAATCATCAAAGAGTGGATATATGCAGTTTTCACCAGACAGTGACAATTTATTAAGTTGTATTGTGTTTTTGGGTGGCCAGTAGGTTTGTATTATGACTATTTCCCCATATGCATAATAATAATAATAATAACTATAATTATCATTATTATTTATACAGAACTTTTCATACATGGATGCAGCTCAAAGTGCTTCACATATGAGTGTAAAATGCCAGTAAATATTGAAGATCATTTGTATTTGTTCACCTAGACGCCATCAGGAGGAGACCCTCTGGGCCGTCCCTGATGTGGTTGGCATCAGTGGGTTTGATGATGCTGTCACTGACTTGTATGTTATACCTTTGGGAATCAGGGAAGCCTCGAAAAGGGCAGCATCTGTGGGCAGGGTTTCTTGGGAGGGGCAGAGATTCAGGAAGTGACCTTATGATTGCCAGGTGTGAGTCCTGCACTGGCAGGGCCACTTTTTATACAAGAAGGACGCTTCGCAGGAAAGGTTTCAGGGATACCGATGAGGTAAGACTGCAGTGTTGGCATGGACAGGGACACCAGCAGGGGCATCGTAATATATTTGTTTTTAGCAGTCTGCCATATACAAATACACAGAGAAACAAAATATTTCAGCCTTTTCAGTCAAAAATCTTTATTATTGATAACCTTGCTTCATCAGATTTAATGAAGACATTCTTAAATTGACAAAAGTCTTAATTATCATTGCACACTGACACAGCTCTGTCTTAATGTAAGATCATGATATTACTATTCACCTACTGTAAAATATATATGCGTTTGTTTTTTGTGGGAAGCACCTGTGTACCTCAAAATAATTTGCATGCAGGATTGCTTTTCTGTCTCTGAATACTAACTACATTTCACTTAACTATTTGTATGCTTCTCTTTGCAAACTGAGGCAAATCTGTATTTTTGAATGAGTTTAACACGTTAAAAAAGAGCAATACTTTTTTTCCTCAAGCATGCCATTAGACAAAAAAGCTTAGAGTATCTATATACACGTGACCTGAGTGTATGGTGGAAACTCTATAGCTTTTAATGAGAGTTTCCCTATCAGACAATGCAGGAAAACGGCGGTCCCTCTAGTGGACAGCAACTGTAACTGCAACAGAGAAAAATAGCCTGGCCTGTCTACAATTGGCCTGACTTCTTTTGATGTTTCTGGGAATCTAGAACACTGTACTTGAGTGTGTACACCATTATTAGGTGTGTCACATTTGTTCTGTAGTGGCCACTATACCTTTTCCAAGGTGCCTGTTTACCACATTTCCTTATTTAAACATTCCTGTGTACAGTATTGATTTTTGCCCCTGAGGCTTCCAGGTACATGAATAATACCCCATAATGCATTGCGGTGCAACTGCATTCTTAATAAGCTTCTTGAATTCTTACAGAGAAACTTAACTCTTTGACTGAGAGACTAAAGCAGGGGCTGCTCTGTCCCTCTCTCTCCATCTCCATCTCTCCCTTCATGAACTGATTATCTGTCTGGTCTCTCTTTTGGGGACTTCGTCATAAAGTGTAGTTGTTTGACCCTGATTGGTGGGGCTCCATCAGACCTAATGACCGAAATTACGTCGGCGCGTAACAAAAACACAGGACCAGCCACTTTAGCGTCGCTGGTGTCCTGCCACTTCTTAATCCACACGTCACATTTAATGCTGATCTCTGATTCCCAAAAAAGACACAGCCCCCCCCCCCACCAGAGAATGTTATGTACATCTGACCCCGGCTTAAATGACAAAGCAGGATGCGAATGTCTCAGTGCTCCCTGCTTGACCCCTGACCTTTACGCCAAACTCTACAGGCTGGTCGCAGACTGCGCTGCTTAGACCAGAGCTGAACGTGGACCATAGTGGCATCCCGTCCATCGGGCCTGTTCGCTGCAGGGATTAATGAATGCACGTCTAGCTGACTGACTCGCCGTTCCCACAAGAGGTCGACGGACATGGAATAACATTGACTGGGAAAAACGAAGGTGACATATAGGTCTTTAATATCACCGGACATGCAGTGTTTAGCGTTTACTTACAAAGGGCTAAAGCTAAAGATCATAGCAGATTAGCATTGACAGGGACACAGCTGTATTTTAAGGTAATCTGTGAAAATGACAGATTCAGACACTTAACAAATAACAATAAAAATAATAATAAATTAGCTTGTGTTTGGTTGCTGGTCATTTTGCACCACATCTACAGCTTAAAAAATTAAAGTTTAAATGTAATACAAACTTGCAAACACAACTGGCAGACTCCTGTTTCCATGTAACCCATTTTATTCATGTACAAGGGAGCTGGCACTGCTTGGTAAAGTCAGGACTGTCTCAGGACTTTTCATTTTATTTTTTACAATTTTTTTTTCAGAATTTTAACTATTAGTTGTTGTTCACATTTCCCCCAGACCACAGACAGTTTTTTTTTTTCTGTTACACGAGGAAGAGAGGAGTGAGGTGACCTAAACTCTCAACGCACTCTCTGTCACTCCCAGCTTCTAATCTCACAAACACCCGTAGCTTTTAACGCCCGCTCATCCAGCTCTCTGAGCTCTGCCCTCCCCTCAACGCCGAACTCCCACCCTTCAGTCTTCCAAAAGAAAATGAAACATCAAACAGAAAACAACATGGACCACCAGGGGGCGCCACATTCAGACAATGCTGCCCTTTATACGACTCTTCCTTTTTCTCCTTCTTCTCCTCAACCTCCTCCCCTCTCCCTCGTTCTCCCCGGTCGTTCCCTCAGTGCCGCCGGTAGCGATTCTTGGGCTTCTCTCCACAGCCGGTGGCCTCACAGGAGGAGAGGGTGGGGTTTTTCCCCGAGGAGATGCTGCTGAGCAGGCCAGGCAACTCGTTGGTGATGGCCCTCTCGATCTTATCCAGCAGACAGCCGCCCATGTAGGAGCACTGGGAGGAGAGCTGCTTGAAGCTGCTCACAGGGTTGATGCCAAAAAAGTCGCGGTAGGCGTCGCGGTTTGGCAGGTCGAACTTGCTGACGTTCGTCTTGGCCAGGATGGACTTGAAGATGTAGAACTTGTCAGGGTCGTCCACGATTTCCTGGAAGACCAGTTCTGGATCACTGAAGAAGGTCATCTTGTCCTTGAAGGTCTGTACATAGCGATCCACCAGCAGTCCGTGGATACGCACACGGATGCCATGCTGCCGGATGAAGGCGATTTTGTTCTCTAGTCGGTTCTCGATCACCTGGTTGAGGTCCTCCAGCAGGGAGATCTCCTCGCGCTTGAAGAGCTCGCGGCTGGTGTCCGGGGCATATTCGTAGGGCCAGAAAGAGCTGACGTAGACACGGGGGGGCTCCGTCACATTGATGAGTGGCGCCAGGCTCCAGAAGAGGGCGCCGTAGACTCGCATGAGGTCCTGCGTGGCCAGGCTGTCGGCCTTGTTGAGAATGATGCGAATCTGGGACTCTCGGCCCTTGAGCTGCCGGAACAGCATCTCCAGCTCCAGGCCTACATCCAGCTTGGTCGGGTCAAACACCACAAAGATCAGGTCTGCGCGGTCTATGAACCACTGGCATACGTCATTGAAGGGGTAGCCTTGGAGTGAGGAGGCAACAAAGAATAATTAATAATTCATTTATATACCATACCATACAGTTTGAAAAATGTCTTTCAGTGTGTAGTACAGCGGGCAAAATTTATTTCAGGAGAATGGCATGATGGGATAGCCCTGGATCCTTCTCTACATGTTGCTGAAAAAGCAAAGTAGGAACTTTTAAACGAAGTGGCTAGAGAAGTTTTCAGATTTACTGCTTGAAAGTGGGGGTGGAGGGGTTCATGGTCCTCCTGAAGCTACTGAGATTCTTAACGGAGAGCTTTTTGTAAACGCTGATCACTTCTCTCTCACCTCTCTCTTGCTGCTTTCGGTTCTCGATGATGCCGGGTGTGTCGACGAAGGTGACTCTCTCCAGGAGCTTGTGGGGCATCTCGATGCCGACCAGCTTCTCCAGGAAATTCTGACCGAACTTCTCCAGCGGCGAGAATGAACGTGAGCTATCAGCGGCCATCACAATCCCCTCGATGGAACGGATCTTCTCACCATGCATGATGACTGTGAACTCTGAAGTAGTGGGTTCAGCACCTAACGGAGAGAGAGGGGAGAAACGAGGGTGTGAAGGCTGATCTCTGCAGGTAATCTGTCGGTGTTTCCGATGAATATGTGTATTTATCTGTGTGGAGCTGGCAGCTAAGGGTCAGTAGAGGTGCATGGAAGTGCTTAGATGTTAAGTAAAACAAAGTTTGTGGTATTTTGTCTTGGAAAACTATCAGATAAGTGTGGGCAGGTGTGATTACCACTGTGAACTTGGTAGGCGAAGTAGTCAAGTTGTGTCTACTTCAACCAGTCATTTTCAGTGCATACCAGTGTAGAGCTGGTAAGGTGTGTCCTGTAGGCCTAGTAGATAGTTGATCATAGAAGACTTGCCCACACTCCAGGGACCCAGGAAGAGCACCATGGGCTTGGACATAATCTCTCCATCTGCAAAATGAAAGGAAAGCTGGGAGATGCAGTCAAAACACAGCAACAAGCTAAGCTTTTATATAACTAAGAGCATTGAACAGCTCCAGTGGTTTTTTTCATGTCACGTTCAGACTCTGTATCGAGTTGTGTGTGTTTCTTGTGGGGAGGTTACATATGCTGTTCCCTCTACCGCGCCTCTTCAGATTGGGTTTCTGTTCTGTACTGCAAAGCACACTGCATTTCCACACCCAGCAAAGGGACACAGAGCAGAGGCTGTGTCTGAGCTGAGTAGAGCGACTCAGTCCTGCAAGCAGTGACGTTTGGACGATTCACACAGAAAAAGCATAATGAAGAGCAAGTACACCACATACACACACATACACACTCACACACATACACACACTCACACACATACACACACTCACACACACTCACACACACTCACAGACACTCACACACACAGACAGACAGACAGACAGACAGACAGACACACACACACACACAGACAGACACACACACACACACACACACAGACACACACAAACCCAACAGGTAAAGTGAAATCCAGCCTCCACACACAACATGGACTTTAAGCAGCCCTGCAGCACACGCTGAACTGAGTGGCACAAGAGGAAGTGCAGTGTGACTGGCCGTGACTCTAAAGAGGAAACGGTGTGACTGGCCGTGACTCTAAAGAGGAAACGGTGTGATTGGCCTTGACTCTGAAGAGGAAACTGTGCGATTGGCTATGACTCTAAAGAG
>JAAGVU020000044.1:10561931-10572612 GCA_011763525.2 Mormyrus iriodes | reverse complement strand
ATAATTTAATAATTTAAGTATATATATATATATATATATAAAAACAAAATAGAAAAAAACACATAAAACATACTGAATATGTAAAATATATGTGTGTGTGTGTATATATATATATATATATATGTATGTGTGTGTGTGTATGTGTATATATATATATATATATAAAGATGGATGTGGCCCACACCACGATGCTCACAGACCTGCTCAGGGTGACGTTCAGTCATTTTAATCACGGTCTCATGACGACTCTCCTAGAAGGAGAGCAGGTACCACAGACTCGCCAGAATATGGTTATTAAAGTTTTCATAATACGTGTAGCCCTGAAATGTACTTAGCGGATAAAGGGTAACGTAGCTGTGCAGAAAAGTCAGGTGACGCGTGAGCGGCGGCCGGCCCGGCGGAGATGCACACCTGAGATCTCGTGCTGTCGGAGCTCGTTGTACTTGTATGCCTGCTCCATGGGCTTGATGGACGAGTGGTAGATCTTGCGCAGTTTCTGCAGGGCCGCTGTGTGGGGGTGGGGGGGGACAATTGTATGACCCCACTGTGGTACACGAACCATCATGCTGGGCCCAGAAGACACTGTCCTGCTACAGTCACGTCCCCCAGAAGCCCCCCTAGGTCCTTGCCTGGTTTCCCAAATCACATTTTCAATTCAGTTTATTATCATATAGTGCCCTTCACCACACAGTCTCCTCTGTGCACTTGACGCGAGTATGTTGCAATCCATTACTACATTGTTTACATAAATGGTGCATGAAACAGGACCATGGGATGTGGGACAGAAACAGGAAGACTACAGAGAACAGGAACCAAAAACTCCCAAGTAGGGAGAAATAAAACCTTTGGGGGTCCAAGGTCGACAGGCTGCCCACCCCCCCGGGCATACTAACATTTATGTGATGACAGTCTTCTCACCTGTATAGTCGCCTGATGGTTCCTCGGAAGCCAGCCGCAGCGTCTCCTCGATGTGGGACCGGTCCCGCAGAATCGAGGTCAGCACCTCCTTGTCCTCCTCCTCTATTGGGTTTGGTGGGGGGGGGGCGCATTGGGGAACATATATAACGACCATCAGCACTCAGTGGAACGCTTAGGAAACATGATCCTAAGATAATCAAAAACACTAAACAGCATCTGACCGGAGCAAGCTCTTCATTAAAACTTTATTAGCTTGTCCCAGCATGACAAGGCAACCAGGAGGTGTCTCTTTAATCCGAGGGGGGGCTCTGCTATCGAACATCTGACAAAGACATTTTCTTGCACTGCACTGACGTTAAACCTGAATTTTACACATACATAAAGGAATCTGCTCGTGTTCCCCTACCACAGTGGTCGCCAAGCGCTGGTCGAACTTTCAGATCTTTGTTGTCAATTGCGATAATCAGGGCACCGCAGTCACAAAGCCTACCGAGAGGGACCCCCTCCCACCCCCCAACAGTCATAAATTTAATTTTTACTGTCGCGACTTGATAGCTCCCAGATTAATTTCTTTGTAAAAGTATCTCTCACCGTTAAATAAGCTTGGCGATCGCTGCCCTACTGGAATACCTCGCGTAAATTAATTGTAAAAGTGTGTGGCTGAGATCAAAGGTCAAAGTGGGCTGCGAGTGACTTGCCAATGGCAGCAGTGCGGGTCGGTAACAGACCAGCGTGATTGTTAGTTCATGCCAAGGTGACCAGAGGGCGACCGGGAGTGGGCTTCTCGACGCACCATTATTTGGGGAGCGGGTATATTCTCGTGAGGCGGTTGACTGTGCCTATCAGATTTTGCAGCAGAAATAGGAAGTAGGATGACCCGCTGGGGCCATATGGACCCCGGTATATATAGCTGTGTCACTGGGTCAAATACCAGATGGCGACTGGACAGGATTGACTCGACAATCACCACGTACGACACATGGTGTGCAACCTGACTGCTATCTGCAGAGGGGGAAAACAGCAAAAGGCATGTGGTCTGCAATGAAGCGTAGCCACCATTCCTGAATCGTGTCACCATGTCTGGGAGAAAATTCCATCAGACCTCTCACAGGGAGAGGGACTCGGCAGACTCTGCTTTCAATCAGAGCTCGGGTTTTGAAGTCTTCGCCAATGGAGCGAGGATATCTGTGCGAGCAGGCCGATCACAGAGGGGCAGGGCTGAGGATCGTCCACTGGAAGTGGGAAGAACTGCCACACATCCCCCGACTTCTATGGCACCAGCATCCAGCCTGGCTGGCTCAGCCCCATTTACGGTAGTAACACCAGTCAGGCCAGTTTGGAGCCACACCCATGTGGATCATGTGACCCGCAGAGGAATGAGCCTCGAGGGCACATGGCCGGGTATCACGGTACCCCAGCTCCTTTCGTCCCGCCCAGGTTAGAGGTGGGAATATGTTACATAAAAAGCATTTTGAGACGGAGCGTCTTCCATCATCGGTCTGGATTGGATGTCAGAAACCCCCTTTTTGCATCTCGGTCCCCCTGCACCCCATGTCATTATCCTCAGGTTATGCAATTGGTTGCGATCGATTCTTTTTAGAAAGACTAAAAATAAAAAATGGAGGCACTGATAAAGTAACCATGGTTTCATAATAGACGGAGGTCCAAGTGGGGGACTCCCCAATTCATAACTCCAACGAGCTTTGGACAGCATGGTCCAGAATGATCACGCTGAGTCTAAGAGAGGAACCCCAACCCCCCTCCACCACCACAGCTACTCCAGGCCAATCATAAACCCCCAGGGGACTTAGCAGCCTATTAGAGCTGTCCTTGGATACCCAGTCCCTCAGCGACCTCCACGGCCGCCATGTACTCTGCGTGTCCCTCAGTTCCTGTTCGACAGCAAGGCCACGGATTAGGCTATTTATGGGGCAGTCTGAGGATCGATGTGATTCACACCTCAGCGCACCGGGCCTGCGGAGCGTTTGGGCTGGCCTCTGCCTGCACAACAGCACTAATAAAATCATCCACGGCCACCTGCACAGATTCCAGCAGGCTGGTGCCGACGGCTCACTTATGCATGCGATGCCTCAGAGAGCATCATGGGAGAGTGCGACACAAAGGAGCATCTGCACATAGATATCTGTGTGGTGTTAGGGAGCAGCCGCCCCGGCCAGCACCATGTGCACATGCACACAGGCGAGAACCTGTTACAGCCCAAAATGGGAGACATTATGGGCCAATAATCACTGAGCAGACAAGGACATCAGAATAACTGCAAATGAATTATCAGCATTTTAGATTTAAAAACACAGTGCGGTTATAAAGTGTCTTGGAATATTGGAAACCTTTCAAAAAGATAGCTTGGTTGCCTGTGAAATCTCTGAATTTGTAAACGGTACTGCCATTTGTCCTCGCACACAAAATCACGCGAAAAAGAAGCGAACTAAATTTGTTTCCTGGTGCTGGGAAGAGATCACGCTGACAAAAGACTAAGGCTGATAGAGAATAGACTTCTGTAAACACTTTATAACGGAGATTACTGAAATGATCTTTCTGACAGAGATTGCCCTGCAGAGATTCCATTTATAGCAGAAATTACAATGGCTTTTGTGTAACTGAAATTTCGCTACTGCAGTTACCCCATTCTAATGGCGATTTCACTACTGGAACAATCTTAACTAACTGAACTGGTAACTGAAATATCACACTACTGAAACTACTGATTCCAACAGAAATTATATAACTGAAATGTCTCCTGATAGATACTTCCTTCTCCACTCACACTCATAATTGGAGTGTAAATCCCCTTTAGTGGCAGTAAAGAGAAACTCAGAGGAGCAGCACATGTATTTCAGAAAGACCATTCAGCAAAGGACAGTAAATGAAGACTGAAACCGTCATCATGGTGCCATGTGCTTGGCGGATTAAAAAGTGCCGAGTCACTGCTTCCTGGGTCTTCTAGAAGCAGAGCCTCTGAAGATGTCAACAAGCAAGGCGATTTGAGAGGGAGCCTGGAATGCTGACGCCACCCATCCTGGCTCCGTGTTCTTGGCCCAGGGAATCAACCCTGCTCTGGTAGGCCAAAATCCTGGGGGAGGGGTAAGTAAATGGACATGGCCACTTGCAGCCAAGCCTGAACTTTTGGAGAGCCGATTCGCACAGCCCTCCACTCTGGTTATTCGGAGCTTATAGGACATGACGGGGACTTTGCGGTTTGTCTGTTTTTCTTTGTTGATTCCTTGGTTCCATTTTCACATGAGGCATTTGTTTGTCGGTTTTTTACTTACAGAGAAGATAATTATTCCATCACACTAGCTAGACCTGGCTTCCTACAAGGTTCTGGTTTGAGACGGCCTTCCTGAGAGAACGGGTGCCTTGGCCAATCACTGACAGTTAAGCCAACAGATTCATTGTTTATGACCATGACCATCACAGCCATTCTACCTGATAGCACTCTTTATAAAAGTGTCTATGTAACACTCCACTTATTCATCATAAGAAAACAAGGTGCCATCATCATCATCATGAAACCTGTCACCGATAGGGCAGAACCAGGGCTGGACCACCTGATTGGCTGACTCAACCTCTGAGTCATGCTGAAATAAAAAACAAGGTGACGTCAGTAAATAGTCTTGCTGGAGACCCTCAGACAGTACAGTTATCCTGGCTGACATCTTCATATAGCCACTGAGGGCAGCTATGCTCCCGGCTCAACAATCACAGGCTGACCACTTTGGGCCAACGGTCAAATTAACGGATGGTTGCTGTGAAGCATCATTCAGCATCTCATAGCGTGGTCTTGTGTGCAAAAGCTTAAGTGGAAATCTGGAAAGAACATTCCAGAGTAAGCAAAGTGTTAAGAAAGCATGGTAACAATAACATTTTGCCCTGATCCCAAATTAGGACCACGTCCCGAGCCCATTTGTCCATGAGGCACATAGTGTTACCCCTCCCCTTCCGAGGGGCCCTACGTGATCCTCTGAGCTGGTGAAACCAGCAGACATCGCTCATAAATTGTCGCTTAAAGCCTGTCATTTGAGCTTCCTCGCCACGCGACCAGGCAGACTGCCGCTTTGTAAACTCGGGTGTTTTTTTTTAAGCGTCATTGTTATCGGTCTTTATAAGATCTTCGCTGGCCCTCCAATCCACTAGAGGGCACTGTCAGTGAAAAATACTACATATGAGGGCCACATGCTTGAGAAGTGATTTGTATTATTTGTGTTTGGTAATATGTTAAGGAGAGTATGGTGCCCTGGATGGCTGAGAAAGCAAAGGTTCCAAACGCTTTATGGCATGACTTAAAACAGGGCGTCCTTTCCTGTATACACGAAATGTGATGGTAGAAATAGGTGAGCTTTTAACCCCCAGGATGCCAGAGCGATGGATGCCAATGCTAAACATCTGCCCTTGTTGATGCTGTCACTCGGCAACCCCATTCAGTTTGTGCAAACATTCAGGTCACACATTCGTTTGCAGATGGCGCACTCTTAATACGGCAGACAAATCGGCCAGCAAACGTTCTCTGGTGAGAAGACCTACCTTCACAAACGAGTGGGACGCCAACTGGCAGATTGCTGTACTGCTATTCATAAACTTCATACATCATCATTCCTGGCTCCAAAGAATGCTTCACCACTTAAATATGAGTGAAATTAAAATGAAAGACTGGAGAAGGCAGACCACATGAGACGCCAGGCAGGTCCCACTGTACTGGCTGTAGCTGACAGTGAAGCTTAGCATCATTCGAGGCATGAGGAGCAGCCCTTACTTGGAAAGTATTGTGCAACTTGTAGTTTTTTTCCATCTTCAACACCAGGGTGTCCCCTGCCTGATCTGCTGGCTGGAACACCATGATCTGATACTGGATAAGCGGATGGATGGATGGATGGATGGATGATGTTTAGTACAGCGGGTTCTTCTTGAGAAGCTAGTACTGATCTTTAATTTCACTTCCTGGCTTGGTCCAACCTTAACAGAGGCTTCTAGCTAATTCCATATAGAGTAACGCGCGTCTCTAATACAGGTGCCCTCGGGATCACATTCTACTTGCTGCACTTGGGAGATTCAATTAAGCCTAATGAAATTAAGGAGGAGCAAAGGACCCTGGGCCTATGCGAGGTGTGGAGGGGGCAGTTCCAGGAGCAATGCTCCAGGCGGGGATTAAAAAAAAAGTAACAGCTAATACCAAGCAAGCCAAGCCTGACACCCCACAGAGAATCTGCTGGCAGGACCCTGCATATGTGAGCAAGTCCTGATTAACTGCTGTTGGCCGTCTTGGAGCCCGTTATCAAACTAATGGGTTGATGTTGTCCATTGGAACTCTGGAAAATGTTATCATGGCTTCCAGTACTGGAGGGTGGGGCCAAATCGGGGTGGGTGGAGGGGAGCGGATGATGATGGTGACAGGTGTCAGGTCCTGGCAGCCAGCACCACAACGGGGGCAAAAATAGCCACATAATGGGTCAGTGGATGGAAAGAGAGGTACAAAACTCCTCTCCTGTTTTAACCCCCCCCCCCAGAATGATATCCCCAGTCAGAGTGACATTCCCAGGTCGCCGCAGCCCTCGTCGGGTTCATGCCATAGGACCCGGGACGCACACGGGCGTGATGTCTGACGCAGGGATCACACAAATGGGCGTGTAACCCGCACACACATGAGCAGGCAGATCACAATAAACAGGTCAGGGCACAAGAGTGCCTCACACAGGCTCATGTGTATGTATGATGTCACACATACATGCACATTAAATAGGCACTCAGTAGGACTATATATTGATGTGAGACAGTTGTATTGCACCTGTCAGCAAGTATGTCTGTCTGGCTGTAAGTGAGACTATCATAGTGAAGACGCAGTATGGGGATGAATCGCGTGCCCAATCCTGTGAGGAGCTCTGACTGAGGATGCCCTGTGACACATCTAATGGTGCCACAAGTGACCTCAGGCCCAGAGAGGGGGATACCCTGCTTATAGGCTGGGGGATTCCCTTTCCTGCTGCTACAGAGATACCCCCAGGCGAAGGTGGACCCCCCTGGTCCAAGGAACCAAAGTATCGTTAGTAATAATACGTTATTGATCTCTTTTCACCCACCCCATCCTGCTCTCCATGACACACATGTAGGTGAGATCAAGCTTACCATTGAAGGGCACCCACCCATGGACCTGGGGGTTAAGGGGCTTGATCAAGGGCCCACAGACATGTGACTATTCTGCTGAAACTGGACTTGAACCAGCGCCCTCTTGATCATAGGCACAGAGGCTTAGCCCATTGAACCATACATCACATCCCTGACTGTTTTTTAGGCTGAAGTCTCCAGCTGGACCCTTGACAACACTGGAACTCTTGTCTTCTGTAGAGACGAGGCTCCTCATCAAAGCTAATGATACACAAATCACAGCTGTATCTGCTCGATCGCCTCCATGACCGTCTGATACATCTCAGTGACAACAATGCAGTTCCAAAAAGCCAACCAGAAATAATTTGTCACATTGGGAGACTTCTGCTGCATCTGAGCTAGATATGTGAAGACAGATAGCACTTCCAAATGGGTTGGGACCCAGGCCTAGGACAGGGGGAACACCCTCAGCCTGCAAACAGCACAACACAATGGAGCACAAGTGATGGCCGTGTCACCCCTGAGCTCTGCAGCAGCTGATCTGCCATTCCTCATCTGCCCCTTCTCGCAAAAGTGGTCAACCAAGTGCCGGAGGTGTCTGAAATTAAGTGCCCCTGAGTGGTTCACAGCTAGACTCAGAAACACCGCTCAGCTCAGACTGTGATCTTCTGCAAGTAGGTAACTTCAGGGGTCACTTTAAAACATACATTTAAAGAAAATGGTTTACATGGTTTAGAAAACAATACAGCACAGCACTGTCATATTCACTATGATTCAGGGGTCTTCTTTGTTCATCAAAAACACCTATCAAAGATGCCAGCACAAAAGGTTGCACATTTACTTGTAACATTGTCCCTACCTATACAACAGACTGTCGGTAAAATTAGCCGGCTTGTCAGCAAAATCCAAAATTTAATTTTCAGCTTATTGATGTTGAAATAAGTCTTTGTGACAAGTTCCTTAATCTGGTCCCCAAGTCTGTGCAGCCTCTGTACAGGAAGATTCACTTCGTGTAGTCCATAGGCAGCTTTGAGGTCACGGCTACACCTTTTTGGGGAAAGCTAGAGTATGGATCTTTGTCAGCCTTCCAGGGCACCATACTCTCCTTACCATATTACTGAACAAAAAATAGTAAAAATACATCATTTCTCAAGCAAGTGAACATACAGAGTGAAGTGGTCCTCATATGTAGTATTCTTTACTGACAGTGCCCTCTACTGGATTGGAGGATCAACAAAGATCTTGTAAAAAGCAATTATAATAATATTATAATGACAGTTCTACTCCCTGCAACCCTGTCCAGGGTAAACTGTTGGATGGTGGATGGATGGTATTGCCAACCACAAAAAAAACATTGAAATCATCTTTAAAATATAATAAATGCCTCATTTCCACTCAGGGACTGACATGATGAATTAGGCGAATTTCAGCACAGCTTACCAGAAACAGGCAGAAGCAGACGCTACTCATCTTCCCCTACAACGGGTGCTTTGTAATTAGTTACCCTTCCCCTTGTGGCTTTATAGCTGCCAACAGAAACAGCGGATGGCAGAGAATGCTGGAGAATTCATGAGGCACTAGAGCAAGTACCTGTCACGTTTTTTTTTTTGTTTTTTTTGGCGGCTGTTTGGCTGGTGTGGACAAAACAGCCCCGAGATGGCAGCCCACTCACTCCGACATTTGGTGAAATGCCCACCGCCGCACAAACGTCGGAACAGCTCTGTGTTACTTTGCTGGTAGCACCGAGGGTGTAGATTTTGGTATGAATGATAGGGACATGTCCCTATATATGCTGTGGGGGTGTCATGTTTGTTTAGGGGTGTGGGGGGGTTTTGGGGCTGATTTGCACCCTACTAATGCTGAAACCAAACCCGTGCCCTTGGGTAGAACCAAAACCTGCGCCATCACCACACAAACACCCTTATTGATGGAGACTCCAGATCAACAATCTGTCGCCAACATGGCTGCACTGGGCGCGAGCGGCTGAGCCACGGCGCTGGCGCCTGGCAGCGGCTCCTCCCGCTAAGATAATGGATGACCCTATAAGGCCTGCAGCTGGGAATAAATTGTGATTGTGACAGTGCAGGGTGACAGCAGCTGTGCCGGGACTGTGACGGGTGCGGGGGTGGGGGGGGGAGCGGGGATCCACCACGGGCGATATCCGGTTACAGTGTGCTTTCCAATCTTAGCCACCTGACGGCAGCCGGGACACGCCAGGCCAGCCGAGGCTGAAAAGGTCCCAAGGACAGAGAAGGGTAAGGGCAACTGTCTGTGGTCGGATGGGGGGGTTCCGGTGAGGGATCAGCACGCCGGGTCGCCACGGTAATTCTACTGAAAGACTGCTTTTTCACCGTCATACCCCCCTGCCATCCATGGGCCAAGAACCCTCAACAGCCTGCAAAGGGCCGTGAGCAACCTTTACAACGCAAGGAGGCCTTTAGAACAAGAGGCTATTTTGTATTAAATCCCCACCCTCAGATTCCAGATGAAGGGGGGGCAGGCTCATTTCCCATCCCTGCACCCCCCTCCAGCCGCCTGTTTCCATCAGCTGGTGCCACGGCTCAAGGCACAGCAGAGCACAGCCGGGGAGAGAGTAGGCTGGCTGGCCACACACATGTACACACAGCAGAGCAGGCTGGCTGGCCACACACATGTACACACAGCAGAGTAGGCTGGCTGGCCACACACATGTACACACAGCAGAGCAGGCTGGCTGGCCACACACATGTACACATGTACAGAAATCACAAGCCCAGACCGCCACAGAAACACATTTTCCAGAGACAACAGGAAGCGCAACAGGAAGGTAGGGGCTCAGCGCGTCACCGAGGAGCTCCTAGAAGGTTCCGTCAGCTGCCGCGGTCTTGATTCAAACTCCCGATTGTAAATGGTGTTCCCTCGTCCCCCCTGAGATGTCAATATGGCTTTGAACTAAATCTCAGTCCAACCGTACACCGGCCAACACAAAAACCAACGTGTCACCACCTCTTTCCACAAGCGGCAGGAGAGTCTGGGAAAAGTCGCGCACGTCTAAACAACACAGAGCTGCAGAGGCCGACCCAAGGTTAGCAGCAGAGACGGCGCTGTAGACGCAGGGCACCAGGCCCTGGCTGCATGCGTGCCCTTGCTCTGGACTCTCACTGTCAACTCCCTCGCAGAGACACCCCTAAACACACCAAGCCACAGCGTCCCCGGTGCCGGTGGGGACACCCACCTCACCCCCCACCCCACCACTCTCAGGGCGGACGCATGCGATCACCCCTTACCTGCTGAGGCCAGGATCAGCAGGGAGACGAAGCAGCAGACTAAGGCTATACCCTTCATTTTGGCTGCCAGGAGACTGACAACAGTCACAGTGACTATATATACCAGCAGGGAAAGTTCAGAGGTCGCGCCGGAGAGGGGTGGGGGAGCATGTCAGGGTTTGGGAGTGGCGAGGGGGTGGGGGGGTATGGAAGCAGCTTTGAGTCTCAGAGCAGGATACTGCAGACAGTACAGGCAGAGTAGACAGTGCAGGCAGGGCAGACAGTGCAGACAGAGCAGGACAGTGCAAGCAGGGCAGACAGAGCAGACAGTGCAGACAGAGCAAGACAGTGCAGACAAAGCAGGCAGTGCAGACAGTACAGGCAGAGCAGGACAGCACAGA
>JAAGVU020000044.1:10533724-10550870 GCA_011763525.2 Mormyrus iriodes | reverse complement strand
GGCAGGGAGGGAGCGGGAGGGAAGGGGGAGGGGAGAGGGGGGGGGGGGGGGGGGGGGTGGAGGGGGGGGGGGGTTCCTCACTTGAAAGTGTTTATAGTGGAGCAGCTCTGTGTAAGAGAGGAACTTTAACAAAGGTGGACAAATTTCAATGAGCTGAGGAAAGCAAACAGGATACTCCAAGAATTAATCCACAATTCCATAAAGTACAAAAGGTCAATCTATACTGACTTCCAGGGTTTTCCAGGTGAATTTCTGCTGAAATGCGTGGCCATGATCAGATTGCTAGAACTTTCACCTTATGTTTCGGTTCTGTCAGCTAAGACCCGATCAGTGCACCCGACAGCTGCTCATCCAGCATGGACTATCCCAGACCATCACAGGCACACACAGGAGCCTGGCCCAAACCTGAGTACCGAGTGGAAATCCGCACATCAGGGGGTAGAACCGACAAATTCCCCAAACCCGGAGCAGGATTCAAACCCCCAGCCTTGGAGATGTGAGGTGACCATGCCCCCCATCGGCGTAAGCTATCCAAAACAAGTCTGCAAACCTGGAGATGAAGAATACAACGCTCTTAGTGAGCTCGGGTGCGGCAGAGAGACGCGCTGACAATCCCTTGATGAAAAGTTCCTCGTGTAGGACGTTAGTGTCTCCAAAAATGAGTTCTGAGTCAAATGAGAGACCATTACCACAACGAGCAATAAGCATCACAACCAGAAGACAACTGGCATCAGTTCCAGCTTGACTGCGTTGCTAAACATCACATTTTACTCTTATTAAGTTTTCCTGGTGACACGTGACCAAGGCAGGAATATTTTAACCCAAACTGCTCCCGCTGAATATAAACCCAACAAACACATGACTAGTTGGATTCAAACCAGAACCCTTCCGGAGAGGCCCGAAGCTCCTGGCCACAGCTTTCCATGTGGGTTTGGGGATGCTGCCTTAAATCACAGTGCGGGCGCATCCTGTGGGACATCTTACATTCGTCTAATAAACCGTCAACCTTGGTGCGAGTACACTGACCACATGGGATCTCCCATACTCTCTTCAAAGCTCTCGCTGGTCAGTCATACTAGTCTACATTAACAACTAACAAATTACATTTAGCTGGAAACCTGCAGTGAAGCTGTTCTGCCAATCAGTATCAGTCAGTCCATTTCGTTCTGGATACCAAGGCAAAGTACAAACTTTAAGCGAGCACTTTATACGTGTCACTGCAGAAAACCCTCATGCTTCAGGAAATCCACCCAAAGCGATAAGCTCGAACTGTTGGCAGAGTATTAAGTTATTTTTCCGTCATTTAACAGCACACACATTCAAGGTACATTGACACGAACCGCACAGACTATATCCGATCCGCCTGCACGCAATAATCGAGCTGTTCGCGCATTTGCTGCCCGCTAGTTTAGGCGCCGCACGAGCCAGCAGCGCAGCCGGGCCGCTCCAAAGGAAGGACCACATTTCCCAGAATGCTCTCTGCCCGCGGGCCTCCCGCCCCGCCCCGCCCCGCCCGCGCCTCCGCCTCCCTGTCTAGCAGGGTTTGCGGACGCTTAAACAGGCCTGCTCGTCCATACACACCCCCTTTCACGAAAAAGACAACTTAATATATCTCCATCCGTCGGCAAAGAACATTCTTTAGCGCCGATCCTCAATTCAGAATGTAGTCGTTTTGGAGATGTAATCGACGGGCCCTCAGAGACGATCTAGTACAAATGCCCCAGTCGAGCGCTCCGCCATTAAAACAATGCGACTCCGCTTCCTCTACGCCTGTCCATGCGGCAGCATGGCAGAGCTACGGACATAATAGACGCAGTGCAATTCAGCGTGGAAAGTGTTGAAATGTGACCTTCGACATCCACCTTAGCTCGGTTTTAAAAGAGGTTCAGTTTCGATCCGATTCCCCCCCTTAACACGCATTTGATTCGAGACTGAAAGGCGAGCGTGGCATAGGGAGGAAGACGACGCCAGATCGCTTGCTACTTCAGCGCACGCCACAAGCATGGCCGCACTGGCCACAATAACTTACCCTGCTGGCGGCGCGCGACTAAGGGGGCAGCGCGCGGAGGCTGCACGCAGCGGAGCCGCAACGCCGCATGATTTCAAAAGGAGAATGCAATCTAATCACCAAGGAAAACTAACTAAAAATAAAATATGATTATGTATACGAGGAAAAATAGCACCCGTCTCCGACAGTAGTCTTACAACAGAACAGCAGCGTGGAGTGCCTTAAACCACGTGGTTTATGTTTGCTAGACACAAAATGTATCGATTTCACAAAAAAATGACTAAGTAGCAATAACACGATACACCCCTACATTTCCTATATAGGACCCATTGCATGATTTGTTCAAATAAACCGATCTAAACCAAGGCAGTAACTGTCCCGCTCTCGGTGTATCGTTCGTGTACACAATAACATACAAATGAAATCAAGCATGTTGTCTCACCGCCTTCGCGTCGCAGATACCAAACGCTTAACAGTTAATTAAAGAAAAACCACCCGTTTGTAAAATATGCAATTAGTCGGCGCATACACACCTACAGAGACCCCCGATCACCTCTTTTTCCGTTTTTCTGAAATGTTGCAATGAGGGCACCTTCGGAGCTGGTACCATGAAATACTCCATGCTTTTTTCTCCAGTTTTGGGTCCTCGATTCTTCTTTTATAATTTTTTATATCTATTTAGGCGCGTTTCAGTTGCGTGGAAACGCCCGGGTTTCTACGGTGAATGTTTTTCACTTATAAAAATCTTATAATTTCGCTTGTCTGTGCATATGTATGAAGTCCAGGGAGTTGTAATGTTACTCCACTTCCAGCTGATGGGGTTCCCTCGGTGTGTGTGGCGCTCTCCGTCTCCCTCCCTCCCGCTCTCTCGGCCTCTCTCTCTCTCCCTTTCCGCATGTACGTGTATGTGTGTATTTGCAGCTGATCGGATGTCTTTCAAGGCGGGAAACAGCTGGTCGGTATCACGCAGCTCACTACGAAAAAGCCTCCTTCCGCAGAATGAGGAATTGCATGTAAACAAAGGACTGTTTAAATCCAGCCTTCTACTACAAGATTTACAGAAGCAGCTATAAAATTGAAACTGCAACGCGACAGAAGTCATTATAGCTACGCAATACAGATTGCCTTCCGTTAATCATGATCGTACTAGCTAAATAAATTGCATGCTAGTTGTTCAGGAAGGTGGCATGTTTTTTTTATATACAGTCGACTGCTTCGTTTCGTTTTTCTACACCAGTGAGCAGAAATGTGAATGGAAGCTGGTGCAAGCCCGTGCAAGGGCGCGAGCTCTGATCTACAGCCGCCACTATGAAGGGAAGCAGCAGGATCAGCTGACGAGTTGGCAGGGGCTGCAAAACAGCGACGCATCGGGGAGGGGGAGGGGGCACGGAGACAGGCTGACATTGAAACAGCTGAACTTGTGCACCATTTTGGGAATATGGAAGTAGGAGGAGAAAGAGACCGAGTTACCTAATCGCCACTCATGCCTTGCTGGAACGAACGGAACGAGTACCAGATAACCAGAAACAAAATGGGAGCAGTGAAAATACACCCGGAAAGGTTTCAGAACGGTTTATAGCTAAAGCAATGAGCGGAATACGATCGTGATATATCAACATAAAAGCAACGAAGTGGAACATTCCTTGACTAGCTTCTTAGAACATTAATGACACCTTGTCTCTTTCGCTTACAATACTACGAAATGAAATAGCAAGGAAATTTGTCACAATAATCTAATAACATCGCAGATGTAACTGTACCGATAATTTATGCATGTAGAATTGTTTGTTTATAAAAACAACAGCATAGGACGCATCGAAATATACATTTATAATAAATAATAAATCGCAGTTTTATTAAATCCCTGGTATCTTAGAATTCATTCGTGTCAACAAAGAAATAAAGTTGCACGTTTCTTAAGGGTGGTGTCTCGTCATTTCAGAGGGTCGTCTGAAGACACGTGAGGCGCGCGTGTGGGGGAGCCCCACAACCGGCTTCGTGGGGCGGGGGGCCGTGGACTGCTCCCAGCATCCTGCTACGAAGACAGCATGACTAACGAGGCTTCATGTGAGCGATGCCTAATCTTTCCTTCTTCGTAATACATACAATACTTTAATAAAGACTTCTACCGCCAAAAAGTAAAAGTGGGTTACTATCAGCAATATGACGAGATCAATCTAAATGCATGAAGTACATGAGCATAAAATAGCATTACACAATGATCGTGTGACCTGCTCATCCCAGCACCTCAAATTCCTAAACGCGATCGGCTGCATTCGCCACTTGCATCGGAGCAACGACACCAGGGGTGGCGCTATGACTCTCTGAGCCTCCCGCGGGCGGCTTGCAACGTGCTGAGGTCCGCTGAGGTCTTACCGTCGTCACGGCTCCTCTCGCGGTGTTCGGATTAATCTTCGCTTTCCTTGAAACAGCCGTTCCACAAACAACGGTCTCGACATGTTGTTGCATTTAGCTGGGTACACTGAACACATGTGAAGCCCTGTATGACTCTGACATAACTCTTACAGGGAGCTTGTCCTCCTGGGGTGCAGAGCATGTAGGTTAGTCTGTTACACGACAGATTTTACTTGTGTAGACAAAACGAATGTTTGCTTCTAAGCTGAATGTCTTAGAGCAGGGGTGTCAAACTCCAGTCCTGGAGGGCCAGAGCCCTGCGTAGTTTAATTCTTTCCCTGGTCCACCAAAAATGATTCTGCTCAAGAGCTGAGTAGTAATTAGCACAAGGAGTTGCCAGGAGTTGAATCAGGTGTGTTAAATAAGGGGAAAACCAAAAATGTGCAGGGCTCTGGCCCTCCAGGACAGGAGTGTGACACCCCTGTCTTAGAGCAACCCGCAGCTCACCCATACCATCTTTTCACAACGTCATGTATGTAATTTGCTGTTGCCTCTGGAGGCCCCATCATCTTCAACCTAAATATCGGCTTCTGCGTATGCGTCTGATGGTTGACCGTTCTCAGTCTTTGGCTCAGCGCCCTAATGAAATTTCTTACAGGGTCTGGTTATTATGGATGTAGGTTCTAGGAGAATGTGCTGAGCATCTTCACCCGCAGGAGGTTGCCCCATGACGTGCACAACCAGTGCCAGGACCTTTGCACATCCCAGCATGTTCTCACCTGTGATTTTCCTCCCAGCTCCTGTCAGTGACACCATGTAAGGCGTAAGGCATCAACATCCGCTATACTGACTGCTTCACAAGGTGGACGTGATAGACAGAGTGTTGCTGATCGTATCATTGTTCTGACATCTGCCTCTGTGAGAAGACTATGAAGCATTTTGTGCACAAACCATTCTTCCCCATCAGCTTCTATTTTAGTATGTCAGGGGTCTGATACATTAAACTATTCACCTCAGCTATTGTCGTCGTGCAAAAACTGGTGCGTTGTGCACCAGTAACAGCACAACAGTGAACTCCTCCAGGAACATGTGCCAGTAGGCTTCTGTTACACATCTGTGCCATAAACTACCACTGGCCGCTTTATTATTGTAACCATTAATGCATTTATGATTAATGTGTGCGACTGAAGCCAAACCAAGACAAACCTCAATCCATATTGTTGCAGCGTGAGACCTATGGCGGGCCAGATTCTCTGTTACTAGTACAAAGCTTACTCATCATAACTTAATTCTTACTAGAAAAATAACATTCTTACTAGTAAAAATGCAATTTTTACTACTAAGAATATGAATTTAAGATATCTACAGTGCAATTCTTACTAGTTAGAATGATAATTTTTACTAGTAAGAATTCATATTATAGAGCTCTATAATTCAGTTTTTACTAGTCATATATTCCCATTGACTTCCATTGTATTTTTCCTTGCATATCCTAAATTAAATTTTCAGTAATAAAAAGTCATATTGTAGAGCTTTATAATTCAATTCTTACTAGTAAGAACTCCTGTTGTAGATAATAAAAAAATCAACAGAGATCCCTACAATTACATTGTACAGATCTGAAATTCACATTTTGGATATGTATAATTTCAGATCTCTACAATGTAATTGTAATTAAATTTTTACTAGTAAAACTCAATGATGGATATGTGGACCTGGAATTCTTGCTAGTCAAAATGTATTTACAGATATCTACAATGGGAGTTTTTACTAGTAAGAATTGAATTAAAGAGCTCTACAATATCACTTCTTACTAGTGACTAGTAAAAACTTTTCTATATCTTTAATATGAATTTTTACTAGTAACAATACAGTTCTTATTAGTAAAAATAATGATTCGTACTAGTCAAAATTAAATTATAGCTATCTGAAATGTGTATTCTTACTAGTTGAATTGAATTTTTAGTAATATAAATTAAGTCCTGAGGAGTGGGTGTTCTGTTAAAAGACAATTTGGCTTGCCATATGGGACCAGTATTGCCACTATTGTGCCATCTGGTGGCCAAATGGTGTTGCTAACCGATAAATGATGCGTGCATTCATGAGCAGAAATATTCAGATACATTTTTCATTTCGCGATTACAAATGCCACAGAATATGAAGACGAAAGGTGTAGATGTTTGATTTAGGTCTGGCAGGTATCTGCCCTAAGATTATGTAGATTATAGATCGTTCATCTGTCTCACCAAAGTCCATCAATTGCACAGAACCTCACAAACTGACTAATGATACGCACTGCTAGCATTATGCATCAGTTTAAACCTCTGATAGTAACAGAAATGTAGACACTGTCGTCTCGCTATCTGATGGGCCTGTAGTGGAATTCATCCACCTTCTAAGTTGCCATCCGAATCAGGATCCTAGAGGTTCTGAACCCCCAACGCTGGAGGCATAACGCAACAGGTGTTACCCACTAAGCAACTGGGAAACAGAAGCATTAGTGTTTAAATGTTATTTATAATTATTCACATTTTACAGTCAATATTGAAATGTTCATAGCTTTCAAGCCTGTGCAGGGGGCAGGAACTCCGATCTACGGTCGCATACGGACGGAATGAAACAAGCGTGTCTAAAAATCGACAGGTTCATTACAGGCTAAGCACGTTTGACATTTTTAAGTACTTTTTAAGTTATTGGAAATACGTACATCTGAGATTTTTTAATGAAGGGAAATCTAAAGGCAATCTAAAGAGTGTGACTTGAGTCAAACACAAATGCAGACATTCTTTACACATGAAAAAAGAAACGTGAGACGTCTAAGATTGAAAATCCATCCATAAATCCATAAAACAAATTCTCTTTCTTTTAACAAATCAGTGCGTTTAATGCTCTTCTCATTGATAAGTTGCTCACCCGCACCGACGAGCCCACTAACACACTTCGAAAATGGTAACATGTTTTCTGACAAAAGGTCCAACCCGCTTAAAAGATACATTACACGGAAAGGGTTAAAGTTCTGTGAGAGAAAGATCGGGGAAGGAAAAAGTGAACACTTTCATTTTCAGTACAGTTTACTGGTCCAGTTTAAAGGTCCTGTTTGCCAGAAGAAAACATGCAAGTAAAAATAGCAGAGATGGCGAACGAATGCATAGGAGATTTGGGCTGTTTTATGTTATGGCAATAGCGAAAGGGGATCTCGCAATGAGGGCGTAATCGGTGCATGGAGTACGGCATGGCGAAGGGTGGGGAGACCTCCGGAGAGCAGAGCCCTGCCCACGGCGGAGGGGCGGAGCGGCAGGCATGCGCTGAGCTGGCAGAGCAGGGGCCAGTCCGCTGCGTGCGGGGAGACAGAGGGAGACACGGGCTGGCTCGGCTCCGGCTGCTGTCTGCGATCGGGCGGCCGCGGGGAGACCAGCGCACCATTCGCGTCTCCTGACGGCGGAGGAGAAAGAAAGGACGGAGAGAGAGAGGGAGAGGGAGAGAGGCTAAGG
Source organism: Mormyrus iriodes (assembly GCA_011763525.2). Taxonomy (NCBI): domain Eukaryota; kingdom Metazoa; phylum Chordata; class Actinopteri; order Osteoglossiformes; family Mormyridae; genus Mormyrus; species Mormyrus iriodes. The sequence continues at coordinate 10,543,016 of JAAGVU020000044.1, read as the reverse complement.
AGGATAACGGCATCGGAGCGGGTCTGCATCTGGGTGCGAGGACAAGGACGGGAGGGGGTCTCCCTCCGGCACCCCCGCGCTCCGTGTCGCCCAGCGCGCCCCCCACTCCGCCGAGCCGACCGCCTTCCGCAAAAGCCGCTTGACGAGCGTCGCAAATGAGCGATGCGCCGGGAGCCGGAGCCGAAAGCCCCGAGTAACTCCCAGCAGAACAACCGGTGGTTTTCATATTGCAAATCAGTAACTGTGTCAAAACTACGGACACTGTGCACCTCGAACGGGTCTCCGGAGGCAGGAGCGCCGCCTCATTCTCTGGAAACTGACAGCAGTTAATTTAATTATTGTTCGTCGACAGGAGAAAGCGCCAGGCGCTTTATTCCACCATTCCTTTATACTTAGTGTATTTTATAAGTACTATATTAGATTTTCTAGCGACAATGGCTGGGCGATCGCCTGCCTCAATCAGCGCCTAATTGAAGCCGTCGGCATCCGCGCCGTCCCTCCACGAACCTGCCCGCAGCGGACGTCCGAAACGCGCCGCGGGAAGCAGGAGCGTTCGCACCGGCGCCGGTGCAGATCCCGGGAAGGCTGCGCGAAAAGTTCCCCGAAAAGGGAAAAGAAGTGGAAGAAACCGTCCTTCATTGGCTTTTTAAAGGTAATTTCGTCCCCAGGACTTGCATATTATTTACTCTCCGATCTGTGTGACACACGCGCGTTAATGGTGTGTGCATGTGTATGTATGCATGTATGATCTATATGTGTGTATGTATGATCTATATGTGTGTATGTATGTATGCATGTATGATCTATATGTGTGTATGATCTATATGTGTGTATGTATATATGTATGTATGTATGCATGTATGATCTATACGTGTGTATGTATGTATGCATGTATGTATGATCTATATGTGTGCATGTATGCATGTATGTATGTGTATATAATTGCGCCGTACTTTCCATAGTCTATTCCCATATTTTATATTAATATGTCCCCGTCCGACTCTCATAAATGAGAGATTATTTTGGTTTCGGACATGATCGACTGACCTAATTCACTGGAACCCCGACCTGCGCGTCCCCGCTCTCCGGGCGCCGGCTGACCGAGCGCGTCCCCGGCCGTGACCCGGGCGAACGTGCGCCGCCGGCCGCCGTCTGCGGGACGCGGCGCTCCGACACCCCCCCGTGTCACCATCCCGTCTTACCGCGTGGCCTGCGTATCTGTCGCCGGTGCCGCTGCTCAGTTGTCCTAATTGTGCTATAAAATGATGCTGTGCTTCATTAGTGGGGCTGTCATCAGACTTCTTAAGGTGGCATGTTGATTTTTTCGCACCGAAGGGCTCCGTAGCACTTTTGTATATTTAATTTAATTAAATTAAACATTTATTTTGTCGATGGTAGAGCAGGTTGTCAACACACTGGAATTAATTTTCCACAGTATGCAGGCTACTTAAAATGATCAAGTTTGGTTAACAAAAGAGTAAAATGAAAAAAAAGAGAGTCGGTGGTGCTTTCGCTAAGAGACGCCGCAGTTACAGGGGGTCGGGGCCCGAGACGGAATATGTGAACCCCGTTGGCAGCTACCTGCAGAATTATACCCAGTATGGCCAGGAAAAATGTATGATTGCATTATATGCAGGGGGGAGTTTTACTTCTTTAAGCGTTTTCTCATGTTATGTAACTTTGCTGCCACCCCTATGTGGTGAGCGGACGGCTAGTGTGAGGGTATCTGGCCCCATGCCCACTGGAAGACTTCTTTGGCATTCTGGGGAAGAGGAATTGGGGACCGGGCTTCCTGTGAGATGCTCGGAGACGCCCCCACCCTCTGTGGCCCTGCCCCTTAGCCCGAGTGCTTGCATTTTATTGCTCTGGCAGCTCCCCTCTTTTTCAGACCTCATTCGATCTCTAACTCCTGGTTTAGTCCACTTCAGGTTGCATAAGGTCAGATGTGAATATTTAGGTCGTTATGATGTCATAAATGAATGACTTCAAACGTTCAGTAACATTTCCCCATCACTACGATTTGTCCAGCTGCTGAACGGTCATCCTGTTCGGCATAATAACCAGAATAGGTAGGAAAGGCATCAGGTTATGTGTCCTGGTGACTAATGTTACCGCGGTGTGCCATGGGCTCAGAATGCTGCGCGGTGAGACGGTCTGGTGTGGCACAGTAACCAGCGTGGCTCGATATTTTCACGTGCAGATTATACCACAGCAGAAGGGTTTTTGCCTGGTTCTGCACTTTAACAGAAAGAGGCGGCTAGCTGATGCTCTGTATTGGCTGTAAGGAATCAGTCGTGTCCGTTCTGGGTTGCCCCACGAATGCCAGAGGTTGGCGACCTTTTAGGAGAAGGGTACCCAGAATGTGCAAACGTACGTTCACGTCGCTTCCATGGGAAAAAAAGTGATCAGGGCACTGAAAGGCAGCGTGTTTACAGAATGTTACTGACGTATTTCCATCAGGACGGCGGTGATTTATTTTCTTTTGACCCACCTTGCGGTCGAGAGCGGCAGCGTGGGTGTGAGAACAAGGAGGAAAGCAATCGCTTCCGGTTGGAAGTCCCACAACGACCTTGGCAGTAGCTGTGGGAGAAGCAAGCTTTTGAATCCATCGTGGGTGGGATTTGGTGCGAGCTGTCCATCACTGTTTGTTTAACCCAAACATCACCACTACACTAACTAATGGCAAGCAGATTAAGCCATCAGGACCTTGGTGAGTTTGGAATTTAGCGGTGAATATTGAGATGGTTTTCCTGGAAGGATTTGTTAAGTTGAAAAATGTTTAGAAGGCTTAGGGCAGTAGGGGTGGGTAGATGATGTGTGTGTGTGTGTGGCGGGGGAGGAGGGGGGGCTGATATTGTCTCTGGAAGGAGTTCAGCCCAGTCAGACCCACCATGTAGAACTGGGTGGTGGTGTCCCTGTTCTCAGAGGTGGAGGGAGCCCAAACTACAGGCAGCCTTTCCTTCTCTTAGCCAGAGCGCGCATGATGCAACGACTGTGCAACACACTAACCAACACCCTGAAAAACACACAGACACACACACACACACACACACAGAGGAAATGTGCAGCGGGGCTTGCATTCAGAACTGATCTCCGAGGAGGGCCAAAGGCAATGTTTCTTTAACTTAGATTGTCTCTGGCTAAAAAAAAGTGGGTAAAATAAGTACCACAGAAAATGCAGCGGAGGAGAATCTGGGACTCGAGCTAGACGGCCGTGACTGAGGGTCTGGCTGACAGGAGATACCTGCTGGCTGAAGTGACAGATGTTGGAGTGATGTTCTTGCTGCGTTTTCATAAGTCGTGGTTGCATCTAACCATAAAATATGAAATTGCAAAGACGCCCTTAATGCAGTAGATTGGGCTGTGTGGCTGGCGAGAGGCTGACAGGGTGCTGAGCTGAGAGGCCTGCATTCCCACTTATTGTCACCTTGTTTCCTGCTTCGTTGGAGTTCCAGATCTCCATCATGACTTCCAGACAGGAAGCCAGCCTGCAACTCCCTCTCCCACAGGGTGCTTGGCAGACAGGAAGTTGACTCGAAACTTCATTTCCCATGAGGGCAGTTCTAGCTGTCTGCTAGTTTCCACAGGTCACACCGGACTGACCATTCATGCGGCAGCAGCGCAGCCCCTAGACTATGAAGCGAAACGTTCCATTGTTCTCCTGTGTTTTCCTTACACCTCAGCATCACAGATAATTCTATTTTATCCTCTGTCTGTACCAGTGGATTATGGAATTCAGTATGGCACAACACAGTTTCCAGTTTATCCGTTTGTAATGCTGGGTATCTGAGGTGGCTGGCAGTGACTTTTCTTTAAAATATTGCAGTGACAGATCCAGCTGCCTGAAAGCTGCCACACACGTGCATTTAAAGCATGAGATGGTGACTGGAATCTCTTTAAGGGCTGGTGTATTATAGTCGTGCACATATGTACACAGGTTGTGCTGCCGATCTGAAAATATCAAGCCCCAGTTTTTCTTTAATTTTGATCATTTATCGGGTTTGTGCGCGTTATTGGGACTGTCTTTTGCATTAAATCAGAGGCAGAGGAAAGTCCTCCCAAGGACAGATGTGCATGCACGGGTACCTGCGTGTCGTTTTTAACGCGTTAGGCTGGAGCTGGGTCAAAGCTTGCCGGCGCCGCAGAGGCTCATGGGAAGGCCTCCCTCGCAGGAGCCAAAGCCGAGCATTTATCCTACGGCTAAACTGCGACCGGTGTCTGCGGTCGCGGCACTTCCCCCGGGAGCCACTCGCTCACGCCCGCTCCGTTATGCAAGCAGCCGTGCCACCTGCACACGGCGGCCCACGCTTTCTTCTCTATTGCTGTCACCTTTTGTAATCCCCCACGGTACATGTGGTACTGAGCACCATCTCCCAGGTTGGGGAGGGATCTTGGTCGTGTGGGGTGGAAACTTTAAAAGAATTCCTAGCTGGTTTCATGCCCTTCACTCTCTCTCTCCTTTTGTTACTACCTCCCACAAACCCAGCACCCCCCCCCCCACGCTATACTTCCAGGGGGGTCACTGTGCTTGCTAACCTCTTTCCGCACCGGAACTTGAGGGAGCTGGGGTTAAAGGTCAGGGGAAAATTATGACAGTGAAGCTCAGACCGGTAAAAAGATGGAATGAAGAGAAGGGGACCTAGGGCTTCACTGGAAGGATCCGGCGTGAAACCGGTCGCAGTGTGGCTCGTTTGGAAGGGCCCTCTGTGCTGGCTAGCCACTAGCCCATAGCCCCAGTAGGATCTGGCCCGCCCCGCCTCTGCCTGGGCTCAGCCAGACCCACAGCTGGTTCAGATTACCGTTTATTCGCACGCCCGACATTCTTAGTTGGTCCCGTTTGCCCAGAGTAGATTATGTGTGGGATACAGAATGAGTGAATGAGGGTGAATGAGTGTCGATGGGCGCTTGGGGGGTGGGGTGGGGTGAGGTGTTTCCGCCACGGCGCGAGGCAGGTCTCCAGTCGAGCCCTGCCTCTGGCCCTCATCTCCAGGCAAAGTGCTTCCCGTCAGAGAAGGTCCAAAGCGCCTCGTCTCCCTGCCTCCATCTCCCTCTGCGCCTCCCTGCCTGCCTCTCTGTCACATTTCTCCCGTTTTCCTGTGACATCGATAAATTGAGTCCTGTCTGTCCACACTTTGTTTCACAGAGCGGCCCCCACATGCCCCCTGTCCTACCTGAGATGGGTGAAAGCTTCCCCCGCAGATGGCAGCTGACCGCTTGGTGAATGTCATGTGGTGTCTGTCCTTTCTCCTGGGGGAACATGTCAGTTTCATTTAGCATGAGTATTTAGGGGTACCCTTTGGCTTTTGGGGTGATCCCTGCTGGCATGGCCATACGCTGTTTATAAGGTCAGGTGGCCCTTTGTGAACGGTTTCGGCTGTCCACAGAGGGTGTCATTGTGGCTGTACCATGTGACAGTTTGTCTGTCCTTCACTCTGGTTTAACTGAGGTGTAACGAGGTCGCTTCGTGTCACTAGCAGCATAGCGCTTCTGTCCATGCGACCAGCTGGGAGAAGGAGGCGTTTCTTTCAGGGCTTCGCTGTGAAATCTTGCTGGATAGATGTTTGCGGGGGTTACTGGACAGCCCTGGTCCGGTAAGCCTGCAAGTTAGATGCGTCCTTGTTCCCGTCTGTGAGGGGATTTGCCTGATTACGCTGTGTGATGGAGTGACGGTGCTCAGTGGGGTTTGCAACGAATATTTGTCCCCTTTCAGCGAAATCCCGCTCTGCCAGCAAACCCTGCAATTTGCGGCTGCGCTGGAGAGCTGGCTTAATGACTCTCTCAAATATTTTAAGCCATATTGTAATGATTCAAGCATTATGGTGCAAAAGAGCCCCCCTCTATCTCTCCCTCCCTCTCTCTCTCTCTCTCTCTCTCTGTCTCTCCCTCTCTCTCTCTTTTTCTCTGTTTCCCTCCCTCCACCCATTTCTCTGGGTGGAGAAAGGCAGAAGATGAAAGCTCCAGCGTTTGGGAGGAGTCTGTCTCTCAACTGAACTGTGGGACGAAGACAGAAAGCGAGAGAGAGAGAGAGAGAGAGAGAGAGGGGCTGCCATGTTGACCTTGTCTGGCTGCCAGACGCTGGGGGTTGGGAGAAATGGATGGTTAGAAGTGAGGGGGAGGTGTCCAGGGTGGGGGGGTCGTGTGAGGGGAACGAGTGAGCAAGGCGGATAAGTGGACAGAACCATGGAAGAAGAAATGGAGACTGGGAGTAAGAGCATGTGCGCAAACAGGGGAGGTGGCCAGTGCCTTTGTCATGTGATGATGAAAAATTAACCCCTCACTGCCCAAGGAGGCCACACCCCCTTTCTGTCACACGTCCTGTTAGCTAGCTGCTGCTAGGGGCCGGAGCTGCCTATTCTTCACGTAACTGTAATCCTTCAGGAGCCGTGTGTCCCATGGCCCCTTGGTCTCTGACGGCACCCTGGCTGACGAGCAGGCTCGGAAGCTGACATTGGCGCCACGTGGCTGGTGTACAGGTGCTAACCGGGGCCCCCCCTGGGGGGTGCAGGAGGGCCAAGGCTGAAGGACACGGAGCTCTAATCAGAATCAGGCCCTGAGCTGCAGGGATCACAGAAGCCTATGGAAAGCACAGAGGGGGAAAGTTCAGGTCCAGAAAATACAAATCCAGACCAAGGTTTTGTTTCAACCATGCAGTTGAATACTTTGTGAATGTGACTCTTTATACTCAACTGGTCGGTGGAAACAAAACCTTGGTCTGGATTTGTACTTTCTCTCTGTACCCTGTCCAGGTAAGATGGGAATCCATAGCAGGAGTACAGACTTGAGGTGGGAGTTGTGACTTGCATTGGAAATATCTGGCCTTTCCCAGCAGGTTTAAAATATATAAGAAAGAAGTGATGCAACATTGGAGCGTCTTGGCAAAGCGGCTCGCAGCCAGAAGGAGGAGATGGACATGCTGGCAGATAGAGGCGTATTCAGATTAGCACACGCTCCTGTCTGCTCCGAGGTTTGCTTTGGTGGCCCTGGTACACTGAGCCCAGATCTGCACCTCTGTTTGGGTCTTTAGGGCCTGCAGCGAGAGAAGCTAAACATCCGTACGCCAGCAGGGCGATGGCAACACCGTGGACCGGGTGGGAATTGGTTCTATCCCTTTGTCTGGGACTGAAATCATCAAACGTATCTTCTCAGAGTGTCTTCTCAGACAGAGCGCCTCACACTGGCGTTTTCAGAGGGTTAAACTTGGCGCTTCTCAGTGCCGGTGCAGGCGGTGAGGACATAGCGGTCAGAGGGAGGACTCCCAGCTCACTGGCATGGCGTAATCGAGGCCAATTCAGGAAGGAAGTCTGAAGTAAGACAACAGCGTCGGGCCGAGGTCTCACTGACACCGCCTGCGTTCTCATAGAGTTCTCTCAAGATATCACTGCATTAAACACGGTATCCCAGTCAGCAGCCATCTCAGCATCTAATGGAGACTGTCAGGCCTCCATTATCACCATCCAAAGGCCCATCTGTCTTAATTTAGTTTTAGCATTTAAATAAATTGTAATAGGGTATAATATGAGAGTTGAAATAAAATTGTAATGCAAGTTAATTGATTCTTTTACTTGATTAATTGGTTGATGATGACGATGATGATTATATCCAGGTAAACAGTTTTTAATCACATGATCCTGGGATGGAGGGATGCAGTGATGAATGTTCTTCCATCTGAAGGACCTGGAGCTTTTCGCCATCGGGAAGTGACTCTGACTCCCCCTATGTCAGACCTTCAGTTGCCCCGTCCGGCCGCCCGCTGGCAGAGTAGAGCTGAAAAGTCTTAATCTTCCCGCTTCAGTCGTTAGCCGGAGTGGCGTAATTAATGACAGACGTTTAATCTTCCAAATCCCTGCTGAATCCCTACATTCGCAAAGGGAACTAAAGCCCCCCCCCCACCCGCCTCGGGAACCCCGCCTCACGTCTGCCAACATTACCACCACGTTTCCGCGGCCAGCCAGGCCGGCACGGGGTCTCCAAGCAAATGCCAGCACATGGAACGGCAGGCCATGTTGCGGGATAACCCTCTCTGGTGGCCTTTGACATGGTTCTGGCCAAACTCCGCCCGCAGCGAAACCGAATAGCGGCACGGCGCATTGGACCCAATCGCCACCGGGCCCACGGAGCCCTGGCGCCGCAAGGCCTGCGCTGACTTTGGCACAATGAGCTGCACAGATGGAGTGTTAATTCCCAGCTTTTCGTTATATACCTTTATTATATAAATGTATGTGATGTCATCTTTGAGCCCTTTGCAGCCACTCAGGCAGCAGCAGAGGCAGCAGCTGGGGGTACAGACCCGACTGATGAGGTTTTATCCACCATCCTTTAGCATCCAGGTTTCAGAATGCATCTAAGTCAGTATTTCCCGATTCGGTCCTCGGGGACCTGTAGACAGTTCACGCTTCTGCTCCCTCCCAGGGAGCAAAAACATGGACTGTCTGGCAAGGAGCTGTGAGGGAGCAAAAATGTGGACTGTCTGGCAGGGAGCAAAAATGTGGACTGTCTGGCGGGGAGCTGGGAGGGCACAAAAACATGGACTATCCACGGGTCCCTGAGGACGGGTTAAAAAACACTGATCTAAGCAACCATCAGATGGACAAATATTTTTCTAGATGTGTGACTCGAACACGGTGATGGCAGACATGAGCTTGATGAGGGACTTTGTGGCCCCCCCAGTGCTGTGTGAACAGCAGGAGTGATGGGGGTATGGCGGCATAAGGGTGTGGGGTGCCTTCGATCCACATCCCGACCCGTCTGGGTTTGGAGCGAGCCGAGCGTGAAATGGGCAAAACGGGCGCTGCGAAGCAGGAGGGCTTGCGGCAGCAGACAGCGTGGATGCCGTACGTGGTGAAACGCCGATGTCAAAGTGAGGCTCCAGTCCACGGCCATCTGAGCAGTGACTCAAGTCGGCAAAGTCGCACTCTGATCAGGCGCGAGAGTGCCGCCCGGATGATCTGGCCCGCGGGACGGGCGCCCGTGAGAACGACCCTCTCCAGTCAGAGATCTCGCTGGTGGTGACTCACGTCCTTCGTGACTCACACAGAGGCAATGGAGCTGACCCCCCCCGCCCCCGTGTGGGAATGCTGTCGTCACATTAGCGCATGTGAACAGAGCATCCAAAGTAACAAGTAGCAAAAGTCACCCGACAGCCGAGGGTATCAGCACCCCCTTTCCCCAGAATCCGTCACCACAGAGTGCTCCGCCGCCCCCTTCCTGTCAATCTACCCCCCTTCTTTTCTCTTCTTTTTCTCTGTCACTGCGCCTCTCTCTCTCTCTCTCTCTCTCTCTCCCTCTCTCCCCC
>JAAGVU020000044.1:10450088-10462911 GCA_011763525.2 Mormyrus iriodes | reverse complement strand
CCCACACGGGCGAAGGAACACGGGCCTCGTTTTTTTTCTTAGGGAAGAAAAAAAGGGGGGCCCAGCCCGGGGGGCAAGCGGGGGGGGGGGGGGGGGGGGGGGGACAGGATGGGTGGAGCAGAAACCTGAGAAGTGGAGGGCACGATGGACGGAGCATAAACAGTACCCCAAGATCTGGAGCCCCACTGCTGGTGTGAGTGAAACCGGAGTAAAACCAGATTCCAGGAAACAAAAATAAGATGAAGGTGCTGGAAAGTGAACGGGTGTCATGATGGGGAAAGCGGGACGAAACCGGGATGAGGGTGCGATCCAGGGCCCACCGTGTGAGGGAGTATGCGGCAGGTGAGGAGAGAGGAATGGGGCCCATACGGCGAAAACTGGGCACAGGACGGTAGATCAGAAGGCTCTGGGTTCAAAGGCATGCCTGAAAATTTCAGCACAGTGTTTGCGGTTAAGAACCTGGACGTATGACTGGTTTCCAGTAACGGGTTCCAGCATATGGAAAAACCAGCAAGGAGAAGCAGCGCTGGAAAAACTGAGGGGGGGGGCACAAGGAGGCCTGGGAATGGAGGATTGGGAACCGCGATGAGGAGCAACGTCTCTAGGGGTCGACGGGGATTTAAAAAAGGGGGGAGGCTAGACAGGAGCTTCACGAGAGAAGGAGATACCAAAAAAAAGAGGAGGAAACGGAGTGACTGGCGGACGGATGGACGACGATCTGACAGAGATGGCAGGGAGGGGCGGGGGGGGGGGCGGTCCTGCAAAGCACCGGCCAGCAGCTCCCACGTATGGAACAAGCCAAAGATGCTGGCGTCTCCCCGTCAGGGAATGTCGAGGTTCCCCCAGGGGCCAGATCAGGTGTCCGCAAGCCTGCATACGGGAACCATCAGGACCTGGCCATAAAGAGGCCTCTCTCTCCGTGTCCATTTGCCCCCCTCTTTACACTGGTACCCAGATGCCACCCCCACTAGCCCCTAACCCCCCAGCAAACCCACGAGGGCCTGATGAGGGAAGCAGATACCACTGAGACAGAAGATTTCTAGATTTTTAAAAATGGCAGGGAAAGAAACTCAAGGCAATCCAGCCATTTTATTTCCTCATTTCCTCTCCTGCCAAGGACAACGTTTTCCCTGATAATTGGAAACATCTTCCCAAGCCCCCCCACCCCCACCATCACCATCACAAACCCTCCTCTCATCTCTCAGGCTCATACTGGTGGTTTCATTGAGGGGAGGAGGGATGGATTAATCGCCCCCCAGACCCATCAGCATCACTATGGGCACCGCAAACCGCTCGGTGAGGCTGGAACGCAGATGACACACCTGTGGCATCAACAACACAAAGCATGGCCCGTCAGGAGAACCAATAAACAACATCAAGGGAACCAATAAAGAACAAATAAAGACCATGACATGACTACATGAATTTACAAGAATGTACAAGAACCTACAAGATGCATGGGTACAGCACCCGCGCTTCTGTAGCACAGGGCAAAGCGTTCGATGCCGGAGGGTGGTACCATCGCCCGGCACAGCCTTGCTCTGGCACACAGGGCCATGGGACGGTAACCACGTTTTAAACGTGAATGGCAGGTTTCAGATGATCTGTTCTCACTGCACTAAGTGCCAGACGGTGGAAAGTTCTGGAACAGTGAAGGGTGGGGGCTACCAGGGGAACATGAGAACGACGTGGGTGCCTCTGTGGGTCTCTGCACAGCTCACAGCGGTTCACAGCCATGACGGGCAGCGTGTCTTAGCACACGTGCGTTCATACTGATGCATCTGAGACCCTCGGAGTAAGATCCCAGAAGCCCCCCCCAGGCATGAGGGCCAAGCACATTCAACAAGCATTTATAAACATGCAAAAGTGTTACTGTCAAGCAATGTATATTATATATACACACACTCACACAGACAGACAGACAGACAGACAGACAGACAGACATCACCCAGCATTAGATGTGATATCCAGATTTTTATTTTTTCATGTTTTGTTTGGATTTTTTTCCTGCAGAATCTTCCCACAGATTTCCTGAGAAAAACCAAGAGAAAATGAAAGAATTTGGTGGAAACAAAGGAAAGAGCAGCGTTTTCTGGGACGAGAGAAAACGGCACAGTCACGCGGAGAAGGCGGCGCGGCGGCCACGCGGGGAAGGCTCTCATAGTCACACAGCCCCTGCTTTCCAAACCCCGCCGCAGGTGGCCAGGGCCGCCCAGGGCCTCACACAGACAGGTAGCAGCTTGGAGTAAAAGCAGATAAAAACCAGGCAAGCCCATCTGCCGAGAAGAGGGGGGGGTGGCGAGGTCACTCTGTTCACAAGGTGCTGAAGCACTGTAGGAGCAGACAGCGGCCACAGCCCCCGGCGCACAGAGAGCCCCGGCAGTCTGACAGGAACGGCTCACCAGCATATATGCACACGCACACATACCCACGATCTGTTCAAGAACAACGTATCTAAGTGGCTACGCGTCGTGCTGAAAGAGCAAGAAGGCGAACAGGCCACAGGGCAACCATGATGCCCTTATTAGTAAGGAGGAGGGGGGGACGCAACCTGATACCGGTTGCCGATTTGCTGAGGAAATCACCTGAGCGTGAAAAAAACAGGGACACTTCTGACTGTAAGGAAGCTAATGGAATTCCTAAGTCAGAGGAAATGGGGAGCAAAGCCGACCTGCTTCTCTGCACAGACACTGAAGGCCTCTTGATAAAAGCTTCCATTAAATGTCATTTACTAAAATAGAAACCTCTTTTATCCGGACCCTGTCCTGGATAAGTGGTTCGAAGATGGTTAGATGGATAAACCTCATTTTTAAGGTGCCCCCATCTACCCCCGTGAGGATGCTGTGTGTCACTGGCCTCCATGCCGGCCCTCGCTTCAGGCAGCCCTGCTGGGACCGGCCATATCTTACAGGTCAGTGTTACAGCTTCATGACCTCCATCATGCTGCTTCCTGCAGGAAAGTTCCAGAATTCAAAGGAGCGTAACTATGAATTACAGGGGACTCCGCAAAGACGCAGGGCACATGAGGCTGGCTGCAGGGGGGGAGACCTGAGGAGATGATGGCAGAGCTACAGCATGCGGCCTGCGAGGGACTTTCTGCATGTGGTTAGATATAGAGCCAGATGGGTCAGAAGGCGACAGGGTGTCCCAGTGCCCCTGCCATTTACTGCCCAGTCCTAACTGGGATGGTAATGCTTAGCCGGCTGTCATTCTGGGGACTTAATCTTTAAAAGGACCATGGGAGCTTAATTCAATCACTGTATGTTTCAGTGGTGAGGCAGATGGGTAAACATCACCCCACCCCCACCCATACCCACATACACACACATTCACACACACCTTTGTGGTGACCATTCATTTCTATGAGTATAACCCTAATCCCAGCTATGACAAACTTACCCCCTACCCAGCCCTAACCTTAACCGTAAGTAACCAAACAAAATACAAGACTTTTAAATGTTTAATTTTTTGACAGATTTTTATTAAATTGAATTTCCTGGGAGACGAGCATCGCTGTGGAACGAGGGCTTCCATACAGCGTACCAAAAAACCTGAGAGAGCAGGAAAGCCGGTCTCAGAGCCGGCTGCCGTCAGCACGGAAGATTCTGTGTGGAGGCTTGGGTCCCGCTCGGCCCCCGTCGTCTGCAGAAACACTTGCAGCCTTATAAAACTAACTTTCATAAACCCTACATTTGCTATAAATATACGTTTACTTTGGGCAGAGACGTTCCTGTATTATTTTGCGGACAGACCCGAGTGCCCCAGATGGTAGAGGCGGCGTGTGCCGGGAGGCGCTCGACCGTCCGCAGGGCAGCGTTACCACAACAGCGGCGCGGCGCCATTAGACAAACGCCACCGCTGTCGCCACGGCGACAATGCAGGAGGTCCAAACCGACGCGTCCGACCGCGGTCCTGCACATGCGGGTCGCTGACGCTGGAGGGCTGTGGTGCTGACCTTAATGGGCATTATCGGGACGGGGCCCTAAGCTACTGCTGAACTGGTGCTCCTAGCTGGTGCCGTGGGCTCAAACGGCCCCTGGCACCGCCCGCTGCCTCTCTGCAGCTAAAGGGTCCAACGTGCCCAGGCTCTTCAGACCTTCAGATCATCCAGAAGCTTCAGACCACGCTGACTGCTGCTTTGATGTCAGCTGTGGACACGGACAGCTGGCTGGACTACAGATGTACAAACTAGGCTCATCTAGCCGTAAACTAGCACAAGGCCTTAAAGGAAATGGGCCAAGACATCAGTCACTCGAGCGAAAGCACCACCGCACACGCCGAGGCGTCTCCGTTTGTGTGTTTATTTGTGTTCCTCTTCTCCCAGGAGAACGTTACACAAATATTTCTGTGAAGAACCCCCCCCTACAAAGCAGCTGTCAGAACCGCGGTCTCCCCACTGCCTTTTTTGCTCTGGGACAAAGGGGAGGGATGAGTGCTGCAGAGCAGTGACTGGCGGTGACGAGCACCAATCACGGGCTCGGCCCAGGTGGCTGTCACATGTGCTGGCGTACTTAATGAGCTCGTAATAAAGGGTCCCTGGGCTGTGGCCATGCTAATGAGTACCAGGATGGAGGACATCATATGTAAATGTGATGCGAGGGCCGGGTGCAGGGCAGGGACGTGGCCTGCAGGCCCCCGCAGCACCGCAGCCACCAGGAACTCCCAGAGGTCCGGTCCGGGCAGAAGCAGCTCTCTGCAGCTACTCAAGCTGTTCGGCTCCGCAAACAAAATAAAGGAAAGTGTAAGCAGGCCTGTCACTATGAAGCACTGCGCAGCGAGGAGCGTGTAAATCTCACATCCTCAGGAAAACGGGCTCCCAAAGCTGTGACGTTACTTCCCCTAACCGCATGCATCCTGCGTGATTCAATGAAATGTACTTTTTACATGGTGTCATTCCCAATGCGCCCAAGTTGTCCGATTTAGGGCTTGGATTTCGAGCAAATGCCAGCCATTCCGGTTCTCGCTCCTTGAATCTGGCGTTCATATTTTTCATAAAATGCTACTAACAGTCACAGCACTGCAGCAGAGAGAGAGCCCAAACCTCCTGTCTGCTTGGACGCGCAGTGAGGTTACACACTGGGTCTCTCATCTGACCCAGGGATACTATCTAAGAATAAACACTCTGCGCGTGAATAGTTGTGATAAAATGGCTACCAAGACTTAGAGCTTGTAGGGAGGGGGAGACCGAATTGGCTTCTACACGTACGCTCAACACCATGTCTGGGACTTTCCAAACCGGACAGGAGGCACGGTCAGGTGGTCACCATGGCAACCATCGCCTTTCTCTACATGTGCTACCAAGGTGCTTCACAGGGGACAGAACTAGAAAGCAAAGCCTGTTCCCTGCTCTGGGGTTACTGGGCCACAACCAGCTTTTGTCACATTAGTGGAAGATTTGGGCCAATTTACTGAAAGGGAAAGTTCTCTGGATGACGATAACTGAGAGATATAGATGCCAATGTGGACCCACGGTTCCCCACGCATTTGTTTGAGGAGCGCCATCTGCACCCTCGGGACCCGCCTCCGACCGCCTCTCGGGCCAAACTCCACACGACCCTGAGACAGGCGCTGTGGAAAGCCAGAAGTGCTGAGTGTGGCGAAAAGCCGCTGCTCAGCGGACGGAGCCCATCCAGCCTCCCCCTCCCCCCGCTGTGCCGTGGGCCGGCCGCCGGCGCCGCTGTTATTCTGTTCGGCGTAAGGCGAGCCGCTGGAGGGGATCCTACAGAAACAGCTGCCGATAGACACACCGCTGTGTGCCAAAACGTGCGCCATCCTCCAGGTGTCTTGCCGCGCCAGCTCTCGTGTCCACCCCCTCCTTTTTTTTAGGCACGAAGACGCGTGTCACGGTGCATCGGAGCCCATACCTCCACGCCACCTGATTTCACGAGAGGGCCTGTGTAAAAACCGGATTAGTATGGCTATGGCCGCATCAGCAAGACACACCTGGGCTAGTAGGCGAGACCACCACAGAATCCACATCTTTATGACATCATAACAGCCAGGAGCCAATCAAATACAGAATACATGTAAACAATTCTCTGCTCACAGGACATTGGTGGAGCTGACTGCTTTCTCTCATTCAGGTCAATACATATGCAGGGCGATTTGGTGACAGACACTTACCACTGTCACACTGTCCTGATTTTACTGTAATCAGACGCCAGACTCAGCTACCCTCCAATCCCTCCCATTGACTGTTTTATATCTCTGTTTTAGAGGCTCTGACCTTTGACCTCGCGTCTACCCTATCACGAGCGCTCAGGCACAAAAGGTGCGCTTCTGCCCTACTTTCAGGAGGAAATGGGCCGATCGGCGGGCGGCCGTCACCGGCAGCTCGCAGTGTTATGAAAGCCTCCGTCCGAGGCCTCTCCGATTTCACAGAAAAGCGACAGAAGGGGAAAGAGAAATGGAGAAATCTGCCCTGGAGTCCAGAAAATATTCCCTTTCCTGTCGAGAGGTCTGCGATTCTCCATCTCCTGTGCCAGCAGCTGCCCAAAACTATGAGGAGTATTCTCAACTCTGTAATTTAAAACACATACGCGTACACGAACCCACATGCAGGCGCGCACACACACACACACACACACACACACACACACACACACACACAGACACACACAGACACACACTCACACACAGTTACACACACGCACACACACACAGATACACACACACACAGACACAGATACACACACACACAGACACAGATACACACACAGTTACACACACGCACACACACACAGATACACAGACACACACACGCACATACAGACACACAGTTACACACACAGTTACACACACAGATACACACACAGATACACACATAGGTTAATAAGACACAGAGACACTTAAGCTGGGCGGGTGCAACGGAAACGGGACCAACTAAAGCCACACACTGACACCCAACAGCTCCATCTACAGCAGACACAGGTAACAGCCACACGGGGCGCTGTCCCAGCCGCGGCACCCCTCACTGCCTCTCTAAGCTCCGCCCACAATGGGTTCTCCAGTGCTGTGACAGAGCCGTGGGCTCACAGATACAATTCATAACAATAATAATACATTATGTAGCAATAATAATTTCACCACATGGTGTCTTAAATTGCTTGCACCTGGTATCCAGATATAAAAGTTCATATATGATAATATGAAAAAGGAGATGCCTGCTAATCTACATGCTAAAATAAATAAAGAAAAAGGCCGAAAGAGGGAAATGCGTAAAACACTAAAGGAATGTCAAAATCCCACAGCCGTCAGGCAGAAGCAAAACAGGAGGGTGGGAGATGAATATATTCATAATGAAGGGAGGAAATGGGGGAGAAGTAACCGGCTGCAGTGTGGGGAACTGGGGCTCATTTTCTGCCAGTACCAGCAGTGAGTGTTACTACTGCAGTGAGTGTTATAACAGTGAGTGTTACTGCTGCAGTGAGTGTTATAACAGTGAGAGTCATTGCTGCAGTGAGTGTTATAACAGTGAGAGTCACTGCTGCAGTGAGTGTTATAACAGTGAGTGTCACTACTGCAGTGAGTGTTATAACAGTGAGTGTTACTGCTGCAGTGAGTGTTATAATCAGTGAGAGTCACTACTGCAGTGAGTGTTATAACTGAGCGTCACTACTGCAGTGAGTATTACTGCAGTGGGTGATATACCAGTGAGTGTTACTACTACAGTGAGTGTTACTACTGCGGTGACTGTTACTACTGCAGTGACTGTTACAGTGCTTTTCTGAGGTACCACTCCGTCTAAGTGCATGTCAGAGTCCCACGTGCCTTACTGTCACAGGCCGGGACTCCAGGACACGGCGCTCTGATTTCGAGCATTTTTCCATGCCCAGAATTTTCTTTTTAGCTGCACATTAAAGCAGCCAAATGAAAAGAGGGAGCAGAATTATCGCAGAAACTGAAGGCTTGACGGAACAGTCAGATGGAGATTCACTCATCAGAGTGGCCTGAACCCGGGAAGGTAGACACGAGCTTGGCTGCGGTTCTGGTCCCGCGGGTCGGGCACGTGAACTTTGATGGTCCTAGAGCGCTCTGGCAGGGGGAACAAACAAATATATATCATAAAATAAAATAAAACGCAGACTCAGAGCTTTCTTTTACTCCTTGGCAGGGAGGACATTAATTTGGGTGAAAGCGTATAACCTCTAATACTCTCAGAGAGTGGAGGAGAGAGAGAAAATAGAGTGGAGATGAGGTCCAAAGACGACAGCGGGCCATGAAGGAATGCAGAACCCGATCCAGGGCAGAGAGACGCTGACGGGCTTTAACCCATCAGCTTTCGGACCTAGGACACCCAACATTTCCTCACCATCAAGTTTAAGGACACACACTCCAGTCTCAAAGGTCAAGAGCCATCTACAGCAAGAACTGAGCCACACAAGGTCCCCGTTCGAGCCACACGCACCATCATTGACTCACACCTACAACAAAACCTCTTTCATTAGCTTCCCGCGAATCCACATGGGTCCGTTCCGTAGCCATGCGTGCAAACAGACAGTCGAGTCATGTGACCTTCGACCAATAAAGGCTCATCTCTCCAAAAAAAAAAAAAAAAGCCCAACGCACAGCTGCAGTAAAAAAATCCCAGGGGGATTTCCGAAGTAAAATATGGGCAATTTCAATTTAATCTGTTACCGTTTAGATTTTGATTAGTTGCCGATAAGGCCAGGCTTATGGAAGCCGCGAGGAGGTCGGTGACGTCAGCCGCCGAAAGTGATAACACATGTGGAAACCGGCGAACTCGTCCACCCTCCGCGTGTGAGTCACCGGGCGTGAACAGATGCTGCCATGGCAACCTCCTCCAGCAGGAGGAACAGCAGCGATGACAACGATGGCAAAAGTTAGATGCCGAGAGTGATCTGGGAGCAATAAAAAAATATCTGTGCCCGATATTAAACTTGCAAACATTCATGCTTAAAAGCAGGCCAACCCATCGGACTAATAAGCAGCAAGTGGCTGTGGGACTTCAGATTAGCCCGTTCAGTGAAATGCAGATGGATGGAGGGAGGGAGGGAGAGAGAGAGAGAGAGAGAGAGAGAAAATAGTGAGGTAGACAGCAGTGCAGTGATAACTCTTGCTCTCATCAGGTCCCTAAGGGCCCCTAAGGGGCTTCGCAGGGCATCACAGCCCAAAGCTAGGGCAGGGCCTGGGGGGGGGCAAAAATAAATAAAAACAAGGAGGCTCCCAGGGTAAAGCAGGCGACAGGGAACATGTTCTGCTTCTCTCTCACCGTACCATTTACACTTGAGGGAGACCACGGGCATGTGGCATCATACCGAACGCCACCTTCCTTCCTCCCTGTGGTCAAACCTTTGGGCTCCCATCAGGCTCCACAGTGCCCCCATCTAGAGCAGGGTCACGCGCCTGGTTCACTGGCTCAGGTACAGGGCTGGGTCACCTGGGGTGAAGGACTGAGCCCCGCATCGAGCCTTGGCGCTGCCCGCTTACTGAGTGGGTTCGTGTGCGACGTAAGCCCAATAAAGCATGATGATAAAATGCCATAGAGCTCGCTTACCTGAACTGGCGTCAGCTGAGCCCGGGGATCATACATACGCAGCTTTCTGTCCTGAGGAGAGCCAAGAAGAGACAAGCACACACCACATTACACAACGAGCACCATCTGCCAGCTCATTTCCCAGCATGCATCACCGAGCCCATACAGGAGTATGCACGCAGCCCAGTCCAGAGCCGGCGTCGCTAAACTAACACCCAGCGTGATCCACTTCGTGGACAGAATAGGCGGGAATAACTGTGCTGTGCTATTTTTAAGAGCCGTAAATCCTTAAAATAAACGGGTCAGAGTTCAGGGCCGGGGACGCTGGGCCAGATCGACTTTGGCCAGACTTTGGCGCATCTGCGGACGATTAGTTCAGGGAGGTCAGGAGGAAGTGGAGTTATAGATTGCCGGAGAATGGGGAGGGGCTTTAGATGGGCTGACCCGGCGTGATTTGAGGGGTGTGGGGGCTGGGAACAGGTCACACCGAAGAGCCTTATTGGGGCAACAACTTATCGCATAAATCCGCTATAAAATAAACATCCCTTGTGGCTGGGGGTTCGACTTTGTTTCCACCTCTCTATCTAACTTCCTTCTTGCTTGGAAACCGGCCCACCCCCCCCAAAAGAAGGAAATAATAAAAACAAAGAAACAGAATTGGTGCTGCGAGGCGGTTCGGGTTCCCCTGAGGCCCCCTGCCCCTCAAATTGGGCTCTTGTTTGATCAGAACCAGCGGCTCGCTCGCTGGCTGCTGACCATGGCAGCTAAAAAGCCGATGGCTCTGTGGGGCGTTAAATCATGGTACAAGTTACCCTTTGATCAGGGGGGCTGGGTGCTCGTTAGTTTGCTCAGTATGGCTGCTGTCACCCTTCAGGGCTGAACCAAACCCCCCCGAATGAGATATTCTAGGATGATGACGTCACCCCTACAGTTCGATATGTATTCCTTGCCTCCACACAGAGGGGGGCAGCAAAGTAAATATTAACTTGCCGGTATAGAAAATGCAGAAGGCGGACGGGACAGCGTACAGCCTGACTGCATCCCAAGCGGCCACCGGCAACACGCCACACCAGGCCATTCTCAGAGCCACACGGCCAGGCACCATTTACATTACCTTTGGGTGTTTTTACCTAAAGGGATGTACAGAGGGTCAGAAAGCGCCTGGGGCAACTGGGGGTTAAAGGTCTCGCTCAGGGGCCCAATGGTGAAACCACTCACCACTAACCGACTGAGTGGAGATGCTCGAGGCAACCAAGATTCCCAGTCAGCAGTCTGGCGCACTTTCCATCATGCCCCCGGCCCAGGGGGACGCCTCAGTCAAGGGACCGTCACACAACAGACACAAGCAATAAATGAGAAATTGTTTAAATGCCGACCCCCAATCATCAGGGTCCAGCCACCTCACCCTGATCCAAAGACCCCCATCCATCCCTCACGTGGCAGTAATTAGGAGATCCAATCAGGAGAGGGACGGCCACTGATTAGGCGGAAATGAGAGCTAATGGGAACAGGCTGTGAGCAGCTGCACTCTGTCCCGTGTCACCGGGCAGAGTCCCGGGCGGGGGGCAGAGTCCCGCATCACCAGGCAGAGTCCCAGGCGGGGGGCAGAGTCCAGGGTGAGGGCAGAGTCCCGCGTCACCAGGCAGAGTCCCAGGCGGGGGGCAGAGTCCAGGGTGAGGGCAGAGTCCCGCGTCACCAGGCAGAGTCCCAGGCGGGGGCAGCCAGGGTGACGGTCACAAGCACGGCCACAAGCAGACCGCTCTGAGGTCTCTGTCATGGAAAGTGCCAGAAGTCACCCTTCAAAGGGAACCGTCAGAATCCAGCCCCCTCCAGCCTCCCCCCCCGAATGGAATATGGTTTTCCACACATTCTGATCCTCATCTCTCATCTGACTGCAGGCCTTTCGAGTGGTTCCCAATCTGCCCCACCCCCCCCGCCCAGTGCCACACCTGGAGTGTCTCCTCTAAGCCAGAATGAGAGATCAGGAGGAAGCTCGAATCCTCCCCCACAAGGAGCCCCGCCCCTCAGGAACCCATCATAAGATGCCGGGATGACACAGACCGAGTTTTGAGCGCCAGACTGACCCTCCCAACCTCAGAGCTTTATGCTGCAGCCTTGTGTTAACATTCATCTGTTAAGCATCCCCACTGTCTGTCTAACTCTGCCCCCCCATACAGACAGACACACAATGAGGAAGGAGCTGATTAATCCTGAGCCCGTGTTTCCAGGTTCCTCTTAATGAGTCCGCTGTAATGTCAGACCCCCCCACCACCGTGCCAATGGCCCATCCTTTGTGAGGCTCCAGATGAGCTGTATGCTGTAACGCGGGGAGGGGGGGGACCCCAAGCTACTGACCTCGCTTTCCCAGTCTCCCATGGAAACGCCTGCTGATCACCTCAGACTGGCAGGAGTGGCCGTCTGCATCCAGCTGCGGCTCGGCTTCCCGACGCCCCCGGGGACCCAACCAATAATTCCACAGTCATGGTTGGAAATCCTCCGAAACCATGAGAAGCTATCAGAGGAGCCCGGGGGGGGCCGTGAGGGGGGGGTTGTGATGAAAGCTGACTGCCATTCTCACTTCTCCCGTCTCCAAGTGCACTGAAACGCTCGTCATGACACTCTCGTCCCCAAACCCCCCTAATCCCAAAGCCCGGCTCTTTCTGCCCCCTGGAGAAACCCTCCCCCTGTACGAGGTCAGCCCCAGTCCTTGCCTGCGTCCAAACACGAACCCAGCGACGTCCCAGGACTTACACGTCCAAATTTCACAGCATGTGGGTCCTGTAGTCACAATGGACACTGAACAGACACCTCTGATCGGTAGGTTGCTGGTTTACATCCCAGGGTCAGCAGTTATTTCACTGTTGGTCCCCTGTGCGAGGCCCTAATTGCTTGAGGGACTGGCTGACCCTGCTTCCTCAAAAAATGTACGTCGCTTTGGATAAAAGCATCTACTAAATAAATAAATTTAAAAATTTCTTGACGAGGGGGAGTGCCGTGAGGCCCCCGGGCTTCACCGTGGGCTGATGTTTCCCTCACATTCTCTCTGATTCCGTCACACGTGAGGACACACGCACACGCACACACACACACAGACCCTGAGGCCCAGTCACACATACTCACACATACTCACACCCTGAGGCCCAGTCACAAATACTCACACACACTCACACATACTCACACACACACACACACACCCTGAGGCCCAGTCACACATACTCACACACACCCTGAGGCCCAGTCACACATACTGACACACACACACACCCTGAGGCCCAGTCACACATACTCACACATACTCACACACACACACACCCTGAGGCCCAGTCA
>JAAGVU020000044.1:10427738-10442765 GCA_011763525.2 Mormyrus iriodes | reverse complement strand
TGGCACAAAGTGGCGGGGGGGGCTGGCACAAAGCGGCAGGGGGGGAGCTGGTAGGCACAAAGCAGCAGAGGGGGGGCTGGCAGGCACAAAGCGGCGGATGGGGGGTAGACCGCAGTCGTGCAACAACTGGCAAAACGCTGGAAACAGCCACATCTGCACGGCATCCCTGACGACCTGAGAAGACGCCTCCACCCAAGCCGGTCGCCTGAATTCCCTCTCCTGCCCATGTCTACCCCCGCCCCTTTGCCCCTGCCTCCGTCCCTCAGCCCCCGCCTCCTTCTCTCCACCTGCCCCTCCGCCTCATCCCCTCCACCCACCCTTCTGTCGTCTCGTCCGTCCCTCTACCCCCCCCCCCGACTTTGGGCTGCTCACCAAGACAATGTGAAAAATAAAACCGGTTAAAAGAAACAGAGAGAAAATACAACTAAGTCTGGCTTTAGCCGCACAGTTCCTTACATCTAGGGCAGATGGATGTAGGCGGGGGGCACGTTATGACCCAGCAGTTTGTCAAGCTGAAGCATTCATAAGCCTGGTGCAAGCTGTCTGGAGCTGTAGTGTACCTTTGGGCACGCCAGGATGCATCCTGGTGCCGTTTCAGAAAGAAAGTCTTGCCTGATCCCTTGTCCCTATACCTCTATGTACTGCAGCATTATCTTACGCCAGCTCTACACCTGAATATGAAGGGTATGAGAATAAAGTTAAGTCGACTTGTCTGTAGAGTCGAGATATACAACATAACAGGAACAGACCGCGCTAACAGGAGGGAAGCCAGACTTCTGCATTAAGCAAGCACACCTCGAAAATGAGCTTCAGACCCAAACTTTGGGCGGCTCTGGTCATTCAGAGCTGCTGACAGACAGAGCCCTCCCAGGAGCGTCTCCACGACACTGCGCCTCATTTACAAAGCAGCCTGCGTTGCATTAATAATTATTATAATCATCGTCTCCTGCAAATGAAGGCTTATCGTCTGACTGTAAGCACGTTATCGAGGCACAGCTTACAGAACACGGAGAGCTTAGACCGGCGCACTGCTGCCAAAAAAAGCTAAAAAAAAAAAACACTTGTTCGAGCCGCGTGGAGCAGATTGCATGAAATGCATGATTCAATGAATATCCGAGGCATCTGCGGGATGGGAGTCAGTCAAACGGCCGGATGGCCGTGCATGCACAGCCCGCAGCAATAAGCTGCTATGGCGCTCGGCTTTGAGGAAGTTAAACTGCCACCGTGCAGAATCCCGGCCGCATCACATCACTCACGTCTTTCTTTGGGATCTTCGGCGTGGTGTTTTTGAACTTTGATATCTTGAAACGATTCATGCTGGCTCGGCGGTGCCTTCCTCTGCCTTCCGGATGCCTCTGCCGTAATCCCGCCACGGACACCGATACCTCCGGCTGACAGCGCTGTCAACGGAGCGCGTCTCGCCGAGCGATTCTATCGGCGATCGACACCAGCGCTCGGTACGCGATGAGCCGCGTCTGGCTCAGTATCTCGGAATAAAAGTCGCAAATGTGTTTTATGTGCGGGGAGACTTTAAATGTCCACTGGGCTGAAGGGAGAAAACTAGTCCGGGCTCTTGTAACAGAACGTAGGAAAAGAACGTTGCTTTCTGTCATTAATATGAACGGCCACTTTATGAAGGCCCATTTTTGAAATTCACACAAAGCTCAATATTTTTACAGACTGTAACGTCCATATTGGCAGCAGAGGTTGGTTTTCGATCACGAAGTCCTCGCATACACATATAACCGGTAGCTTCAATCGATTGCATCGATAGTCTACTTTACGCAGGTGCGGATGCCGGGACGCCCGCGCATGCGCGGTGCCCTCATTCCCAGCGTGATGATGGCGACTTCAGCCACTCGCTGCGTGTTACCCCGGCTTTCGGCCGCCCTGTCCTCTGCGCAACGCCGGGCCTGCTCTGTGTTTGTGATGACATCCAGATGCAACAGTATCTCGAAATTAGAAGCTCAGTGCTCCCGGTCCCGAGGCGGCGCGCTGACATTGAGAGGCTTGTCCGGTAAGAGGAAGCTCCGGTCAGCAGCGGCCTGACACTCGGTGTCGGCTGTACCGATATGCCGCTGACCTGGAGGCACAGACATTAGCATGGCACTGCAATGAACGAGATGATGACTTTTCGGCGAAGCGCGCTATGTACTGCGGGGCGCGGGGAGCTCGCTGGCCGCGTGACGTCACTGCGGTTTGTAGCCTTTTACTGTTCGCGTGTCTTTTCGGCTAATGGTGCATGATCGATAATATGATAATAAGCACTAATATATCTTGACAAGACAACGTCATTCCCCGTCCTGAGGCCGCTGCCAGCGAATCCGATCAGGTGACCCGCTAGAAATGTCCATGTGCTTCTTAGCTGACCTTGAGCGCACTTTAACCTGACTGCTCCGATTTGGCCTGGGATGAATAAGTTTGCATTGGCTATAACGCTATATGGTAATGAACGCCTTTTTGGCTATTAACACGGTAACCAGCACCAGGTTGTAACATGCACCAGAAACGTGGATGAAAACTGCTCTTAAGTTGTTTACAGTAATTCTTCATGTAATCATATCAGTCTGTCCTATGGCTGAAGAAGCATTGGTTAATGAAAGTTGTGCTTTTTTTTTTAGTGTGATTCTGTCCCAAGCGTATGGGTCACAGACCTCTCTTAGGACTGCAGTGTGGTGTCTGTGTGTTTCTGTGTGCCACCACAGCAGTCCTTTATAATCCATGTGTTAGAGACCTACCCACACGCCTTCCCTGCAGGCTCCAAAGGGCTCCATGTCGTCAGCACACACTGCTTCCACACCAGCACCTCACACACGAACAAGCAGGACTATTATCAGGTACTGGGAGTGCCGCGCTCCGCCACGCAGAAGGAGATCAAGAAGGCGTACTACCAGGTAAGGGCGCCCTCAGTGCTTAATGCCCAGCACCTGAATGCTAACTCACTAGTGATAAGTTTACCGTGCCATGCTTGCCGGTTCTGCGTAATGTTCTATGTTGCATTTCTTGCAAAACAATCCTGACTGTATATCAGCCAGCTGCCATTTATTTCTACAGCCGTTCAGGATAATCACCTCCCTCAAGGGTCCAACATCAGTGACCCCTCCTGGGCCTGGACATGTGGATGTAAACATTGTGTTTTTATACTGTCCCTTTCAAGATGGCCAAGAAGTACCATCCAGACACCAACAAAGACGACCCGAAAGCCAAAGAGAAGTTTGCTCAGTTAGCAGAGGCCTATGAGGTGAGCTGCTGCTCAGGTTAGAGAAACGTCGTGCTTGTCAGACTGAACCTGCAGACCATTGACCGTGAGCCGGCCCGCCTTTGGTAATTCTGCATGCTGACCTGCAAAGATGACGGGCAGCTTCCCGGGCTGCTGTGGAATGTTCCACTCCCTTTGGCGTCGCACAGGTACTGAGCGACGAGCTGAAAAGGAAACAGTATGACGCGTACGGCTTGGCGGGCTTTGACCCGGGCCAGACCGGCGCCGGCCAGCAGCAGTATTGGAGGGGAGGGGCCACCCTGGACCCAGAGGAGCTCTTCCGGAAGATCTTCGGGGAATTCTCCAGAAGTCGTGGCTTCGGGGATTTGGGGGATTTCAACTCCATTTTCCAGCAGCAGCAAGAGGTTTGCAGCTTGCGTGCATTTCCCTTCTGTGAGGCGGCTTTGGTGTTTCTGAGCACAGGGATTTAATGGCAACGTGACCAGTGAGGGATTGGCACGTCGGAGGCTGACCTTCAGTTCCTGCTGTCTTTAAATGATCATTAGTGAGATCTGCGCAACATGCTGAAGTCTGTGCTGCGGTATTTCCTGCGCAGGTATCTCTGCGCGCTGGCAGTGAAATGCTGTTATCTTCTGCTTTCAGTACGTGATGGAGTTGACGTTCATGCAGGCGGCTAAGGGTGTCAACAAGGAGATCAGCGTCAGCCTGGAGGACACTTGCCAGCGCTGTGATGGGCGGGGCCATGAGCCTGGTACCAAGGCCCAGCGCTGCCAGCAATGTAACGGGAGTGGCATGGTGAGGATCCCCGCCCAGGTCGGGCTGCACAGTTTCTCCTACACAGCGGTCCTCTGCTTTAGGTGACGTGCTTGATGTGTTTTTACCGATTACCTGTGGGAGGTGTGTGAATCTCCAGGTTAGGGCCTGTGATCAGGGGTTGCTTGCTCAGATCTCGACCGAGTGATGTCATAGCTGGGCCCCTGAGCAAGGCCCTTAACCCCAATTGCTCCAGGGACTGGCTGACCCTGCTGTCTACTTGTAGATTATCACTTTGGATAAAACATCTGCCAAATCAATTAAATGTCAGCCTATTCAGATATGCTGCAAATCGTGATCTTGCTCAGCATTATGTTGCCCCCCCCACCCCTGAAGTCTTATGCCTGTGTGTGGGTATCGCTGTCACTCGCAGGAGACGGTGAACACGGGTCCCTTTGTGATGCGTTCTACATGCCGGCGCTGTGGTGGGCGGGGATCTGTGATCACCTCGCCCTGTGCGGCGTGCCAAGGGACGGGCCAGACCAAACAGAGGCGCACAGTCATGGTGCCCGTACCTGCGGGTGAGTCTTTGGCAGTGCCCGCGGTCGAGTTCCCCCACGGCTTCTCCTTCAAGTCCTTAATGAAGCGGTGCTTTGCCCTGTGTCCCACCACAGGCGTGGAGGATGGACAGACAGTCCGGATGCCCGTAGGGAAGAAGGAGATCTTCATCACCTTCCGGGTCAGTCTTCTGTGTGCTGAATGCTATTCTTTGTGGGTTTAGGTCCTATATGTGTTTTTCTTCATATTTTTTAGTGCTACACTGAAGTATATGAGTGTGAACACTGAATATTGTGTTACTTAGCTGTAATGCTCACCAGTGGCTATGCCGTGGATCATGATTGGCTGATAATTCTTGGCCTTGGGTTCACACACCGTGATTGGGTCCCTCCAGGTCCAGAGGAGCCCAGTGTTCAGGCGGGATGGGGCGGACATCCACTCGGATGTCATGATCTCAGTGGCACAAGCCATCCTGGGGGGCACCATAAGGACACAGGGGCTCTACGAGACCATCAACTTGGCGGTAAGTGGGCTTTAGCCCCACCCACCCCTTACAGAACATCATATCACAAGATTGTGTTCTGCTTGGCACCAGTGAGACTGTTGACAGAGAATCTCCGGGCTTTGGGTGAGATTTCTGTAGCTCAGTTTTTCCCGATGTTTTTG
Source organism: Mormyrus iriodes (assembly GCA_011763525.2). NCBI lineage: Eukaryota > Metazoa > Chordata > Actinopteri > Osteoglossiformes > Mormyridae > Mormyrus > Mormyrus iriodes. Next base: position 10,437,568 of record JAAGVU020000044.1, on the reverse strand, counting down.
TAGAAAAATTCTTCTGCTTGCTTAAAAATAATCCCGCATAGCGTGTGACACGTCACCCACGGCTCCTTAATGGTGGGTCTTAGATAAAGGTAACAGGACACATCCTCTCTCTGCTGCCACAGATCCCAGCTGGCGTCCAGTCCGACCAGCAGATCCGGCTTGCTGGGAAGGGGATCTCGCGGATCAGCACCTATGGTTACGGGGACCATTACGTCCACCTCAAGATCCGAATCCCAAAGTAAGTAGGAGCAGGTGATCGCTGGCCCACACTGGGGATGTAACAGCTGTGTGAATAACAGGCCTGTCTCATCAGATTACTTGAGTTCTTAGCTTTGTAAAGGGATCTTACTGGGAGCATTTATTGGAAGCTATTCTGTTACTTGGTCATTTGCTTAAAGCAAGTGGTTTGCAATATGAAAGTGCTCTCATGATGAATGAAAGGGTGCGAGAGAATGATATGGGCAGTCAAGGCGAAATGAATGACCACCAGGAAAGACGGTCAGAAACTGAGGTCTTATGAGCTGCGTGGTGGTCAGAATAGCTGTGAAGTGCCTACTCCTTATCCGGGGCAGAACCATGGAACGTGGTGGCTTGGTGGTCTGATTCACTTCTCTTCCTCTGTTCCTTCTTTCACCGTGCAGGACCCTGACGGACAGACAGAGGGCTCTGCTCCTGAGCTACGCCGAGGAAGAGACAGACGTAGGCGGGACGGTCAATGGTGTCACCAGCACTACTGCAGGTGGGCTGTCGGAGCTACGCACACACACACACGCACACAGTAAAGGAGCACGGCCATTCAGCTAATGCAGTTTGCTCTCTTGTGCGGTCCTACACCCTGGCTGACATACTGGTTTGTGTCCAGGTGGGGGCAGAAGTGGTCAGCAATCTGAGGGAGGGCAAAGCCAGCAAGAAGGGGGCTTCTTCTCCAAATTAAAGAAAATGTTTAGCTCCTGACAGCCACAACCCAGGTAGGGCCCTTCAGCGGCCTTCCTATTCCACTGCTTCCTGTGTCACACAGAGGCGATTTTTATTGCAGCCTTTTATCTCCTGGCTGCTTCCTGGCTTGTTGCTGTCCGGTCATTTGGTCCAATTGCACTGTATCCCAGGGTCTTTGAGAGCTGTCATGCTAAAAAGGCTCCTGCAGTATTTAGCATTAGGGAAAACTGAAAAGTAGAGGCCTTCTGTTACACCAGACCTGTTTTATTCTAGCCCTCTTTTCCGAATTTTTTTTTTTCTTGCAACTTTAGTGGCAACAGTAAGTCCTCTTGTGTGTGATTGGTTTAGAGATGTCAGGTGGTTAAAGGGACTCGGCCGACTGATTGGTGTTACATTGTCCCTCTAGGCAAGAGATCTGCCGGAAATTGAGCGCAGCCCTCCAGCGCCATCTCTGGACTCCACCGCCAGCTGCGGGTGCTGCACGCTGAAATCTTTCTTTCCTCTATAGTAAGAGATTTCTTGGCTTTTCTCTATGTGATCTTGTCTATTTTAGTGGGTGTGAGCTGACAGCTTTTCTCCACTTAAGAATGAGGCACTTTCAGTGCCCAGAACAGGAGGCACCTCCGTCTCGAGTGTCTTTCATAACGAGCGAGTGCTTTCAGCCTCTCACCCTGCCTCATTACTTCCGGGATGCTCAGTGCTCGTACATGCTTGTACCATGACACAGACACACACACTCGCTAGATTCCAAGGACTTTATGCCAGCTGCTCTTTAAACAGTATTGATGGAATTGATCCAATTTCCCATAATTCATCTGGAAGAACTATTGTTTTGCTAAAGTTATACTGTAAATAGGATTAACTGTTTATCTGAAGTTGTACTGATGTCAATAATTAAACTGGTATAAATTAAAAAAAAAAAAAGATGCAGCCCACTGCTCTGTAGCTGTGACTGGTGTGTGTGTGTGGTGGGGGGGGTGGATATCTTTAAACAAATTTCACATTCTCACTTCTCCTGCATCCATCCATCTCCTCATTACCACATGGCTTGTCTTACAGTCACAGGAAAAATACAAGAAACAACCAAGGAAAATGCAATAAGAAGTGTAAATTTCCTTTATTGACAGCACAAGGAACCTTTTCCGCTGCTTCACAGGAGGAAGCGACCCTGTCACTTATGTCAGAGCCCCTGCTCTTCTCAGTAAGGCAAACCTAACTCCTTGCTGTATGTATTCAAATCCCTGCCCACGGGGCTAGTCAGTCACCAGGACGTTACCTGACCTGTGCCGTAACACTGGTATTTATGAAAAAAATTAATATCGCGTACTGCTTGGATTAACTGTTTGAAACCCAGATCATTATCCAGTGATCCCTATGTGCCATGTGTGCTTTATACACTCGCATCCTACATGGCCATCGCACAGAGTAACTGCTCCCACAGCCCAGCCTCTGCATGCTGTGAGCTCAGCTTTCTTCTGTGCACGAGCCGTACAAACAGCGCTTGCAGGTGTAGCTTCTGAAGTTGACTGTTAGTAAGAAGTTAGTTGATCCTTTGGTCATTAATCATCCATGGGTGCCATCTTGCCCATTACTGTATGGGGAACAGTAAAATGGGTCCCACAGCCTCCAGTTTTCCATCTCCACTCCTAGTACCAGTTTCGCTTGTGCAACAAAACCAGGATGGGAGGCGGCCTCTTTTCAAGGTGAATAGACTGGATGCTCCGCAGATCACGTGACAAGCTATGGACTAATCAGGACTGACACACTGAAGTCTGCCCTCACATGGAGACAAAGAGATGACCATAAGACGTACCTCAAACAATGGACCATTCATTAGTTGCGAGTATCAACTCTATTCTGCTTTTATTGTACATTCCAAAAATAAATTAGAAGTTAAACCTCACAGATAACTTGCATATGAAATGGAACAATTTTCAATAAAATACAACATGACAAACCGTTTAATCACAGGACGGGACAGGTAGACGTCCACAGCTGGCTTGTACTAAAGAAGTCAGCCTCATACTGAATACCAATGACAGCCTAAAGGAATCCTTACCTAACATCAGGAAAATCATTTTGCATTAGTGACATCAACCATTAATATTGCAAAGAATTTATAATACCACTGGTCACAATCCAAGGCAGATCATTTCAATAAATAAATCATACTGTAGATTCAACCACAAAAGATAGGAATTCAATGAATCATATTTTGCAACCACTTGGCTCAAGGGCTTTGAAACAGAGCAACTAAGTCCAGCCATGTATCACCGCCCCACTTCTTATATCAATACTGATTCAGGCTGCTACTAATGTACCAAATACACGTTTAACAGCCCAGAAGGTGTCCATTTGAATCCAACCTAATATAAGGTTCCTGTGAGTAATCCTATTTGATCCCAAGTCATCCTAAAATTGGTCTACCATACGAAATGCTACAGTTTTAAAAGCATGTGACCTGCAGTTTTACCACCTGGTCCATGGTAAAGGTTTCTATATCATAGCTTTGTGTTTTTTTTTTCTTGGTAAAAGCAGCACAGAGTGGTTACCGATGTGCATGCATAGCGTCGTGTGCAAGAATGGGCTTGTCAGGGCTGGCGCCATGCAGCTAAGGCTGTCCCATCTTCCCAAGCTAGCAGGGAACCCATCTCATTTCCTTTAGACTGTCATGTCGTTACAGAATTATTTTATTGCACAAGCTTCACGAGAAAAGCTCAGGCTAATTAACGAAAGGGATGAAAAAAATAAACAACGGAAAACTGAACACTAACGAGTACATCCTCCAAATGACTATGCGTCGTTTTGGGAATTTGAGCAACGGCTTAAAGTAACTGTATAGTACACAGTTCAAAGTCTCGCAACCACAGCAATCTACGCTTTCTAAGTGGTACTGTACGAGCCTGGCAAAGGATCATTCCTTTGTAAGGTGCTGAAGATCTAAGCTGGGATAAAACAGGAAAAAAACACTGTGAAGACAGACTGAAAAGAAGGGTGGAGAGACAAAGAACAAGAACATGCAGAGAATGTGTGTTGATGGTGGATTCAAGTCCAAGCAGCCACAGAGCACCCAATCACAGCCTCTCCATCCAGCCTTCGCACTCTCCACCTTCCAAGTGTTCTATTGGCCATTACTTGGCCACGCCCAATCACATGAAGTACCAGGCGACCAATCCTGCGACGGCTGCCACCCAGGTAGCCAGCAAGACCTGGCCGGTGGGGTGTCTGAGCAGTGCCTTGGCCATTTGACAGGCGTAGTTTGTACCCCCACAGGCTGCTACATGTGGAAAAGGAGAACGGGTGAGCACAGACAGAACTCCCCCATGACAGAAAAGGCCTCTTTATTCAGATTCAATTTGAGATGAAATTCCCCCCCTTACGCAAGCTGTCATGCATACAGGCAGTCCCCAAGCTACGGACGAGGGCCGTTTCCTAAGCCTGTCTTTAAGTCAAATTTATAGGCAAGTCAGAACCGGTAGATATGGTTGATATTTAGCATCAGTTAATGAAATGTTTGTCTTAGTATACAGTATATATTTCACCTTTCTATGCATATAAAACACAGGAAACACTTCTAAAAAAAAAGCAACATATAATAGTAACTGCATACAGTACTCTACTGTACTTGAGGCTACTGCAGTAAGATGCGTGACTGAAGCCAACTCATACGTTGTGTGATAAATGTTCATTTATCAAGAGAGCCTTAATTAAAATGGATGTTAAATTCTTCACAGAGTCCCCACTAGCACAATGGATCCAACCAACCGCTGAAGCTGTGCAATGTTTTCACGAGCGTCAGAAAGTCATGCCAACATTCATTATTACGAGCCATTGTGTTTAACGCAAATTTGTAATATAAGTGGCTTTATGGCAGTGCGTTCATATGTCCCTAAGTTGGACGCTCTTAACCCGGGGCCTGCCTGCAGTAATGCTGATGTTGCATGTGTCTGTCCTCCCTGGGAAAGCTAATGACACAGTTCTGCATCCTTACCCATTTTGGCTGCATAGTAGGGACACTTGCTAATGTCTCCGTGCATGTCACCATGGGCAGGGACGGCCCCATCACCAGCATCGTCTGGGAGCGTTTTCCCCACCTCCTCTAGCTCTGCAAACACCTGGAAGAAACATACAAAAACCGAATACAATTCACAATTCAGTGTAATGAGACTTCGCCGTCATATGACACATTATCGAAATGTCCCTGCTTCCTCCTAGATAGTAACATTAACACCAGTTCAGATCCAAAATATCTAATGTCATAACACTAAAGCAGCAACCTAGATGCTATCATCCTCTCTGAAGTCATCAAATGTCATCAGCCGTGGAAATGGGCAAACTGGTGCAAAATGTTTAAATTAAAATTTTTGCTGCAGCGTAAATCCAGGAGACAATATCTGCCTTCGAGGCAATGAAATCCACAAGCACGAGCTGACAAGGAGTCTAAATCGCCCATCAGAGTGACGCATCATCGATCCGGTGCATCGGCAACCAAAATACTATAAATACAAAAAAACAAAAATGTGAAGCTGTGATGGAACAGCAGAGAAGGAAGCTCACCTCCATGTTGAACTGGAAGGCCCGGTTAGCCTCAGCTACCACCCTCTCTTTGGTGGCCGCGTCCAGATCCAGCTCGTTCATGCGGCTACGGTACAGCTGTTTGAAGGTTTTGGCGTTGTGGATGGCGTCGAACTGGTAGAAATTGAGCCCTTCACCCGTGGGGGGCAGTTTGAGCGCCCGCTGGGCGACCTTGCGCAGGACCTGGCCGCCGGATAGGTCACCCATATAGCGCGTGTAGGCGTGGGCCACCAGCAGCACTGGGTCGGAGGCGCCCACCTCGCGGATGCGTGCCACATAGCTCTGCGTAGCCGGCGAGCAGCTCACGCTCTGCTCCCAGTCTTCCCCGTAAAAATACTCCAGGTCGCGGGCCAGTGCCTGGTGCCGGTGCAGCTCATTAGGGAAGTAGAGCGGGGCGAACTGGGGGTGCTCCTTATTTCGCTCTATCTCCTCCTCCATGGCCAAATAGGTGTAGTACAGGGCTACTGCCCCCAGCTGGGAGAGACAAGCAGGTGCATTAGGAGCAGCATAGTGAAGCATATCGCTATGCAGAGAAGCATAATGAAGCATATCGCTAGAGCTGCACAATATCACATCTCGGTGATTTGAAATATTTCTTCATCTATAAAACAAGAAAGGAGATGAAATTTACCGGAAATAAACTACAGGCAAACAGAATTTATTATATACCAATAGAGTGTGTCAAATATGTTAGTGGTGTTGCTGCCAGTTGTGTCAGCACACATGAAATCAGTGCCAACCAATGAGATGCGATTACAGGACTTTAGATGACGGGCAGAGGTGGGTAGTTTAGGTCCAGAGAGTAAAAATCCAGATCAAGATTTTGTTTCAACCACCCAGTTGAGTACTCTATGACTGTGACTCTTTATACTCAACTGGTTGGTTGAAACAAAATCTTGATCTGGATTTTTACTCTCTGGACCTGAACTACCCACCTCTCATAATAGGCGTAAAAATGTGTCTGGATGCCGGATTTTCAGAGAATTTTTACGCCCATCATGTAAAACCCTGGTAATTATAGTACATCCGGACATATTGTGATTATATTGCAATGTGATGATATGCAGCCCTACATAACACCTACTACCAGCTTACAAACCAGGGCGTTCTCCTGACTGACCCTACAAATCATGTGTCTTTGAATGACGATGAAAGTCAGGTACTATGAGAACCACATTGTACCCCGACAGAATACGCTTTGTGTCCCTACGCTCACCAGTTTGGAACATGAACAGATAGAAAAGGGAATCGTTGCAGACAGTATTCAGGCTGAACCTGGTTCAAACGTGGATGAACTGATACCACACACTGACCTTAAAGAGCTCCCTGCGAATCCGGCCCCTGAGGAAGTCCTTCACAAACGGCGCGTTCTCTGCCTTCTCGTGGGACTCCTTTGTCCCTGCCGCTAACATCTCCGACAGGTCCTCAGGGCTATGGCAGGAGCTTTGTTAAGGCGCACACTGCATATCCCCACCCCAATATTCCACACACAGACCGCAGCATGTTACAAACATCACTACCTGAGGCCATCATCCACCTCTCTCTCCTCGTACACCGCCCCATTGCTCACTCCTGACTCCTTCCCAGAATCCTCTGTGTTCTCCCCAGGCATCACTGAATCCGCTCCTTGTCACCAGCGTCTGTTAATTCACCTGTAACAGTAATCGGTTCTCAGGCAGTTACTCTTTCCTTACTGTGACCTTGTGCAGGACAGCTTCCGCTCAGCACACCTGCTTCGGTTTATAAAACGACAAAAGATCAAAAGCTACAACACAAACAAACTAACAGAGTTTAACGCCACACTTTTGAAAAGCCTTCTCTGTCTGCCAAATAATTTCACAATTTCACAAATGCGATTGTAGACATTTATCTGGTTACAGATATTTTTTTTGTCAAATGTAGAATTCCTTTTATGCAACATAATGTTTTTCTCTTTTTTAACACAATGACAACAGACACATTGCTGTTATTAATCTGGAGTGCTATCAGACTGAAACAGGACAGTGTTGGGAGGGGGGGCGTGTAATTGACAAATCTATTATATTTAAAGTTTGGCTAAACTTAATTTTAAACATCTAACAGTGATTTGCCTTACAGGCAGGAGGTAAAGAATTAGTTGACTTCATATCACCCACAAAACAACGCATACAATTCTACCTGGAAACTAACACCAAGCCGAACATTCGCCTATTCATTCTGCGAGGGCTGGGGCAGGATTGTTGGTGCAAACAGCTGGCACAGACCCGCAGTCCAAAGGGGATAACGTGCGTGGCTATTCCAGGCACTGAGATCTAGCGAGGACAATAATGCTCGCACTGACATGCGTCGGGACAGGAACCGAGAGCAACAACAAAGGCAGACAAGGCAGCTGCGCGTGAATCGGGCTGTTCGGGGGCCGTCGGTCCGGCGTTTGCCGCGGGATTGATTTTGCGGGCCTTGCATTTCTGTCCTGTCACCTTCGGCCATACTACAGCCGTGCTTCCAAATGCACGTCAGTGTACACCCGAAATAAACAAAACTGCTATGACATCGTATTCTACAGAATATTACATACGATCATTTTTATTTCAGTGCATTGGGTACAGCATCGCCTAATTTTATATGAGTTTGGGTGTAAAGTACAACCGGCGGCCCGAATCAGTAAAAACAACTCTGTATGGTAATGTACGGGTCGGAAACAGTTGTAATGTCGGCTGCTCCATGGCAGCTTGTGGATGTTTATTCTCCTTTTAGCCGAGGGCCTCAGGACGTAGCTAACGGAGCTAGCGCCCAGCCTCACCAGCGGCAGCAACAAGCAAGTCCGAGATGACGACAACTGCCGTTATCGCGGAACATTTATTTACCCCGCTGATTCCCTGAGACCAATTCATTCCGGTTGTTGTGAATAATCAAAACACAGTTATTTTATGTGATTCGTGGCAAAGAGTTACTGACCTTGTGAGGTAAATGACGGGGTCCGGCAGACAGATGCCTCTCGCGCGCCTCCGGCTCCAAAACAGGAAGTGCGGGCGCGCGACCACGTGCTCGGCGGGAGCGTCGCTTGCGTGCTTTGTGCGGCGTTTAACAATACGCATACACTTTTATCTTCTTTAACATATTCAAAACATGGAAATGAATGCATTTTAATTTATATACACTTGTTTTTATGAATACCAAGGCAGAACCACAGATGAGGACAGATTTGGTGCTGTTTATTGCAATGTCACATTTCCTTCTGTAACAGCAGTTGTCACACTGTTGGGACTATGTCATAGTTCCAGTTAGCACTGACGTGAGGGGAACCGCGCTTTTGTTAGGCATCAGGCAATCTGTCACAAGGTTGGCTGTGGTTTAGAAGCAGGGATTCCCAAAGCCGACCTGAGCCTGCAGATCTTTGATCTCCTGATGAAGTGTCTCGTTCTGTAAATTCAGCTGGGCAAGACAAGAGAAAAGGTGAAGTATAGAAGCACGGAGATACAATTAATTTCTGGAGCTACAAGTTAACCTGCAAATAGGAGCAGAAGGTCTCACCTTCATGGCGTATTTAAAGGACTGCTCTGCCTCGAGCCGTCTTCCTGTCTGAAAGGGGAAGGCAACAGCCGTGGGACCAGTGGCACAGGAGAGAGATTGACACTGGGGGGGGACACAGCTTTGTCATTTAAGTACAAAGGTCTAATTGTTGGGGGGATGAATCCAAATTAAATAGGAGGGGTACACATCCCACCACCCTCCCCCTGGTACCCATGGCCGAGTGGGGCATCCACATCCAGCCATGCTCAGGCAGTGTACTGGGATTCAGATCTGATGGGATTCCACATTTTCCACAATATGTGGTGCTATAAACGCAGCCAGGTTCTCTCTAACGTCAGTGCAGAAAAATACAGGCGAGGAGCCGCACCTGCAGGCAGACCAGGGACAGGTAGCCCCACACCTGCGCGTCGCTGTTGTTTAAGTTGTTAGCCTCCGTCAGGGCATCCTCCGCCTCAGCCAGCTCCCCCAGCTGTCAACACACACCCACATACAGACACGCCTTCTCAGTCTGACAGGTAGCCTGTGTACACAGCAGCACATACCAGCCAGCGAGTCCCACTTCCTGTTATTGCAATTTCACCTTAACAGCACCTCTGTGATGTGTGCAGGCTCGGGAAAGCCGAATTCACGTCACAATATACTATTTTTGGAAGTGTGAAAACATATGAGCATAGTTTGTGTGTGTGTGTGTGTGTGTGTGTGTGTGTGTGCGTGCATGTGTGCGTGTGTGTGTGCGTGTGTGAGTGTGCGCGTGTGTGTGTGTGTGTGAGTGTGTGTGGGTGTGTGTGTGTGTGTGTGTGTGTGAGTGT
>JAAGVU020000044.1:10407501-10419892 GCA_011763525.2 Mormyrus iriodes | reverse complement strand
TGCAGGCTCCGAGGTCCTGGCACGCTATCTGTCTCACCACTGCAGGCTCCGAGGTCCTGGCACGCTATCTGTCTCACCACTGCAGGCTCCGAGGTTCTGGCACGCTATCTGTCTCACCACTGCAGGCTCCGAGGTCCTGGCCCGCTATCTGTCTCACCACTGCAGGCTCCGAGGTCCTGGCACGCTATCATTCTCACCAGGCCACTGCCCCAGTCTCTAGGAAGCAGCGTCTCTCCATGTCCCAGCAGACTCTCTTCCGGCTGCCCTCTGCTTCGGTCCGGAAATCCCTGTCCTGGGACATACATGCGCACTGCCATTGAAGCAAATTCCACACAAACGGGGTGCCATACAAGTACCAGCCACATGTTATGTAACTCCACTATTCAGAGAGCCACAAGCTAATAATGATCAGTCCAGTCAGGAGCTGCACACATGAGTTTGACATTTGTGCTTCAGGGGAATACATGGCCTGTGAAGTCATTTAAGCTGATCCCAGCCTGAGGCCCAGTGTTCTGCCAGTGTTCTGCCACTGCTCTGCCAGTGTTCTCCCAGTGTACTGCCAATGTTCTCCTAGTGTTCTCCCAGTGCCCTTACAGTGTTCTCCCAGTGCTCTGCCAGTGTTCCCTCAGTGCACTCTCAGTGTTCTCCCAGTGCTCTGCCAGTGTTCCCTCAGTGCCCTCTCAGTGTTCTCCCAGTGCTCTGCCAGTGTTCCCTCCGTGCCCTCTCAGTGTTCTCCCAGGGTTCTCTACCTCCATTCCAGTCATCTGCCCACTTTCCATTTCAGTGGGGTGCGCTTCTATAAAAGCACCAGGTATACAATCTGCACCGGGGGCTAGGAGGGGACCCAGGGGCCACTTCTTTGGTCGAGGCAACAGCTCTCTGTCCCCTCCCATCTTCAGCACTCCTTTGGGAAACAGGAGCACCTGCTCCTTCTGTTGAAGTAACAAGGCTCAGAATTAAATGGATACTGGCTGGCAGTAAGAGCTTCACATTGAAAATATTCTGCTGTTTCGAGAGGAGCACTTCAGCTGCAAGGGAGGGAGTGAATCCGGTCTCACCTCATCAGGCAGGGGCACCTGAAAGCCAACAAAATAACCGGCTGGGGCTGCGGGACTCCAGACGTCAGGGACGGCATAGGCGGTCTCCACCAGCACCCGCAGCAGATTGGAGCTAGAAAGCTGGGCGTCGGAGAGCAGAGGCTCTGTGGCGCAGATGGTCACCTCCAGGGACGGCTGGGTGCCAGGTGACAGGGATGAATGTGTCACACAAGCCTCAAGGCGGCAGCCTGTGTCTCTCAGCCAAAGTCATTCACGCTGATAAATACGCTGTCATCGTCATTCTGTCACGCATCTGCACAGACACATGCAGCTCTGCCTGTATTCACCTACTTCTGTCATGCAGGCACACACAGACTCACACAAATTGGCCTTGTCATTGGCTGCCTGCGTCACACAGAAAAAAACGCAGCAGTGAAAATGTGAAACTGCTACCACCAGAGATGCAAAAATGTGGCTTACGGGAGGCAGTTCTCACAAGGTCTGTTTGCACGAAACAAGACATGTAGCCATAGAACTGAAACTCGAAAAAGGTGAGTAAAGAAGCTCTGAATGTTCATTGCTCCTGCAGTCACACATGTGGCTTTCAGACTTAATGAAGCTAATTGGAGGGCTGTCCCTGTTGCACCTTGTCGCTGTTTTCTTGAGCGGCAGCCTCTGCAGTTGACCCCGGGGTCGAGTGCAGTACCACTGTGGAGGTGAAGGAGTGCTGACCTGGGGGAGACCCGGAATCAGAGGGGAAATGTCATGGACAAGTAGTACTGCCTTTCTATCAGGTTCTGCCAGTTGGCAGACAGAGGTGTAAATTTCAGGTGCAGAAAATAAAAATTCCAGACCAATTTCATTTAAACCAACCGGCTGAGTATAAAGAGTTACAGTCACTGAGAACTCAACTGGCTGTCTTGGTCTGGATTTTTACTTTCTGGACCTGAAATTTCCACTTCTGTTGGTAGATGATTCTGTTCCAACCTCACCTTGGAGGAGGGGCAGCAGATCCACCACACCTTGGCCCAGGACCGAGGTTGTCTCTTCCTTCTGCTTTCTCTGTCCCTTTGGAAGGATCTCGACTGCGGTCACTGAGCAAAGGCATAAAGTCTTAAGCATTATAATAACAAAATATTGACATTCAAGCAAATGTTATTATCGCGATATATACCGGTATATTTTGTTGCTTCCATTAAATTCATTCAAACACGCAACGCTGAATTTTTTAAGACCCCTGAAGATATTCAGTGTAACACTCACAGATAACAGGTTTGTGTGCAAGGTCATCCAGTGAATTGCTTTCACCAAAGCAGTCAAAACTACACGTGAAATTATATTCCAAGGTCTGTCCTGCAGACGCGTTCAGCTTTTGGGACTCCCCTAGCATGAGGCTGTTGAACTCAGCCCGCACAAAATTCAGGGCAACTTCTGCTTTGTTGACTCCCTGTAAGGTTTATGTAAATAAATGTTCATTTATTTAGGAAGTAATTTTCACAAAAAAACATGAATTACAATTTTAACATGCGGTTACATTGGCAAAATGACATTTACGTGGATTAAAATGATCTCATTACAGTATGAAATATATAATAGGTCAGTATTTTAGCTCACCGTGTTTTTGCCACGCAGCACAGTTACTTGTATGGACACTGGCTTCTCCCGTGTCCTTTGATCCATCTTAGATTGTTTTGTAATGTTTTATTATTATTTTACTGTCTGGTTATAGCTGAACCCTACACGACACAGCGCGTGAGCGTCAGAGCGTCCTTCTGTTGTCAAGGCAACACAGCTCCCGCTTATTTCACGAAAATTAACTGCTATTATTAAATCTTTTTTTTGTATTGTCTATGCTGAGATAACTTAGAAGTAGTTAACTATTTAGGAAGTAAGTATATATTTTAAAATGTTTTATATAGTGTAGCAAAAATGTATGTTGCTGCGTGCTAATTTCACCAAGTCCTATCAGCTGCATATAACGATTAAAACAAAGATCAGTGTGCCAAATAAGTATATTTTCATATTTTCGTTCAGTGTATATTACTTAAAAAAATGAAAATGTATTACTATTTCGGCGTTGATCTTTACTTAATAATCCTCTTGATGTTATTTTATTGTTTTGCTTTACAGGACCTGAGACGTCCACTTCCGGGAGTTGCGGCGCGTGTTTAGAATGCCGCTTTTACGCTCGCCAGCCTTCAAACCGAGCATGTTACAGTCGCAGCGGTAAGCGAAACGAGCCTTTAAATGCTGTATAGCCACTGTTTAATTTTGACTTAGTATGCAGCATTATCTTGTGCTTGTTGTTTTTGTACTTTTAAGTTTAACATTGCTGTATGTAGGGCAGTGGAGGAGGCCACCGAGTATTGCAGGGAGGAAGAAGCCAAGATTAAGGAGAGTGCGCGGCGCTGTCGGGAGATACTGCGCTCTTTGTAAGTCAGATCTGTGACTGCCTTGTAATGTGCTGCATTTCATTTTTATAACGCTCGTTTTTCGAGTCATTGGCAAAAGGTGTGAAATGTAGATCAGCGCACTGCAGCATAGTGTCCATGATCGTGCAGGAGGAGCCCGCAGAGGGTTCATGCCGAAGCAGACGCGCTGGCCGCCGGGGTGAAGCATGGTATGCAGCCGGGTACACGGGGATTGCTTCAGCTAGGTTAATATCTAAAATAAGACAGGGATGTATGTCCAGCTTGTTGACTTCAGGGTTCCTTCTTTCATGTCCCTCTCCCATCTGTTTGATTCACTCGCGGCTGCAGATGGCGGTGTTTTCAGCGAAGGCATTACACATGCGCTGCACAAGTGCTGAAATATTTCGCATGAATTATTAGCCGTTTATTTGTCTGTAATTTTTTTCAGGCTTGACATAGTTTTGAAATGCATGAAATGAAAGGTCGTTCAGCTTTCAGAAAAATGCAGGAAACGGAAACGTATTTGACGTGTGTGTGTGTGTGTGTGTGTGTGTGTGTGTGGGGCTGTGCAGAGCCCACTGTGCCCCCACAGGAGCTGGAGGAGGTGCAGCTGCTGGCACGGGTGCTGATGAGGGCACTGCGCATCCGTGGCGCTTTGGGGGCCCCGAAGAGCACAGCAGCTGCCGGTCAGGAGGGCAGAGGCGGGAACGAGGGCCTTCACACAGCAAGCACTAACCACCTGTTTGGCTCTAAATCCACCTCCAAGCCCTTAACAAATTGCAGGGAGGCTCGCAAGCTTCCAGCCTCTCGGCACAGGGGGGGGCACTCAGGCGGCTGTGCCACAGCGGGGGGGAGGGCTTCAGCCAGGCCTGGTCCCGCCGCCCGGACCCAAGTGAGAACGGCACACAGCTTGAGGAAAGTGAAGCATCCCTCCCCAGCATCCGGCCCAGGATGTCAACGCCACGTGGAGCCGGCCTCCCGGCGGGCGGAGGAGAAGGGCGCAGCTGTGACCTCGAAGCAGCGCCATGGCGGAGACTGTGCGTCTGAGATAAAGCAGACGGCAGAGGGAGGTGCGGCTGCAGGAGGTGCTGCTGGCTCTCCGGCTGTGGAAGAGGACGGGTACGGCACGCTTTTGTGGCACGTGGGTGAACAGTCGCATGGCTTGCTCGCGTATAGCTTTGTGCTGTTTGAGATTACAGAACAGCTTTTGTGCTTTCTGCAGGGCACCGCCCGAGTTCCTCTCTGCCTGGAGGACGCAGAGCGCCAGAAGGGACAGGTGAGCGTTTATCCTGCCACTGTCACTGGGGATCATGGCCAAAGCGTTCTGACTAGTGAGCCAAGCCGTCGCTGTGTTTTGCGCGAATACTTTTTTGCCTAATGTGCCAGAAGTTTCTAGTAACTTTTGATTTGTTTACGCTTCAGTTTTTCCTGGGTCTGGTTTATATATGTACATAACAGTGTAGCTCTTGGTGTTAGATGAATAATTATCAAATAATTATTAAGCGCGGTGTAGTGGCTCAGTAGTTGAACGCTGTTGCTCCTCACCTCACTGGCTGAGCCCAGACTAAGTTAAATCTGACAAGCTATCAGGCTTAAGCAAGACATCCTGCTTCACGATACAGGCCCTGATCCTGATTTGTGTCTGTGAAGCTTGCATGTTGCCCTCAGGTTGAGGGTGTTTTCTCCAAATACTCTAGCTTGATCCTGCAACCCAAATGTATGCAGTTCAGTGAACTGCTGGCTGTAAATTGCCCATTGTGTGTGTGTGTGTGTGTGTGTGTGTGTGAGAGACTGAGTGAAAGACTGAGTGTGAGACTTGCTATGGACTGGCAGCCATGCAGAATGTCTCCCTGCCTTGTGCCCTATGCTGCCTGGTATAAGGTCCACTCCCCCCACCACCTTTCTCAGGATAAATGACTGGAAGATTCATGAATGGCAGGGTATCAGAGGTCTGCACACTCGGAATAAAATTTCAGGCTTTTCTGCACCTTTAAATTTTAACAAACTGTATTTAACCAGAAAACAAATGGACCATTTCTGGGGATACTAAAGTCATTTACTGTTGTACTGTCAGTACATTGTTTGCATTTAAATAGGTCTCGAAACTTAGTACATATGGATTTTGCGATATCATCTCAGTCAGTGTTCAAACGGCATCATATTGCAAGTGGACCTTTTCTGGATGGCTCTGTTCAGGTCAGTCCACAGTTCTGTGTGACTGAGGTCCAGAATCAGTGAGCCATTCCGAAACGGCAGTCTTGTAAGCTTTTGGCCTCATACTTATTTTGCCGAAAACTGAAATTCTTCTGTAATTTTTGCTTTCTGGCTATGGAAGGCAGCCTTTGTACCAGCATGTCTTGATATTTATTCATTTTCCCCTGTGTCCTGCCCCGGCTGAAGACGAATGTCCACATAGCATGAGGCTGCCAGCGTCGTGCCTGAAAGGAGCGCCGTGTGTTTTTTGGGTGATGAGCCGCGTTGGCCTTGTACCAAACTCATTTTTTAAAATTAAGGCCAAAATAATGTACTTTGGTCTCATCAGACCAACATATTTTTAAGATATTTTCCCAGCTGGTTTTGAGATATAGGCTGTAAAATTTATATGGCCTGGGCTGTTCTGTTTTGCGAAATGACTTCAGTCCCTCCCCCTCAGCTCAGTGCTGTGGAGGACACACGAAATGCTTATATAACACAGGGAGGGGCCCCTGCTTTCTCCTGCCCTAGCGTTGGGCCTTAAGCTCGCAGTGCGGCAGAGGTGCCGCGTCTCTCACTTCTTAATGACGGTTTTCACATTTCGCGATGTTTCTGATGCCTTTCCGGAAATTCTTCCATACACTTCCCCTGATCTGTACAGTCATGTGTCGTATAATGACGTTTCGGTCAATGGCGGACTGCATATACGACGGCGGTCCCATAAGATTCTAACCAGCTGCAAAATTCCTGTTGCCTAGTGACGACAGCTGTCGTTACACACATGGAGCCTTGGGGGAGACGCGAGCCCCGGCCCCGGAGGTGTGAGGCAGCAGTGTTAGCCACTGTGCCACCATTGATCTGTTTGTCTTTCACTTAAATATTTATGCTTAGATTCTATAATGGTGGAAAAACACCTGGTAGTTTTGATGTCAACCCTAACATCAACAAAAGCTGAAGTTTCAGTATAAGGATGTCGATGTTTTTGTGGTTCTTACAATAATATTCATTCCTTTCCAAGTTTATGTCCATAAAACTGCGCGTTTGGAAACACTAATCTGTTTCACAACATTATGTTCATTTCTAAAGGTTGTGGGACAAAATTTTGACCAGAGTATCTCACCCTTTGACTGAGAGAACCGCGTTTATTGAAAGACTGCGTGGGATGGTAAGTCGCCTCACACTCTCGCAGCCCCTGGCAAATGCAAAGTAATCCACACAGCCCAGATTTCATGTAGTTAAAGGGAATTGTTATAGAACTTACACTTAGATACATCAGTAACCAAAAATGGACACTCGGGTAAATGTGTACTGACTGTGCGGTGAAATTCACTGTTGATTTGATTCTGAATGACGCGCCATGAAGGCTGCCGTTTCTCTGCACGTCGTCACTTTCGGTTTCGGTGTATTTTTGGTGAATCTGATCGGGCCGTGGTGCCGGTTTTGGCACTTCCCACACCAGCAGGCCAATAAACAAAGCGTCGTAGCACCCGTTTCATATTTCCTGCATCTTCCCCACACAAATGCCTGAGTTAAGGTTGGCTGCCACTCTGCGGGCCGTTGTCGCGTCTGGCTCCCTGATGTGTCGTTCCTGTCCGAGTCAGTTCCCCGCTTGCTGGCCCCATGGCGGCCCCACTGACACCCGGGCGGAGGTGGCCCAGCTTATTCTGCAGTGCAGGGCCCTCACTCATTGCTACCAGACCGAACTGCAGACTGCCAGGCCAGGTGGGCCGCCAGGTACGTAGGGATTGAAATGGGGGTGTGGGGGATCGTTATGGCAAGAAGAGCCCAGTACAAGGATGGCAGTAAAGGAAAAGTTTTAAATGATAAATAATAAAGTGAATGTAAAAATGCTCCTTTCAGTGACTTTATTGATAACTGAACGTGCCGCGATTTTTCAAGGGGGTGACATGCCGACTCCCCCGTGTCGGATTATACTCTGCCTTCTCGGTTTGATGTATTTCCTTAATCAGATGCTGCTCCTAAACCCCCCTGTGCTTTTTAGCAGTGTAATTCCTCACGGACGGGACATCTCGCACGAGGCTGATCTGCAGGTCGTTTGTTCCTGCAGGTGCAGGCTGGAAGGCGAGCTATGAGTCCCAACTGATGCTGCAAGGCCTGGGCAAAATGGTGGAGGACCTTCTGCACAGAGCAGAGCAGCTGAAGAGTGGTATGGAGCCCTGGTTTCTCCACACCCTGCCTTTGCCCACAAACCCATTTTATTTATTTACTGGTTGGGTTTTCCCTCTAAAATACACAGACACACACACACACGTGGGTAGTTCAAGTCCAGAAAGTAAAAATCTAGATCATGATTTTGTTTCAACCAACCAGTTGACTATAAAGAGTCACAGAGCACTCAACTGACTGGTTGAAACAAAATCCTGGTCTGGATTTTTACTTTCTGGACCTGAAATTTCCACCTCTGTATATAGGTATATGTTGTTAGTTTTGCTAAATTCTGTGTGCGGCGTAGCTTTTTCTAAGAATCCCTTCCAGGAAGCAGGCGACAGCTTAATGTGCTCTTCTGATTTGATGTCCTTGTCGTCCTCCTCGTGCAGTGATTCAGTTGGCACAGTCCAAAAAGCTGAATGTTGATTGGTAGGCTAATGCAACACCCATTTCTTGAGGGATAGGCTGACAAATGCTGCATTCCATTTTTACTGGAGGATGGAAGTCGGAGTCATTAACCCCGTTCTAGTACTTCAAGTCGAAAAGCCATTTAGCAATACGAGGGGCCTCTTTCAAACAGCAGGATTTCTCGCTGAGCCGGATAACTTGTCGGATTTAAGGTACCCCAGTTTAAATGGCTTTTATCTTTGTTCACTTACATTTAGCCCAGACTACCTTAAACCTGGTAAGTTATCCAGCCAAGCAAGAAATACTGCTTTCCGAAAGTTCATTATTAGCCATTGTTAGCGATACCAGTTGATAAAAACACATTATGCGGCATTTTGCGCGTAAAAGCACCGTAGCAGCACGTCCACAGACAGCGGATGGACAGCACTGTGTGTACGACCGATTTAATGAGCCACAAATAAGACATAAGTGCTAATAAACCGTGTATAAGTACAGCTTTCACTCGTGTTGATGAAGGGTGCAGCCGCCTTGAATCCTGAGATCAGAGTTGCAGAGGTTCCTCTGACTTTCCGAGTCGGAATTCCGACTTCAGGGGGTGTTCCAGTTGAAATTTCCGACCAGGAACTTGGAAATTCCGACTTCCCAGTTCAAATGGAGCAATGTGCAGCCGTAGGTACATTGCATGCAGTGGGGGGCAAAAATATACGTTATCGCTCCTCCTCCCATGTTTGCTCACTCGCTTTAGCAGCCATCGTGAGTCAGATTGCAGATTTCCGCGGCTTGGCCAAATCCCACCGATTGTCATCACTGCTGCCATTGGCTCCTGACATCCAGGGTGTGGGGTGCTTTGGGGGGTTGGCTCCCCACTATTGCTGCGGAGGGTCACCGTGGAATTTCCGGTTAAAAGTGAGGAGCTGTGGAATTAAGCTTGCATTTCACTGTAACACCCTTCAGTTGTGGCTTCTGCTTATTGAATCGCAGTTACAGAAGGCCTGGGAGAGTGAGAGACCTCTCACTACATACGTCACCCTTTGGATCGAAATTTCACCCTTGGTCTTTTACACCCCCTCTCAGTTGGCCAGATTTACGCCATGCCTGTAAGTGAACTGCTGTAATAGAATATCGTTCCCGGGACACGGTGTACAGCCGACCTAAACATCGCAGAGTCGCTGAGTGGCTGAGACCCTCTGTCCCTCCATCTTGCTTTTTGGCGGTCGGTGGTTACAGCACTAAATGCTCCCACATGCCGGAGTGTAAGTTCCTTCTCACAGTCTGTTGGGGTTATGCTGGGAAGCCTGTGGTTTATTTTCCAGTGTGAAAATCCCCAAACTGCACTCAGAAAGCTCTTCACGAATATATATATTGAGATGTTGTGGATTTGCTTTTTTCTGTCCTGTCTTGCCATGCCTGACATTTTCTCACAATAAATCCTTCTTAATAATTAGTCTGTTCTCCTTGACAGAAATAAAAAGACATTTCTAATGGGAGCTACACATCTGTTCAGGTCCTGTTGCAGTGTGAGCTCTGCTGTACCCTACAGATTCACCGGCATAGTCACAAATGATCATTCTCCAGAAATCACCTCTTCTGCCCTCAGACACTGATGTTTGGGAGCACCTGTGGAGGCAGGACCCAGCTGGGTGTCCCCTCAAGTCACGCTGGTCATGGGAGGCCCCGCCCACCACTCTCACCTATAGCAGCCAGACGGAGCTGAGGGTCCTGGAAGGCCTGAGGCTGAGGGTGGCGCTGCTACAGCAGGAGATTCATCTACAGCTGGTCAGAGCCCCGTCCCAAACCCGCGCAGCCCTCTGACTGGCATGCTTTGCTAATCTTATGTATACCGCCACTCCTGGCTTAGCAGCTGCCTGAGTTACCTACCAATCACAGATAGGGCAATAATAAAAAAATAATTTTTACATAGTTAGCAACGATGTTTTTGGGAAATGCATGCCTGGACATTGGACAGAACACGTCACTGAACAAGGAGTAGTCGTACCGCTTGATTTCTTGTTCGTTACCACACAGTTCGTTGCACCCCTAAATGCTCATTCATCTTTTATATGTGGCTTCATCACCAATCCCTAACACAGTTTACAGAGCTTAGTGAACCCAGGGGTGATTCGGGTGTGCTCTCCGCAGGTCCTGAGCGAAGCCCTGGGCTCCCACCTGTCTTCCCCGCTGTCCCCCCCGGGACACCCGAGCCCCAGTGTGCTGCGAGGCGTCTACTCCTTACTGGCTGAGGGGGGCCTCCACTCCCCCGCCCTGGTCCTGGACACTGAGCCGGATTAGGACACGTGGCGGGAGAGATGTGAGCCGCTGGACCACACGTGGGCAGTAGGAGTGTCTGACGGCCCTCAAGTAGAAGTGAGCATGACTCTCACACTGATAACATTTGCTGGCATCTGCACAGCTGCCTCTGAATGTCGCTGACAGCCCTGTTTGCTCTAGTTTGGGTGTGTGTGTGTGTTCATGTGTGTTCGTGTGGGGTTGATAAATGACAGCAGTCTGTTTTCTTTGCAGAATCCACCAGTTCTTTCAGTTTGATGAATTTTTTTGTGCATATTTCCATGTCAGATTCATTATATTAAAGCACGTCACAATGAGCAGTAATGTGAAATGGAATTATTATCCAATATGGGGTGATTTTATGGCCTGTCATGGTATCAAATCAGTGAATGGGCCCCATTTTTATAGTGGAAAAAAATGTAATCTGGTTCTTATTAATATTGATCCTGGTGGTGACAGTGGCTGTGCTTACCTGGACCGCAGGTCGTTTCTCTCTCTCAGGCGCTCTGCTCATTGTGCCCCTCCCCATGGACCGGGAGCAGAATTTCACCACTAATTACTAACCTGCTTCTGGCGTTGTAGCACCTCTCAGCCAGCAGGTGGCATGATTCTCGTTGTGCTCAGTGTTTCTCGGTCCAGTCCTCAGGGACCTCCAAACAGTCCACTTCTTAATGGCATAAAATCAATGCTTGATGATAAGTATTTCCAGTTTGCCTTGAGCAGTATGGCGTGCTGATCGTATAATTTAATTTGGGCCACCTTCCAGGAATCTGCCACAGTGATTTATAAATCATAATTCTAATAATGCTGTGTGATCGTGTTGCATGAAATAATAAAAGGATACTCCAAGCTGCTGTAGGTATTGATTTCTTACAGTCATTTCCTTGGCTTGAATTATCACGATACTGTAATGCTTAACGATGGAGAACCCGCTACATTTTACACTACATTTTCTCCAGACCGTTCTGGTACATCCTTGATATCTGATTTATTGACTGTACCACTCTTGACCCATGCTGCTAAAGGCCTTAAGACATCGTTCTTGTACTCCAGCCTCACCCTGACCCCCCCGCTGGACCCCCGCTCCCTCCTGCCGCGGGCCCCTTCCTTAACGTGGTTTTTGTGTCCATGTTACTGTGTCCTGTACATGTAGCAGTAACGTGCTGTGGGGTTTAGCTCCTGGCCGTGCTACACGCCCTCACGCTCATACCCAGGCTCTTTGCTGACATGCTGTCACGTGTGTGTATGTGCATGAGGGTTGACATGTTGCCTCACAGTTTTGAAGGGTGTCTGAAGGGTGTGTTTTGAAAGGTTTTTCAACACCCAGTATTTTAATATTTTTGGTTAAACTTAAAGTAAGATGCTCACCGTGAACACCCTGTCAGAAATATTAGGGGCAGGAACACTAAAAGCCATGACAAAGCTTGCCAAAAAACCTGATCATAACTCTGCGGGAACTTCTCCAGGAGGGTTGCAGGGAAACATACTTTTCCCTGAAGGGTCTAATTAAGAGAGTGCCTTGCCTTGAATCCCCTTTTACAGGCTTTGGCCCAAACCTCTCTGTCACCCTTTCCTGAGTACATGCAATGGAGGGATGTTAGTCTTCTGTTACACCTCACACTGTTCATCTTGCATAACAGGACACCCTTAAACATTGGAGAGCCACATTTTACAATATGTATTCATGAGTAGATCGACTTGAAAACTACAGCCTGTAATTATGTGAAAGCGACTTCGACCCCAGACCGGAGCCACCTCCGGCGTCTGACATATTCCACAAAACAAATACGATCTTGTTGCTTGCATTCATATTTTGTGCTGCGCCCCATCAGTATCAGTGCCCCATGCGGGGACCGTGGGCGGGGTGGGGGCGGAGGGAGCGGGGGG
>JAAGVU020000044.1:10378498-10406133 GCA_011763525.2 Mormyrus iriodes | reverse complement strand
AGGTTTTTCCTAGAACTAGACAGCAGGGCTGCCAACTCACACGCATCTGGCGTGACGATCACGCAAGAAATCTTACGCAAAATCTATATTATTCCTTTATAAATCAAACATTAGCTACATTAAAAGCGTTGGGGCAGTCTGCAAACCCTACAGACTATTAACAAGGTAATAACACTCTTACGTGCATGTAAATGTGTGTGCAGACTTGTCTCAAATTGAAAACCTCACTCTTACAAGCTGACCGAAGCTGGCAGCCCTGTCATTCCTGCCCATGCAAAAGTGACATGCTACAAGAAGTGATGGACAACGTCCCTGGTGAGGCATCAGGGAAAACAGGTCCAATCTTGCATTGAGATGGATGTGTGATTGCAGCGGGAGAGTGGTGATGCATCTGTGCTCGTCTGGGGGCTGCATCCATCCAATGTGCCATGACTAAATGCCGCGACCTAGATATATGAGCAAGTGTCCTTGGTGTAGGTGGTTGGTTAATCTGTCGGCTTTGCATGTGGAGCAATTCCCAGAAGAGGAGCGCACACACACTCCACAAATCAATCAATATTCTCCGAGATGCTTCTGCCGATCTGCACAGTAATAAGCTGAGGTGTAAAGAGGTTTCCAGTTTGATGGCTCCCAAAGGAAATGGGAGAGGACAGATTGCACAGCGACGCTGGTGTCTCTGACAATCAGACTGTCTTCCAAGCCTTACCCTGGTTAACGACGTGTTGCAGGAGTCAGTGGGCGTGAGTGGGCGATGTCACGCACGCGTGAGGCCATCAGAAGAGCCAGAAGCAGAAAGCACCTTTGTAGCCTGCTTACCGTGTCAGCCGCACAGATGAGTTCACTCACGGTGCAAAGGGCCAGCGCTGAAACGCTTACACATGTGGCCACAATTCCATCTATTGCCCTAAATAAATATATCATTTAATGGTCACCCGTCTATTTTCAAAACCATGACCCACAAGCTCTCCCTCTTCCTGCAAGAGTCTGATTCCTTTCCAGCTTGTAGTGGGCAGGGAGAGTAGAGGGAAAGCAGGAGAGCGAGACGGACAGAAAGGGTGGGAAGGAGAAAAGAGAGAGAGGAAGACAGCGGCAAAACAGTTAGCTCAGCCCTCCCTTCTTCCGGCCTTTCTCCCCAGTTCTGACGTCACCCTCTGATGCCAGCCAATCAGATACTCCGGCCCGCCCCCTGGCTTGTCCATTCAGCTGAGTGGGGCGGAGCATCTTCAGCTCTTTATATCTCCCCGCTCAGCCCAGGCAGTTGAACACACAGTGCCCTGCTGACAGTCAGGAGAGCACGGCGCTGTGTCTCAGAGAGAGGATGTGAGTGGATTAGTCACCAAATCCCCGAGCCCCCATCATCCTTCCGATCTTGCTGCTAACATTAGCTTCTCTTTTTTATTTTCTCGGAGCCAGATCTGACTGAGCGAAACAGCGACGGCCGGCACATCTTCAGCAGCTCAGCAATCTACTGCCATCCCCCCAGCCGGCACCTTGCTCCAAGACTCAGAGATGGGCTGTATCACCAGCCCCGTGTCCTGCCAACCTCCATCGGCGCCTGTGCCCGCCGGCCAAGACGGCACGCCGCAAGATGGCGCGCTCAAGGTACCGGTCATACCGTCCTCATTGGAGAGACTGTCCCAGGCCACGGGCGGTATGGAGAAGTCCTGGTATCGCTGCATCTTCCCCTTCGGTCTGATCTCGCTGGTCATCGGCGTGGCCACCACAGCCGTCACCTTCACCTACAAGGCGCTGCCACAGGTGCGTGTGATGTCGCTGGTGCTGCTGGCCACGGGACTAGTTCTCTGGCTGCTGACCACCCTCTGCTGGGTGCTCCACAAGAAGAAACGCTGGAGGAAAAAAGAGGGCCCCCCCACGGACCCCGAGCAGTGTGCTCTGTGAGCAGAGGAGCACAGGAGCAGCCTGAAGGATCCACCGGTCCGCAGGAGCTCGATCCGGCTCCTCGTGAGGAGCACTCAGGAGAGCATGCAGCAGGAACGGACGGATTGGCAACTAAAGAGTGAGACAAGTAGCTTTGTGCTACGGGGGGGGGGTCCTGCTGAACTCACACACGGCCTGCGGTCGGCTGGCGGGCTTCACGTTTCAAAACAGCGTCCCTGGCATGAGGCGAGTGCCCCGCTCGCGTGTACGCATGCACGCAGGCACAGCTTGCTCAGCGCGGAATGCCACCAGTGTCTCTGGCACCGTCGACGGCCGACGTCAGCACCCGCATTCCCAGGGCAGGTGGACGCGGCTGATCATCGGGGATGGGGGGCCAGGAGACTGTAACCCAAAACTTGGATGGGAGACAAGCTGCCCCCTACTCCCTCCTCCCACGCCCCTGTCTGTGCATTACGGACAATCTGAAGGCTGCCAGGCCGTGGGCAGCAGATGAGCTCCAGAGATGCTGTCCGGCCCTGTTCCCACGGTGGCTTTCTCGCTCTCTCCCACTGTGTGTATACGCCAGAAAGGAAGACCCACCTTCTCCTGGTGCTCCCCGGACATGAGTCAGAGAGGGGGATGATGGGAATGCGTTTGTCGGTCACGGAGGGATCGTTCCACACCTGGGCTCTAGAATCCACAAACCTGCGAGGCTGTGGCTCAATGCCAGGGCGCCTCTGCTCTGCGCCGACGGTCAGGTGTCACGCCATGCAGCGCAGCCCGAGGTGCTCTCCACCTGCCCGAAATGCTCAGAGGGACAGAAGTGTCCCCTGAAGTGTGCATAGCACAGACTCATTCCCCGCTGTTCTCGTATGGTCTCCCTGCTGCTCGCGGACACCATGGATTCCATATCATGTTTTGCCCAAATTGCTATTTCCAGTGAAACTTAGGGTGGACTCTAACTTGGGACAGTCGTCTCTTTACTCCCTGCGTTTTATTGTTCCCACCAGCCACACCCAGGTTTGTTACCATGTGTTGTTTCTCTTTGATTCCCTGCTGTATGTCCATATCAAATCCCTGCCCTTTGACTGATGTATGTACAAACGTACGTCAGCGTTCCCACCGGCCGTCGTGCTTTATCTGCCTGCCTGTGTACAGTATTTACTCTGCAACTCATAATTCCTACAGGCAGCAACGATTCAGGAAAATGGCAAGAAAACTGTGATGTAACCCGGAATGTTGTAATTCCACTATATTTCATATCTTTAGTAAACACCCAGAAATATATTAACGATGGTTAGAATCAGCATTCCATGTAGAACTGATTTTTTCCCGTTCAAAAAATCAGCTAAAGACGACATCGATCTGTACAGTTTGATTTACTGCATACCATTATAAGGAACAATTAAGTCCAACACTGTGAGGCCCAGTGTCATCTGCTTGGTATTTGGACACAGCTCCTTTTACAGACACTCACAGCTCCAACGGAAAAAACTATTTCTTAACACAAACATAAATCTATTAATGTGACATGGAGCACTCAGTCATCTTAAGTTTACTAAAGTACGTTTTGAGGACAGACTACAAGGAACCTGATATTTTCTTTAAAAGTTATGTGCCTTTCTGATGTCATGTAAACGCCACTAAGGCCAGGATCTATGCTTTTTCCTTAACCACGATAGATTCTTGCATCTCTGCGTTGCATTAGACACTGGACATATCACAAGACATTTCGCCTCAACTCTCCAAAGACAACAGTGTTAAAACATACCGTAGGGAGGAATTACCAGTATTTACAAATGTTTACATGGCGGTAGGAAGAGACAGATGTGCCTTTTTTCTGCCTTTTCATCTCTGCCCAGCACCTTAGATGGCGTTGCAGGACTCCTGGTGCGTCGTGCCCGAAGCCCGGGGCGGCTGGCGCGTGACGTCTTACCCTTCAACTGAGAAATGGCGGAACGTGGCCGCGCCCCGCAAAGCGCGCGTGCGTGTGCAGCCGTGTGATAGGCATCGCTCGTACAGCTTTCTGTACCTGTACTCGTTTGGATCCCTACCTAATGACACATGGAACAATACACATCGTGATTTTAAAAAGAGGGAATAAGACAGGGTACGTATCCCCCCAGGAACAGGACTCCACTGACACCGCGTTTTATACCAAGACTCCTTATTGTACCCGGTGACTAATATTTGCGCCTCCGTCTGTAACTTACCTGCTGCTGTATATAGAACAGTATTTATATATTTATACTTACATCTGAAGTATTTGCAAAGTTGTATTAAACTTAAGATTAGTACGAGCAAACGCATCTGTGCCTTTATTTTGAAACTGAAAATCAATTCCAGAATAATGGAAAATGAGTTACAGTGTAACCGCCCCAACACCCCCACGCCACGACTAATACAATGTTCAGTGTTTTTTCCACATGGGATGTTTATCACCGGGAAATAAACTAAAAATATCAACCAGGCAGAGACCTAAGCGCACCGCGTTTGAGCGGACGGCGTCCCGGCGCGGTGACGCGCGGCGCGCCGCCGCCAGCCTGCCGGTTACATTGTTTCACTTGCGCGGATTAAGACTGTCACGCGCTTCCGGTACGAAAATCACGGGCATCTGGTGGTTCGCTCTGTATACCATAATGATGAATACAACAATGGCACATAATGGCCTGGGGATCCGGCTTGGGGATACGTTTCAGAGGCTCATGCAGATGGCTCAGGAATTGTTTCCTTAAATTACCTTCGGTTACGTTAATTAACTTGCAATAATCGCCTTTTTAATAGCGTTAACATGCAAACGATTATTAGCTTTACTTCCCGGTAATCTGTCTCCGGGTTAGTGTATGCAGGAAGTATCTGGAATGGTAGTGAGACCCGCCGGGGATTCCACACACAGCCGGGACCCATCCATCCATCCATTGTCCAGAACCGCTTATTCCATTTCGGGTCGCGGGGGGTCCGGAGCCTATCCCGGAGGCAGCGGGCGCAAGGCAGGGAACAACCCAGGACGGGGCGCCAACCCATCGCTGGACAGCCGGGACCATTCTGTTTTTTTGTTTTGAAACCAGTTTTGGAAAATATTACCAGCATTAGTCGATCAAAACAATTGTACATTCAAATTGGGCCACTTTATTCTGATTATCGGCTCATTGTTCGTATGGTTATTTATTGTTACAAACCATTTAATCCGGTATGATACAAAACGCAAGTTATTTTTCCTTAGGGTTTAATGTACGTTCAATTTAGCGATTTAATCTCGAATGTGCATTTACCTCAAAAATATTTTGGATGAATTTCATAATACGTTTAGCACGTAAGAGTGCAAATTGGTGAGGTTTTGAAGCAGGCTGTTTCAGGGCTGCTAGCTTTGGTCAGCTTGTAAGAGTGAGGTTTTCAATTCGAGACAAGTCTGCACACACATTTACATGCATGTAAGAGTTTTATTACCTTGTTAATAGTCTGTAGGGTTTGCAGACTGCCCCAACGCTTTTAATGTAGCTAATGTTCGATTTATAAAGGAATAATATAGATTTGACGTAAGATTTCTTGCGTGATCGTCACGCCAGATGCGTGTGAGTTGGCAGCCCTGCTGTCTAGTTCTAGGAAAAACCTTTGTGTTGGGGGTGCTGTAAGGCGTCATAAGGGTGCAGGGGTCAATGCAGATTGCCAAAGTACACTCCAGAGCCCATCCGGTACCTCCACCCAAAGACTTGGATGAAGACCCAGATGTTTAATCCTCCTTTGTTAACCATTCATTGAGTTATGTAAGGCGTCTAGGTCTTGACGACACATGAGGCGTAAGCTGCGCGTTCAGGGAACAAGCTGTTGCATGTACCACATTAAGAATCTATAATAGTCATTTGTCTTAGTTCTTGTTCATTATATGCTTGGATATCCTGAATGCGTGGCATGAGAAATCACTTATTTGGCAGGAGTCCTGTTGTGGGAACAAGTATCGCAGTTACGCATCCTTTCAGGCTTGTTTGGATAGCGATGGAAATTTGGTTTGCAGGTACTTCTGTTGATTGCTAGTGTGACACAGAATATATAACACAAAGGAATTTAGTAGTAAATGATCAAAAAAGGCTTTGTTCTTTTATGGTTGTGTTTGAACACCGCGACACAATAGCGTCCTTCCCGAGAGGCTGAGTTAGGGACCGTCATTGTTTGTGATTTGTGATTATTCATCTGTTTTTCATTCCATTGTCCCTGTACAGTATATAACTGAATTCCGCTATTGATCCTGGACGAGGGACGTCCTTCATGTCTCGAGACACTAAGGTCTGTTTTGTGCGCTGTGCATCTTTTATGTTTCGAAGTCGTGTTGCCCTGTCCTGTTTATTTTCTGCTCCCTGTATCCCCCTCTGTGCCACACTGGCACCCTGCACGCAAAACGTGCCCTCATTCTTAGCCAGAGCCCTTACACTGGATCCACTCCTCATCACATAGTTCCTGAGAACAGATAACAATGAACTTTGTCTCTGTGGGGAAAATACATCTGAATGACTTTGGCCCAAAGTTGCTAAAATGCATATGGGGAACCCCGACACCAGACATCTCACACACACACAGTTCCTGACACAAAAATAACAGGATTTAATGATGAAATCCTAAAGAATACTGTGATAGCAGCAGTGCCAAAAGTAACATCTGACGAGTGGCACTAAATAGTAAAATCAGAAGGATTAGATTAGATAAACTTTATCGATCCCGGGGGAAAATCTTGTGCGTACAGCAGCAAATGTGTAGAGCACAGATGAGCGTACGTATAGTGCAAAACAGGCAAGGTGCAAAGACAGGACACACAGATGTGGTGTAGACTAACTAAAAAGTGCACAGCGCACAAACAAAATCCTGAGAAACGGAAAGTTATGGAATATCAGTGAAATAACGATGTTTATAATTATTCTGTGCAATAGTACAACTGAGTTTTTCTTGCGTTCATTCTGGAACAGTATTTAGAGAGAATGGCTCTTCTTCTGTGCCTGCCTGTGAGTGTCGTGTTAAACTGCGCCTCTCTGTATGTGTCTGAATTGCCCATTGATGAAGCATTCAGCCAAGCCCCACTCCCTGGCCTCATAACAATGTACCCCCTGGGCGAAAAAGAAGACAGATTTAAATCGCCAAATGCTGCTTAGTAACGTGGGAGCGACGTTCCTTCCTCTCTCGTTTCCTCAGTTCATCAGGCGTGCTGGGGACTCGGGCCCCATTGGCACCGTCGAAAGGCAGCAATTCAGGTCTAGCGGCGAGCAGCAAAAATAGCACAATGCATCTATATAAACCCTCATTCAGATCTTTAAATGGGTAACTAATGAACACTGTGGAAAGTGCACACCGATGCGTGGCTGTTTCGTGGCACTCCCCGGCACACCGATGCGTGGCTGTTTCGTGGCACTCCCCGGCACACCGATGCGTGGCTGTTTCGTGGCACTCCCCGGCACTTGACATCCAGGGCCTTCTGGGAAGTGTACTCATGCCCTGAGCTGCTGTCAGTGCTGAAAGAGCCTAAGGCAGGATGGGAATCCTTCACACCTTTTAACATTTATTTTTCAAGATTTAAGATTCTTTTTTTACATGTATAACCATACACTTACAATACGCAGTGAAATGCATCCTGTACCGACCTTTTCAGACTATGCAGAGAATTAAAAGTTAAGTAAGGTAAGTATGTTGGTTAGTTTGTTTTTTCACTTAAAAAGGCCTGATACACAACTTGCAGGCCTGCGTGCTTCCTCTGCAAATAGCTCAGGCTAATGTTCACTGAATTTCAGATGCCCATAGAAATAACATGGAACTGCGAAGCCAACAATCACTTGCTCAGCGTCCTCCTGCTCCACCACTCACTTGGGATCTGCTGCCCCCCCCCATTCTTCTCATTTAGGGGCTTTGAAAGCACTTTTCTTTCAGGGCTGGATGATTTTAACGGAGGCGGTTCTGTTTAGCTTTACATTCTTGTGCCATAAAAAAGCATCCTTTGGGTTTTACCCCTTTAAGGTTATGTGTCAGTGCGCAGGACAGTATAGTTGATGTTTGAGTCTCCAATTGCCTTGTGTATTAGCATGATGAGACTTAACGAAGGCCCGGCGGACTACTGTCATCCACCAAACACTGCCCACCAAAGCATAGCCTTACACGGCGATCTCTACCACTACAGTGTCCGTGTTCTGACGTATTTTAAAATCCTGCACGTCTGGGAGTGGGGGGGGGGGTTGCCATCCGTGTCCTTCTAATTAGCGTGCCAGGGTCCTGGGGGTGGGGAATATCGGAAAAGCCGTACCGCAGCTGAGAGTGTTGACGGTGGGGATGGATTCTAGCTATGATGAGATGAGATAAAATAGCACTTTATTGATCCCCGTTGGGGGGCAATATTATTAATATAGTGGCAAGGATATACAGGAAAATAAAATAAAACAAATTTGTGGCGTAAAGAATATACAGAATTACCAGAAAATACAGCAAAGCAAAAATTAATTCATATAAATGCACATGAAGATAATATGAATACAAAATGGGAACAAGATGGAAAATGTCAGCAATGTATTTAACAGGATGAGACTTGCTGCAGTGCGCGGTCAGCAGACAGCGGTAATGTGAACGGCGGCTGGCATGGCTAGGAGATTAGCAGAGTGGTGGTGGGTGTGAGGGTCTGCCTCTTGGGGAGGTGACTCTCTCGTGCTCAGTGCCTATGCAAATATTCTCCTTTGCTCTGTGGTAACCTAACATCAAACGATGTAAAGAACACAACATTTATTTCAAACTAGATATAAAGATTGTTCAGTACCCGAAATACCGGATTATGATTTCAGTGGTCTGGGACCTGTCAGGAATCGGCCCAAAAATAATTTTTTTTTGTTCCTTTCATGGAAAGTAAACACTCCTAAGCTGTCAGTTGGTGACCTCAGTGGGTCAGATACCCCGGGCCAGCGGATGGTGCCTGTTGAGTGCATCTGTGAGCACACTGACCCGTCACATTCAGCCTGTCGAGTATATGGCTAGTTAAATATCCTCCATGCTAGAGGTATACAGTCACCCAGGCACTTGATTTCTCATGAAGTTTTCATTTTGTGGCAGTGGTTCAAATCCTGCTTTGCGTTCAGAACAGCCAGAATGTAAGCTTTGCATATTGGATGATCTATAATTACATTTGTTTTAACAGATGGGCTTAAGTTTTTGATCAGAATCCTTATATTTGCCCATGCTTCATCATCACACGCGGATAAGATGCTTGGCAAGTGATGCTGTTAGATTGCTACCAGGGAGATCTCCATGGAGTTAACCCCTCTCGCATTCGGTGTCTTTGACTTCTTGCTGCGAGCTCCTCGGCTCAGAAACACAAAATGCACATCTTGTCCAGCTGTCAGTTTCCCTGAAAGCAAAATGTCACGTTCATCTGGTAAGTCTTAGACAAATGGGGAGGTTTTCTTCAGTCGCATGAATAAACATGCAAATGTAGGTGCCTTCTAACAAAGCTCATCAGTCTGATGTGTCTCACAGGCAGCGGAGCTGGTTATTATCTCTGTTTGTTATTGTGGAAGAAGCTGAGCTTCACAAACGGCCACGCTTCTGCTGCCCCATGAAAATGTAAGCAAGGGATTCTGACTGAATGCCGCTTTGTTGCCTAGTCCGTGGCACAGCACTTCAGTGCTCCAGGAAACAATTGGGCCTGATTCAGCCTATAGTTCTGCTCCACGTCATTCTGACTGACTTTGGCCCTTAGCACCAGGATGAAATTAAGCCATTGGCTCTAAAGGCGAATCACGCCACCCTCAAATGAATTTCTGGAAGATTTTCCGATGCTGGGACAATGGCTGCCACCTCCATTCTGTGTGGAAATAAAAGTGAGATGAGAATCTTTATTGTCCGGACACACAGAGCAGTGAGATGTCATTTATCAGCACAGCCGCCCGCCCCCAGATACCAAAATCCACGGATGCTCAAGTCCCTTATAAATGGCATAGTATTTGCATATAACCTATTGCATATACTTTGAATCATTTCTAGATTTCTTACAACACCTAATACAACAATAATGCTGTAATATAGCCATTTTACTGTATTGTTTAGGGAATATTGGCAAGAAAAAAAGTCTGTTCAGTACAGATGCAACCATCATAGTACAGATAAAAGATAATTAAAAATAAAGCAAATATGAATTCATTCTCTCTCTTACAGGAACAGTCTCCACAGTCCAAAAAAAGGCTATTTGGTGTCTCAAAATGGCCCATTGTATGTACCCTCTGATAGACCGGCATGCTGTCCAAGGTTACCTCAGCCTTCTGCCCATGTGCCTCAGGCCCTTCAGAATCTTGATGAAGCTAAGCTGTATGAAACTGGATGGATGGATGGACGTTTTTGATACTTATCTTTCTGGGAAGGATTAAAATACTATATTCTATATCTTTCAGGTGCCACACAATCACAGTTGGTGCAATATTGTCAAAATGGAGATAGTATGGAACAATAAACAAATCCACTCAGGAACAGACGTCCTCCCAAATGGATCGCCTGCCCACCCAACACAGACAGATCAAACTTAACCAAGCATTAGTGATTTAATAGAATCACCCCAAGAGCCCCCTCCCAAGTCAATTTGAACACTGGTGCCCATCCAACATACCCAAATGCCCACCCCAGGGTGGCATCCTGGTGGTGCCACTGTGTCCTACCAGAATTTCTCCAGGAGAAAAGCACAGTAAGGCTGCTTGCCTTGGCTGGGAGAGGGCTGAGGTCACTGTGAATCACACCACAGTCGTCAAGAAGGCAGGCATGCAATCTACTATGAAGAGGCTAAGCTAGACGACTGCCAATCATGATGAAAATACATGCTTGTGACAACTTTTCCAAAAATAACCTGCATTCTTCTTTAGTTTCCAAACTGTGTTATATGGGCAAATAAGTAAAAGGTGAAATAATTAGCCCAACGTGGGATCTGCTTACGTTTGGTAAAAACCAAACACCGGGTTTCACAATAGGAGTTTGAAGCACAGTGTTAGGACCTGGATGAATTGCCATGAATCCTGGTTAATCGCAGGGAATCCTACAGGACAATATCAAGTCAGCCTTTTCTGAGCAGCAGCTGAAACAGGAAGGTCTCACTTGTAACCCAAAAATGCTGAAACAGATTGACACAGAAGCGTTTCCCCATGGCACCGAGCATCTGATCAACTGCAGGAAGCCTTTGTATGGAGCTGCACCTTAATTGAATAAATTATAACAATACCAAATCGCACAATTTGTAGATGCAAGTTCTCTTTTAATAATAGTGATATTAAGGTACGTAGCAGACAGCTACTGAAATTACGGTTTTGACCCCTCCCCGGCCTTCGGTTAGCTGGCTGGCGTGAGATTTTCAATTTATCTGCACAGGCATTTACATGTATGTGACAGTTTTATTACAGTGTAAATAGTCGGTAGGGTTTGCAAACTGCCCCAACGCTTCTGATGCAGCTAATTTTAGGCTTGCGACAAAATAACACGTATTTGCCGTAAGATTTCCCCCCCGCCAGATGCGGGAGAGCCGGCAGCGCTGCCCCCCCCCGGGTCGAGGCGAGCTTATCGGTTGCTCTGCAGGACACCCCATGAAGTTTATTTCTGGCTGTAGGGCTGGTAATATTCAGCAATTGTCAAGAAAATGCGAAAGATTCAAACTCAAAGGCCAGGGGCGTGTTTAGCGGACACTTTCAAATAAGAGAAAACGAGGCATCTTGCTCGATTGCTTGATTAGCAAACGTTACAATGTATAGCTATCGGCAACATGCAAAATGGTCAGACTTGCAATTTATACTTAAAAAGCAATTTATCAACGAATACATCTACTCATTCTAAAACAGATATTTCACGGCTAGCGGTTCTCCTATTCGCGTTTCCCAGCGCGGTGCCGGCTAACGCAGGTCCCATTGGCTCTTTAAAAATGATACATTTAAAAGCGCAGCTTCCTACGCAGGACTCGTTTCAACGAGCACAGCCGGAAGTTGCCGTGCGTCCATCCCTCTCGGCCAATCACAGCCTGAGTAGTGCAAAGCGCGTAATTCGAAAATCGCATCATCGCGTCCAATCAGGAGTCGGGCACGTCAACAACGGGAATACAAACCAATCAAAAACATACACACGCCGTCGTCGACGAATCAGACGGTAATCCCGAGCTAGGTGGGCGTCGCCCTCCGCCGACCAATGACGTGCCGAAGTTGATGTTTAAACTGTGCGCGCGGGCGGCGCTTCCGCCGTCGGGGGGAGGATCCCGAAGTTGAGTTTCACGCATGAATTTGAAAAAGTTTCGGGGAGGTAAGAGGGCAGGAGCCGGGTTTCCAAGCGGAGGCGCTTAGCAGCTGTTCAGCTACGCCAATTACACTTTTATTTTACTAGGTATTTGTTTGGCCTGCAGGACTGCCTTTGCTTGGCTGCTCCCCCAAAACTGTACGATTATACGTTACCGGTATTTGTTTTATTTAGCCTTAGCAAGTCGCTCAGCCACAGCATCTCATATAACCGGGTAACTCCTGAAATGAAAGCTGGGGGTAAGACTTTTTGCGTGCTTATTCACATTTACTAATCTACCTTTCATCTGGCAGTTGTATGGCTGTTCATTTATTGCACTTACTGTGATATTTTGTGTAACATTGTATGTAATACTTTGGTTTTTAATCTTGGATGTAGGTGTATTAGGATGGCTAACCACTGTAGCAGCTCAGAATAGACATTTCTCCTGTTAAAATAATAATTGATCTGACATCGCAGGTAAGTTACAAGGTCATAATTGGCTGCTCATGCCGAATGTTGAATGTGCTCTTATTGCTAGACACTTACCATATTAGACATCGACCATGGAGGGAAAATTGGGCGCCCATCCCAGTCAGGAACGGTGCACCTTATGTCAAAATATACTATAGTCAAACTTCGCGCTAATTAATAAAATAAATCTGAGATTTTTATGAATGACATCCATTTAAATCATTGTCAAAAAGTATCGATTCTGCCTGTTGTGTAGTTTATTTGAGACTGCAGAGTGTTTCGATTCGTCCTTGTAGTTCGTGTAACGCATTTCTGTAGATGCAGTTGGTCCTAAATAATCAGGTAGAGCCGCATTCCTCTGGCTCTTTCCCGTCCTGTTCAGACGGACGTGGATGGATTGTAACACCTCTTGAATTTATAGTATTCAGCTTATCAATGTAAAATTAAACCATTTTAATTAAGTCTTGTTCCCTTCCACCCGCTTCCCTAAAGGTAATAAACCATATGGGATCTATTAGTGATGTTGCTGATGTGCGTCTTCCGTCTCTCCTGCCCAGTGCTTCATTGCCGTTGCTCAAAATGCTTCTCTGTGCCGGTGAAGAAGAGGCTGAGGAGGCGCCCATTGGCCCTGACGCTGCTCTCCCTGCCCGAGGAGGTCCTGCTGTGCGTGCTCCAGTGTCTCCCAGCCCAGGACCTGCTGGCTGTCAGAGCAGTGAGTGGCAGCCCTGGCCACACAGGCAGATGCACTCGTGCCCCCATATCTGTCCCAGTAAAAAACCTCTAACCACATTACATTTGTGTGCCAAAACGGGGCCCTTCAAGTTGCACATCCATCCTCTAAAAGTCATGGGTCCCTGAATTTTTCAGACCACGACCCTCAAAATGACAGTGCTAGAGACTTGCGAACTCCCATTTCAACAACTTTTGGGGGTCTCTGAGTCTGTAGATTTCACCGACCGGGGGGAGTCTGCCGTGGTACATTTATTGCAATTGACCAGTAACTGTTGAAATCCTCTTGTGACACCCCCCACCCCCGCCCCACTTCGGGAGCTCCTGCTTTAAGTGGTTGGGCAGCTGCTCTTGGAGTTTAGTGGAAAATGCACCTTTTCACCTGTCCGGAGCCCTGTGAGAAACAACGGGGACCGAATTGGGAGAATATGCCAGATAGTTTTTTCGACTGATTGCGGTTGTGTTCTCAGGTACATTCACGGCTGCGTGACCTCGTCGACGGTAACTCCCGGCTCTGGGCGCGGGTCAGCTTTGCCAACAGCTGGCCGGCTGCGGACACAGTCTGGCTCTTCGAGAGGTGTGTGATCCTCTGCTGCTCACGTGTTTGGCCGCTTTTCCATTCAGGCCTCAATGGGGAGACATTTCATCTTTTTTCCTCTATTTCAGAGCGGCCGATAAGGGGAATTTCGAGGCAGCAGTGAAGCTCGGAATAGCCTACTTGTACAACGAAGGCCGTATGTTTTTTGGTTTTTGTAAATATACAGTGTTGTGCAAAAATTTTGGGCGGCCAAAGAAAATGTCTCTTGTTCCGTTTTGAAAAGGCTGTTTGTCTGGGTGGAAAGTTTATATCTACTCTGGAAAAAGAACAATTTAACATTAGACATTAATGGTAACTCGCAGGAATTTCTTCTGTTCTCCAAGAAGTCACTGATGTTTTGTTGGACAGCTAGATGAAAAGGCTGATTCATTTCCCTAACCTCTCCTCAGGGGCAGCCCAGCCTTTCCATGGACTTGTTGCATTTGACCACCAGCTCAATAAATTAGCCAAACAAGGTGTGGTAGAGGTTGAGTTGAGGGACACAAGGGCGTGCTGCAGATACTGGGGCGACCTTAGGAGAGGTTTTCAGAGTTAAGTTGACACTTTGACAGATGGCATAGCTTTACACACAAAATGAATATCATGGAGATGGCATTTTCTTTGGCTGCCCGCACTTATTGTTCTTCATTGACTGTAGATCCATGTCTCCTTTTCCCTCTGTTTAATACAAATCATTTTCAAACCTTTTCAGCATCGCTGTCTGATGAGGGGCGGGCTGAGATCTGTGGTCGTAAAGCGTCCCGCTTTTTCATCCTGGCTGAGAGTCTTCGCCCCCCGACGGCCGACCCCTTCGTCTGGGTCTTCATCCGACCGCCATGGTCACCCTCTGGAAGCTGCTGCAAGGCTGTGGTGTTTGACCGCTTGAAAGCAGAGTGCTCTTCTCAGCCCGTAAGCATCCGATTCTGGGAACCCCTGTCTTCCAGCGGGGTCACCACCCACCCTACCTGTGTCCCAGATGCGTGAACCTTTATTTAGCTGCTCGCATAAGCGCGTCCCATGGTGATGAGAGTTGATTTAAGGTCGCAGTGGGCTGAGCGCTGGATCCCTGTGTTCCACCTGGGCCCTGTCCCAGCTGATAAAATCGTCCTGATTGAATCAGCATGGCTTTCTCTCACCTCGTCATGCTGGAACGGTAGTTTGATTACCAGATGACTTCATTTTAGAGTTCTGAAAGTGACCTTGTCTGCTAAGTTCTGTAAACCACAAACTGAGATCATATCCTACGTCTCTGACGTTAGCTTATTAAAAAAGGTAGGGGGTCGGCAGGGTCAGAGCCGCATAGAAGAGCGACAGTTCGCAGATGTAGCTGAATAGATGGGAGCTGCGCCTCTCCAGGGGCAGCAGGGAGAGCAGAACCTCCCCGTAATCCAGCAGAGTGGGAGTCTGGCGGAAATGGAGGAGCAGATTCATCACGTGACTGCCTGAAGCGGCATATTCTCAGCTAACACACAAATGGGGGGAGCAATGTCCCCCCCCACACACCTTTTCAGTACAGTGGAATCTAACGTGGGACTTGTTTTATCCTGTTTCTGCTCTCTGACCTGCCATTGATTTCAGACTTCATGACTAAACGGTAGCCTGCTGCTTGGAGTTTCCTCTCCATTTTGCTTGGAAATCAGCGATAAGGGCCTTTCGGGCTTTCGTGATTTCGTTTGGTCTTTCTGCTCTGCTGTTTCCTGTCTTGTCATAATGGATAATTGTTTTTCCACTCTGCAGGAGAAAAGAGGCTCTTTGCTGCATTGTCTGGCCCGGGTTCTCCAGTTTTTTGATGTGAGTTTTTACGTGTGAGAGACGGGGGTTTAACGGTGGGTCATTGCTGCTAAATGCTGACTGGTGGTGATTTTTGGGATGTAGTCATCTAAGGGTTTTAATGAGCCTTCTCTTTCATTGGCTGAATTGGTCGAGCACCTATCATTAAATAAGTGTAGCTGGGGGGGGACATGAGGCAACTGTGTGTGTGTGTGTGTGTGTGTATGTGTGTTTAGCCTAACGCCCCTCTCCCATGTGACAGGAGGATGTGAAGCGTGCGGAGGCCCTGCACATGCTGGAGGAGTCGTCCCAGCACGGCTGCCTGCAGAGCTCCTACCTGCTGTGGGAGCACCAGCGCAGGACGGCGGTAAGACACTGGGGGGCACTTCAGGTCCCGGAAGGCTCTGTTTCAGGTCTTGGAAGGCTCTAAAACTGTTTAAAATCAACTAAGAAGTTCTAGAACAATGAGTTGTTTCTCATAATCTGGCCACGTGCATGCAAGCGCAGAACCTGACGTGTCCGTGTCTCTGGCCAATGTGGTGCCTGCTCTTCACTGCAGATGGCGGACCCTGGCAGGTACCTCCAGTGTTTGCGTACGCTGAGGGACTACGCGGCCAAAGGCTGCTGGGAGGCGCAGGTAAGTGGGACGTGAGGCCCATCTTGTGGCCTCCGTGAGATATTTGAAGCCTTCTGCAGCTAGAAAACAGATCGTGTTCCTTCCTGCGTTCTTCGTGCCCGTTGCTGGCTAACGAGCTCGTTTAGAGTAACGCCTGGTCCGTTTCCTTTTTCGTTAACTGCCCGACTCTCTTGTGAGTGCGCCACATGGGGGTGCAGGAGTGAGGTGCATTGCGTGTGCACTGCACCTGTAACGGCTCGCGCTTCCTGTCTGGCACCCCCGCTACCTGGCGTGGCGATCACATAAACGGCCGATCCGTCCAGATAGATGAGCTCAGCTAGACGGGAAGGGGATACTCCACCTGCGGGGAATGGCAGAATAACGAGACCCAACGAGACTCGCTCAGACGATCGATTGTTGGATGAAGCGTTCACGATGATGTGTGCTGCTGTCCGATACAGTGATCCTCAAAGGGGTTTTGCTCAGTCCTGATTGCCCTGAGTAGACGGCTTTTTAATCCAGCTGGCATTTACTCTCTCGGGGTCAGTCCTGCTGTTTTATAGAGCCATAAAGAGTAACAGTTCTGCTCCTGGAGAGCCGGTTTGCAACAGTTTGCCGATTTCCCTGCTGTGATACGCTTGCTAAACCTTGTAATTAGCTGGTTATGAAGAGTTTGAGCAGGGAACTCTGCAGGCAGCTGGATTTTGGCCCTCCGGGACTGGAATTGGAGAGCCCTGGCATACTGAATATGAAATAATGACAGATTATTTCCAGCCCATCCCAGCACCTACACATTTGTCCACATCAGGTGGGGAAAGCTGACCCCTTCCTCTGTCGTCCCCTTCCAGCTCTCCTTGGCCAAAGCATGCAGCAGCGCTAATCCTCTAGGCCTGGACCCACAGGCCTGCACTGACCTGGTCGCACAGCTGTTCCAGTCCCAGTCTGCCCAGCATCGCCGACCTGA
Source organism: Mormyrus iriodes (assembly GCA_011763525.2). Classification (NCBI taxonomy): domain Eukaryota; kingdom Metazoa; phylum Chordata; class Actinopteri; order Osteoglossiformes; family Mormyridae; genus Mormyrus; species Mormyrus iriodes. The sequence goes on along the minus strand of JAAGVU020000044.1, from coordinate 10,388,871 downwards.
GGACCTGCTTCGGCATGGGATCAAAGACACCATGAGGTGAGTGGGCGGGACCCGCCGGTGCGGTGCCCCCTGGTGGCCTGGAGGTACACCTGCTGGTGGTTCATGTGTGTTCGCTCTCTCCCGTTCGTGTCAGTGATCCCTCCAGGAAATCGTGCCTCCTCCCCTCCTAAACCTGTCGCGCTCGCCTCACTTGGGGTGTCCGTGCCTCCAGCTGCTGTATTGCAGTTCTCATTGGAATCCCTGTCATGTCACTATGCCTGCCCACTCCTGGTGTGGATTCAATCGGCTGTGCAATAACTGTTTTATTAAATAAAAAATAATAGTTTATTGAAAGCTTTTTGAAACTTGTAAAATCATCTCAAGGCTGCTGGATGTTCTTTTTCACCTCAGAAAAGGCATTAATTAAACCACACAAATGATTCTGTTGATGCCTGGGTGTGAAGCCAGTGAATATTTAAAAATGAATCTTCAGTTATCACAAGAGCTCCTACTAGAACGTTGTCCATGGCAGGTAGGCCGCACCCCCACAGGAGGGGTGCATGGCTCTGAGTCACACTGCCTCCTACAGGTACATCCTGGTGGACTGGCTGGTGGAGGTGACCACCATGAAGGACTTCTCCAGCCTGGCGCTGCACGTGACTGTGGGATGCGTCGACCGCTACCTGGCACTCCACTCTGTGCCGAAAGCCCGCCTCCAGCTGTTGGGCATCGCCTGCATGGTCATCTGCACCCGGTAGGTGGAGCTATGGCAGTTGGAAGCCTGCTGAGATCATGTCTGCCTTCTGTTGCGTCTATGCATTTTCCAACCTGCTTCTCAGTAGGGTCCTGGCTTATGATGACTTGATTATGTTCTGAACACTTACTTGTGCATCACTTACTGATCTATTTTTCCCTCAATTTTTGACTCCATAATGATATAAAGCAGTGTTTCCCAATCCGCTCTTCAGGGACCCACAAACGGGGGAGGGAGCAGAAATGTGGACTGTCTGGGAGGGAGCAGAAATGTGGACTGTCTCCTGGTACCCTAGGCCCAGGATGGAAGACACTTCTATAAAGCATCAGTCTAACAGTCTCTCTCTGTAATCTCCAGGTACATCAGCAAGGAGATCCTGACGATCCGCGAAGCCGTGTGGCTCACTGACAACACGTACAAGTACGAGGACCTCGTGAGGATGATGGGAGAGGTGATCTCTGCACTGCAGGGCAAGATGCGGGTGTGTATCGACCTCCTGGGTCGAAAGAAAATGCCATAAACTCAGTCAGGTTGTAGGAGATCCGCCAAATCCGATATCGATAAAACGGGTCTGCCTGTCTGCTCGCTTTACTGACGACTATGGCGATGACAAAGATAATTCCAGAAGTGTAATGAGGGAGACGGCAAACTGAAAGAGGCTCTAATGCATCAGCCACGCAGTTAACACCACGCTTAGGGCTGAGTCCAGCCTTTCAGATTTTAGCCAGATGAAGGTGTTTTTTTGTTGGCATGACATACCTCCCTCCAGTGCAGCTCCAGTCACGTGTGAGGGCCTTTGGGCCCCATTAGCACATCGCTCCCCCCATCTGTGTGTTGTGGTAATAGCTAGCAAAAGTAGTTGAGAATATGCTGCTTCAGGCAGTCGCGTGATGAATCTGCGCCTCCGTTTCTGCCAGACTCCCACTCTGCTGGATTACGGGGAGGTTCTGCTCTCCCTGCTGCCCCTGGAGAGGCGCAGCTCCCATCTATTTAGCTACATCTGCGAACTGTCGCTCCTCTATGCGGCTCTGACCCTGCCGTCCCCGGCCCAGCTTGCCTGCGCCGCCCTGCTGCTCACACGTGCCATGCACCACTACGGTGAGCCCGGTCAACCTTCTCGTACAGTCAGCGGGTTTCTGCTGGGAGCCCTGCCCCCTGGCCTGTAAGCTCCACCCCCTGATCTGTGCCCTGTGCTCCTGGCTCCCCATTGCAGCGCCCGTCTGGCCTCCAAGGCTGGCTGAGCACACCGGCTTCTCCAAGCAGGACCTCATCCCCAGCGCTGTGCTGCTCTACAATAAATGGTGAGTCAGATGCGTGCCCCCCCCAAGCCATTTGTAACGGGATAAAGGAGGACAACAGTTATTCTGATGTCTTACAAGAAGGTTAGGATGACCCCTTGAACTAATTTCAAATGAACCTGTAAGCCTTCGTGTAATATTGACATGAGGGTCACCTGTTTTAAGGTCAGAGGATCTTAGAAGGTCTTTGGAACAGGGATCAGCCAAGGTCCCTTCAGAAGGTGGCATCCTCGGCACATAAAATTGTTAATGAATATTATAGTTTTGCCCCTTCTGGGGGGCTTGGTCCTTCAAAATGGAGACGGCGTAAACCTGAGCTGTTCTCTGCAGTGTGCTGGAACAGGAATGTTCTAGCGTTTTGTAGCGTAGTGCAGACAACCAGCCTTCGCTGCGCTACATCGAACGGGCAGCATGCCGGCTACCTGCTCCCAGGACTGCCCACTCGCCAGCTCCCCCAGGGCGACCGTGCCGTATTTGGCTTCCGCCTCACTGCAGATCGCGCTAGGGGCCCAGTTAAACATCACTTATGAGATGAAATAAGTCCTGTATGTCTGGGGGAGCTGGGTTCCAGCATCAGACTGAGCCTCATGGCCTGACTGAAGCTACTATACTAACTGGCAGCAAATTCCTTTTGTGTGTCGCAATACTTGGTCAGTTAGTCTGATTGTCTTTTGTATGTTTGGGCTATAATTTGAAGTAGGAGAGGACATTTTTAATTCGGGTCAGGGTTATGAGGTTTGCACTTTGGTGCAATATATAGCTGCTACCTCGCAAAACCTTGTATCTATCCATCGATTCTCTAACTGCTTATCCCAGGGTCTTGGCCGGCCTAGCGTCGATCTTGGGCAGCCCAAGGCACAGGGCTGTGGTGCATCCTGGATGGGATGCCGGTAGACTCGTAATCAAAGACAGACAGGAAGGCTGCTGTGTTTTTCAGTGGAAATGTTTGTTTGGTGCGCTGGTCGCACATGGGTGTGTTACTCCTTGTGGGGGAGGGCTGAGTCAGGGCACTGAGGTTTCTCCGTCGAACCAAGATGAAACAGTGGTACTCACTTCTCCGTGTACATGAGTCCTGAACATCAGGCTTGATTTCACCCCCTCTGAGAAATGATTTGGTAGTTCAAACTTTTTTCAGTTGTGTGTAAGTAAGTAACACTCTGCTGTTCCCTGCACCTCCCACGCTTCCTGACACTCAGTTTCAGCGACGACGTCCCCACGGATTACCGGCACGTGTCTCTGACGGGGGTCAAGCAGAGGTTTGAGGATGAGGCCTACCAGCAGATCAGCAAGGAGGAGGTGGGTCACGTCATCTCTGCGGGTCTCGGAGCACATCAGCCCACGGTTCTAGCAGAAATGAGGAACTGGCGGGTTCATAAATACCTGTGTTGAAAGTTAATTACAGGCAGCCGTCGACTTTTGTAAAAGCGACTTGCATAAATCTGGAGTTGTGCAAAAAATACGTGAGATGCATAGTAGGTTACAGAATGCTAAAAGGTGACGTGTAAATTTACACTCTTTCCATTTATTTAGTGTGTCCTTTATACACTGCTAGTGTGTTTTTGGTGTATGGTCCCCCCATTTAAATTTTTTTTTTTTTTTATTAATTTTCTTCCTATAAGGTGTCTTGAATGGTATGGGAAGGTGAATCCAGTTTAAAATTTGACTTTCATAAGGTTGTGAGTGGGTTCCTTACATTCGAGAAGTGCCCTTGTTGTTTCTTTGCCTTTCTTTTTTTCATTCTATTTGCTGTTTCTTGCCGTTCCGTCACTGTGTCCGGCCACGTTTTGTTGGCCTCTTTCCAATGTGCCGTATCTGACCCTACTTCTGTGGCACAGGTCATGGGATTCAGGGAGCTCTGCCAAGTGCTGGGGATCCCCGAGCAGGAGATGCTGGGTGTCTCGGCGCAGCCCGGAGGCCTGCATGCCTTCCTGTCCTCCCCCACCAGCGACAGCAAGAGGTGGGTATGCAGCCTCTCTCCGCCCCGTGGTCCACCAGCGTTCAGTAACACAGGTACTGCCGGGGAACTTTAGGTGGCACTGATGGTAACACTTGAGCCAATTCCATCCAATCAGGAGGCGCAGTGAGACCGGCACACACAGCCACAGGGGCAGCTTCGTGGCCACGCCCACGGCTGAGCTGTCCACTCAGGAGGAGACGCTGCTGGGAGACATCCTGGAGTGGAGCCTGGACACCTGTTCCGGATATGAGGGAGACCAGGAGAGCGAAGGGGAGCGGGATACGGAGAGTGAGTTTCTGTGCAGTGCCGGTAGTGCTGGGTTATTTGGATGTGGTGGATTTCTTTCCTGATGGGAATGCTGCAAAGTGTGTGTTCTGGAGCGGTCAATCCTGCCCGCTAATTCAGGGCACCGCAGTTGGGGCACATTAACGAGAAGGTGACTAGTGTGTACCCCCTGCCTGGACAGGCCTGGCCCCTGAGATCCAGCTTATGTGTGAGGTACGGCCCGCAGACCCGTGGCAGCACTGCCGTGCGCTCTCCAGCGACGAGGACAGCCTCTGCGAGTTGGATGCCGAATATGCCGGCCGGCCGAAGCACTCCGGCGAGGAGCCCCTCCCACACACCGGTACAGAGCCTTTGCTCCGACTACCGAACGCCGATCTCCAAAGCTCTGGGTACTCCTCTGTGCAGAGCCGCAGCCCTTCCTCCTCCTCCTGCTCCTCGCCTCCCTCACTCATCTCCTGCACACTCCCTAACCTGACTGCATCTTCAGTGCTGGTTTCACCAGGCTTCTGCCCCCTAGTGGGCATCAGCAGGTCCAAGAGCTTTGGCCGGAGGCAGGTGAAGAGGAAGAATGGAGCGGCACACAGTGGGGGGGAGGAGGCCGGGGCCGAGGGCTTCCTCAGCCTGTAGGTGCAGACAGGCAGGCAGCGAGCACCGTGGACGTCCTGGCCAGCTCCTCCAGGACCTCGGAGCACTTTTATTTCTTTATTTCCTGTTGGGAAAGAGCGAAATTTTATAGGGATGCATAAAATGAACAAACTAATCTAGAGCTTTAAGGATATTAAGGACAGACGTGTCCTTCCTGAAACCAGCCACCAGCCAAAACCTTTTTTTTTCCCTAGTCCGCAGGATTGTTTGCTGGAGATATGTGATCCCTGACTTCACTAGTTCCTGCGGATTAGGGCTCTGGTGCAGGAATGGCTGGATAAAATGGCCCTGACTGGACTATCAGTGTTTTAATGCCTTATAGGCTGTCGCAACAGTCTGTGGTGCTTTCAGACGATCAACAATCACCTCAACAGAAGGGCTGTAATCTTCGATTTTTAAGTATCGTGACATATCGAAATGTTCTGTTGGTATTCTGTGGTCCGGGTATTTTGATAAGCGTGAGCCAGAGCATATATGCGAGACCAGACCAGTCAGGAAGAGGGTTGTGCAGAGGAGCTTGTGAAATGTTACTTTGCGTCTCTGGTGGTTCGAATCGAGTTTGGCCCTTTTGGGTTTAAGAGAGGCAATAAGTGCTCTCTTAATGTTTACAATTACTTGGTGCAACAGGTTTGGGGGGGGGTTCCCTCTGTTAGTCTTCCGAAATTTTGAAGGCATAGGGGGATGCACCTTAGCGTCTGCTGGGACAGGATATAGGAGATGGACAGCTTATGTATTAAGTACATAGGCAGATTACACCGTTAGCTGCCAGCTAATGTATTCTCTGCCTGTAGCTGCTTGACATGCCCAGTTTTGGATCCTCTTACTTTACTTACTTTTAAAATTGGACCATTTAGTCGACTGGCTGTTTAGCTGTGCATGGATCATAGTCGGGGGGGGAATCCATACCTCCCAGCATCTGACACCAGCGTGTGGTTTTAGTGCCCGTGACTCCTGCAGATCAGTGTGTTTACTGTGACGAAACTTTAGTGGCATTTGCTGCACTACAGCAAGCAAAAATATTAAATGTCAGTGCATCTGAACAAATTATTTGACTTTTCAAGCACTGAGGCTGTTGCTTGTGAATTTAAGAAGTACTGTATTAAAAAGCTGTGTGGCACAGGACAGCCTGTCCGCCAAAAATCGACTGAATGTAAATGGTTGTGCTACACAGAATGTATTGTGTAAATATTTTAATGTGAGAAACTGTGACACGGTGCCTTTTACTTGAAGCCTGAGATTCTTGCAGGAAACTAAAGTACCTGAACAGTGCTCTGCGCTACCTGAGTCTGCTGCCCAAGTCCATGTGGTTTTGCGCTTCTCCTGTACACATGAAAGGTTGTGTTAACCGATGTCTTCAGTTGGTACCCCTGGGATCTGTAAAGATGTCATTGATAAACATCCAGCGTTCATTAGCCAGCACACCAATGTGGATCCAGTGCAGCTTTTGGAAGGTGTCTGTGCGCTAAACGGCCGTATCAATGCAAAGATCATTGTGGCGTGACCTACCTACAATTCAGGTGACAACTTGAACAAGTGGCTGTATCTGACTGCCAATAAACATTTCAAAAGAGTAACTGTTTCACAGACTGTTTTCTGTTCAAGCTATCTGCATTCTGAAATGATTGTGCACTTCTGGGCATGCTCCCACGACCTCCTGGCCAGGATCACAGGTACGGATACCGCTTCCCAGAAAAGAAAAGCCTGCCGATCCAGCGTTTATGATCTGGTTGGGATTCTTCCCGGACAGCTCTGGACTTCGCCTTCCACGAGGACAGCGTCACGATGACCCCGGTCACGTGGTGTTTCCATGTCCATTAGCTGGAACGTAAATAATTACGTCAACTAAATTTCCTTCTGGATAAATACAGTATCTATCTAATTAAGTTGACGGGTCAGGAACAATGAGATGCGATTTTTCTTCCATCTTGCTGATATTCAGTGCAATATTCAAAGGCTACATTATCTGACACGGACGGCCGGGCACTACGGTACAATCTAACGTGGGTGTCGTCCGTACAGGTAGAATATAAACTGCTGTGAGCACAGGGTCACGTGACGCCGACCAGCGGTCACGTGACGCGGTGTTGACGCTCGTGCTGTTTGCACAGCGAGCTCGCGCCGTGCCTGCGCTTGATGCAATGTCATCTCTTCGGCCGGCGGGTGCAGAGCAGCAGCAGCCGGCCCCGCATCGCCTGCGTTCGGGGGTCTCTTCTCAAGCCGCAGCCGAATGCTTTCCTATGTTGACTCCTTAAAAAAAAAATAAAAAGAGATTTTTCTTTTCCCTTAAGTCGGCAAAGAAGTCGCATTCCATGAAGTTATATCGCCCGTCACGACGCTAGAAGTGTAAGGTGAGCTGCTGTTATGGTATATTTTACGTTTCGGTATTTAGACAAAGCGTATGTTGTCATGTTTCGGTTCCCCCCCCCCCCCACCTCCCGGAGCCGTCAGTCCAGCTGGAGCAGGCCGCCGTGACCGCCCGGGGATGGGGGAGCCGCCAGCTGCTCCTTCGGGCGGACAAAGGCCGCGCATTCGGCTCTTCAGCTTTTGCGTTTCGGGATTAAGTGGTTAGTCGTTCACAGGCTATATAAATTAATTCCCAAGGAAGCCTACAGATTTCTATTTCTCGCCTTCAGTAAGTGTGCCGCTTCATGATGATAAAAACAACAACGCCGCGTTGTTATAAATAAATGTCACTGCAACGCGAGAAATATTAATGCATTATCTAATATTACCGTCGAGTGACATTAATATGAGAAGGCCTGTTTAAAGGCATCCTGTGGCGTACAGCACCTGTATAAAAGCAGGGTTTCTGCGTCCTGACCCACCGACTAGCCCGTTAATCGTGAGAAAATCGCCGTTTCTACGCGTGTGAATCCAAAGCAATCCCAGACAGCGCCACCAGTACGGTGTCTCTTCTTAACGAAATAAAAATAAATACCAGCGAATGATGTTCATCCCCTTTTTCTGGCTGAAAAGCTCAGGTAAATCTGTGCGCCCTAAGATCACGGATAAAGCGGAATCACACGTCAACACGGGCGAGTTTGTCTTGAGATTTAGGCTGAATGATTTTCGACTCCTGGTTCCTTCTTATATTCAGTTTCGTATTAGAGCAACAGTGTATATAGTATATAAATGCATACAAAGCTGCCTTTGTTCTCTGAAAGCGATCCAGCGCAAATTTGCATACCTGGGTGCCTTAATTACACACGGGATATCGGAAAAGTGTTGCTGCATTATTTTATTGGCTGGACTTTGACTGTCCTGATGAGCTGGCCTGTAATTTCCAGAAGCTTAGCGTTATAAGTGGAGGACTTGGGCTGTTAATGGCAGTCTGCAGCGAGCAGGATGTGTCAGGGGCTGCCATACCCGTTTGGCGACAATTCACTGTTTACGACTTTGCAGTTCGCCTGTGGGCAGATCTGCTAAGAGTCTAGCGTTTCCTCTCATATTTCTTGTAGTGTCCAAAATGTCATTTGTGACATTTTCACTTCTCCCAAAGGGTTATTACAGAGTACTTTATTAATATGCAGGACTGCAGCTTCCAGTCATCCATCCATCTGTCCATCCCTATATTTACTGTTCATCTTATCTAGCCCAGGGTCATGGCATGCTGATGCCACTGGATCTGTAATCCTTTGGGTCTTACGTTTTCTTCGCCAAGGAAACAGCCCCCCGTTTGTCTGTCTCTGCATCGGGATTTTCAGAAGCCGTGACGGCCTTTCTTCCTATTCGCTGTGTGATTTTCTTATTGTGCAATCCACACTTTCAGTGTTTCATTTGCTTTTTTGATTAGGTGAATAATAACCCTTCTTTCTCTCTCTCTCTCTCTCTCTCTCTCTCTCTGTCTCTCTCATATTCCTTAACCTGACAGACTGTGCCAGTGTCTGCCCACTGTCCGTCAGTGTGATGGCTGTCTTGCGGCAGTTTGGCCTGCTCCTATGGAAGAATTACATTCAGCAGGTGGGAACGTGGATCATTTCATCTCCAGCAAACTAAACGTATAGACAGGGTTTGTTCCTTGTTCTCTGTGTTTTAGTTGATCTTCAGAATGTCATTGCACAAATTTGTTTAAAAAAAGTCATGTTATTGTCATAGACCAACTAAATCTGTAAGTGGAAAAAACATTTTTCCATTAGTATGTATTTATCTTTGAAAATTTAATTTCATAAATGAGTAAGTCTTTTACCTTGAGGACCCCATGAGCAGCACTGTATTATTATTATTAATCTTGAAAATCAGCTCCAATAAAGTTTAAGCATTTATAAAACAAAACCGATGTTTAACGCCCATGTCTTTCTAGAAACTGACTTTTTGTGTATGTATGCAAATCACATGTGTCTTTGCTGTTCCCACATCTTCATCTTCCAAACCTGTATTTTCGGGTTAACCTGCATCTTATCATGTTATCTTTGTTTTGAGTTAGTGTTGCATGATGCATGATCTTGTTTTCCATATGTGTGGGACACGTTGCACAATTCCCAAGCATGGTTTAAAATTTTTTTTTTAAATCTTGTTGTTCCTATGAAGACTGTTTCCAGCATGCGTGCGTTTTTTATGCTGCAGAATTATACTGTTGTATTTATGCCATGTGCATTAGACTCATTCTGGGAAATTCTGGCCATCAGTTCTACCCAGAATGCATCTGGAGCCATTACAGTTTCCTGTGGAAACTGTATTTTTATAAATTAAACGGCTCTGGCCTCAGACACAGCCTCGCCTGTATGCTGACATCCCTGTTCCTCCGGCTTGCAGAAACGCCAGATCCTGGTGACGCTGGTGGAGGTTGCACTGCCGCTCCTCTTTTCGGCCATCCTCATTGTGCTCCGCCAAAAAGTTCCCTCCACCAGCTACCCCAACGGCACGCATTATGATAGCTTCTCCGTGGGTCACCTGCCTTTCCCGCTCTCCGTCGGGAGGTTCCAGCTCGCCTACGTCCCCGGGAACTCCAGCGTGGTGCGGCAGGTGGCTGAGGACGTTCAAAGGAGCCTGGGCCTGATGAGCATCCGCTCAGGTCAGTTCCCGGCGTAGCGGAGAGCGGGATGGCGGTGCGCAGGATGGGGAGCGTGCCTTCTGCTGCGGGGTTCATAGGGTCACAGCATGGCCCCTCTCTGGCCCGATACCGAGCGGAAGCGGGAGAACGGAAGGCTCCGGATTAAGGGCTCCAAAGGCAGAATGTGAGGGATGAAAGTGTGAAATGGGGAAGGTGGCTTCACAGCTCGAGGTGTGATGCTCTAATATTCCACCAGATCCAGACTGGGCGATGCTGGGAGAATTTCTGTGCCAGTGTTGGGTGTGCGGGCAGACGTGCGTGCGTGCGTGCGTGCGTGTGTGTGAGCAGGCAGGCGTGCGTGCGTGCGTGTGTGTGAGCGGGCAGGCGTGCGTGCGTGCGTGCGTGTGTGTGAGCGGGCAGGCGTGCGTGCGTGCGTGCGTGTGTGTGAGCGGGCAGGCGTGCGTG
>JAAGVU020000044.1:10351188-10378398 GCA_011763525.2 Mormyrus iriodes | reverse complement strand
CGTGCGTGCGTGTGCGTGAGCGGGCAGGCGTGCGTGCGTGTGTGGGTGCGAGCGGGCAGGCGTTCGTGTGTGTGTGGGTGCGAGTGGGCAGGCATGCGTGTGGGTGCGAGCGGGCAGGCATGCGTGTGGGTGCGAGTGGGTGCGAGTGGGCAGGCGTGTGTGTGTGGGTGCGGGCAGGCGTGCGTGTGTGTGAGCGGGCGGGCGTGCATGTGTGTATGGGTGCGAGCGGGCAAGCGTGCGTGCGTGTGTGTGGGTGCGTGCAAGCAAGCAGTGTATATACTACATTGTGGGGATCAAATGTAAATGGACCAAATGGGAACCAAAGCTGTTATTCTGATGTTGTGGGGACCATTTTTTCGGTCCGCACAAGGGGAAATTCAATTTTATAATTATAATTTATAAAAATCTGTAACTGCAATCAAAAAACTAAAAATGACAAAAGTCTTGTATTTTGTTTGGTTACTTACGGTTAAGGTTAGGGCTGGGTAGGGGGTAAGTTTGTCATAGCTGGGATTAGGGTTATACTCATAGAAATGAATGGAGTGTCCCCACAAAGATATGAGAACAGGTCTGTGTGTGTGTGTGTGTGTGTGTGTGTGTGTGTGTGTGTGTGTGTGTGTGTGTGTGTGTACACACATGTGTACATGTGTACGCATGTGGAATTGGTTTCTCCCCTCCATATTACCAATAGATATCCTCCCAAAATGCAGGGGTCCTTACTCTTGAATCAATGATTGGTTTTTGCTGTAAATAATATATACATGTTTAAGCTGACGTCCCCTTTGGAGTCAGTGGCTTCCTGAGCAAATTTGTTCTTTATTCTTATAAAGCCACCTTGCGAATGGTACTTAAGCGTAGTGTGTGACGTTGGCTGTGATGGGTGATGTATTTCTCCACGACCGCGGCCTCCCTGTCGCCCGCGGTTTAGTTCATCCCGCAGACAGACTCAGACCTCTGCTACCTGGCCACGGTGTTCATCTCTAGGCAGACCGAGGGAGCATATGGTCCTCTCTGCGAGGACTTTTAATCTGCGAATTGTCTGCAGTGTCAGCTGATTTAACCTTTAGCTGTCTGCTGCAAAGGCTTGTGATAGGGGCTGTCGGCATGTATCTGTATAGTGACCTTGGAGGATGTGAATATATGTGCAGGTATGTCAAGAAAAACGATTAAAATAATGACGTCGTAATGAAAATAGGAATATATTTGTTAGCATAAACTGATATGCAGGGGTAAAAAGCTAAAAGCGACAGTCCAAACAGCGTAAAAGTCACCTGAGGCAAATTGATGAAACGGTTAAACGGAAGGGTCAGCTAAAAATAAGAGATACCGCCAAAGAATGTGTGCGGAGATGGAGAGGCGGTCAGGTGGTGCTGCGTGAGGGGTTAAGTGAGATTCTCATGGGCCACAAGCAGGTCGGGGTCCACGCAGTGCCGGGGGCCACGTGGTGGGACTGAGAGGACAGGTGACACCTGGGAGGCGAGCCTGGCAGGTTCGATGCCACGGGGACCGGACCTTAGTCACTTCTTTCTCCAAGCGGGAGAGATTTTGGCAATCCAGATTTACGGACTCCAGCATGGCAGCAGCCGGTGTAAGACGGATTTTAACCGGGCTTCATAGCCCAAACACAAAACACACCCCCCTTCTCTGTCCACGTCATGGACTGCTGGTCCTGCGTCTGAGGACACGAGACGGAGAGAAAAGCAGGGAGCCCCCACTCTGCTCCAGGAACCTGCTGGGCAGGTTTCCCCTTTCAGGCCTACTCCCACGTGGGCCTCAACCTGACAACCAGCTCGTCAGATAACATTTATTTGCACGCCTTTATAAAATGCTGATTTTACTTTGCGCCCTGGGAATGTTTTGATCTGTGAGGCCTGGTATTTCCCCAGTTCCCATTGGCCTGCTTGTGTCTCCGGCCCCTTAGTCTGTAGATTTCACAGATAACTCCTGCTGTGCCTGAGATAGTGAATGTGGTGTATCCACCCCCCCCCCGTTTCTCACTGTCCTGTGCCTTGCACTCCGTGTTCTGTGAAAACCCTCCCCTTGGCACTTTCTCTTTGCGTCCCACTTCATACCTGTATATGGATGGTTTGACCTGACTTGACCTAACTGGATTTGCTGCGATGAAATGGAAAACAGGACTTTCCGGTGTGTTCTGTTTAATTTTCCTGTTACGTACCATCTATTGTCCCACTTTGACTAGTTACATTTACATGGATATATTTATCAGGTGCTTTTATCTACAGTAACATACAGTTGAGAAGCAGGGCAGCCAGTCCTTGGAGCGATCGGGTTAAGGGCCTTGCTCAAGCGTCCAAAGGTGAACTCACTCTGCCAGCCCTGGGATTTGAACCAACATGCTTCCGATCACAGATGCTGCTCAGCCCCACACTGCAGCCTTCCCCCCTTATTTTGTTGGTTACCATCAACTACTTTAACGGTTTTTTCCATGAAATGCTTAAATTGTATGTACTCTGGCAAACCGTTGACCGTGACCGAATTAACAGGCATACTTGGCCAAGATAAACAAGTATTATAATTGTTCAAACGAGCCACATTATGGTACTTCTCTGTAAGACAAAATTGACCTTAGGTTGTTGGAGTGACTCTCGAGGCAAATTAGAGAGAGATTTTCGAAGTAACTGTGATTTCTCACCCGTGTGCTTGTGTCTGTGTTGTAGTGCGAGGCTTTGAGACAGAAGAACACTTCGAGCGGTTTGTGAGGACAGACCCGGATTCTGGCTCGGTTCTGGCCGCCGTGGTGTTTCAGCACGCCTTCTCCCGCGATGACGAGCCCCTGCCTCTTCAGGTGAGAATGGAAGTAGCAAAAGCATTACGTGCCGGAGGGACTGGTTTGTTTAAACGATTAGCATCAAATAGAAAGATTCCTGCAAGAGATCAGCCATCTCCACGGCATGACCTTTGTGTTCCTTGACAATTCTAGCTTGCAAATAGTGAACCTCTCTGACAAAAATATCCCAGCTCGTTTGTACTTCCTTGGAGTATAGCAGAATCCGTCTTTAGCGGGACAGGCTAGACCATTGTTAAACTCACGTTCTGATTAACTCTGACACCTGAAATCTGAGATGTGAATGATAATTCAGCGCCGTTGCCGTGAGCTATGCCAACGGACGCAAAGCAGTATCAACAATTCATTTACTTTTGCTTATTATTGTCTCTGTGGAAGCCAGAATATCGCCATACTGCAGAAGTCAAGAACGATGAGATTGATTGATTGCGATGTGCTGCCGGGGCGCAGGCAGGCATGCGAGAACAGCAGTGGTAAACTTTAGGCTGTTTTTTAATTTTTTTTAGACTAGATAAACTAGATTGACTAGATAAACTTGAAAAGGAACCAGCATTTAAAATTGCGGAGCTTGCTAAGTTTTGCTTGCTGTGACAGAAATGTTTTAGCGTGACATATTGCTGGTCTTGACCCAGAAGAGGGTCTTTGTGATGGCCGGTTGCACGTGCGTGACATGCGATGCCAGTATTAACATTGTGCAGGTCTATTTAAGAAGCCTCTCACAAAGCAGGAGTGTAAATCGGCTGAGAAGTCCCTAGCATAGCGTGCTAAGATACGGGCCTCCCTCCGCCTGGGCTCCTGGAGGATCATCTCCATCTGCACAGCATGGGCACCTCCTCGCCTTCATCTGCTTCCTGTTTCTCTGCGGCGCTCTCCCCTCTCTCTCCTGCTCCGTCTCACACCCATGATCCTCCCCCCCGGCCATTCCGTCTCCTCTCCCCAGGTCGATTACCACCTGCGCTTCAAATATAGCCCCCGCAACGCCCCGGCCCGCGAGAAGGTGGAGCTGAACCCAAACAGCGACCTGGACTGGCACACCCTCAGCCTCTTTCCGTTGTTCCAGCTGCCAGGCCCCCGTGAGCAGTACGACGCCCACGGGGGGACGCCAGGTGAGCGTCCTGTACCCGCTGCCTCGCCCGCCATTTCCCCAGTCTGTTTTTGCTGAGAGCACAGGCCGCGTTTAGTTTATGTACTATTGCGACCTTTGATGCAAATTTCAAAATGGCACTCGCTGCTTTCTGTACAAGTGCCGTATTGGGCCTTTTCCAGCGTTAAAACAGGGAGTGGAATGGGGAATATTTATATGACCTCTGGAAAGCTAATGCTGGGAAAACGTGCATAGAATTTGTTGTAGGCGGGCAACAAAAAAATGCGGCTAAACTATGTAATAACTACTAATTTACGTAATTCTGGATACAAGCTCCGAAAATGGTCATGTGACATTCAGAATGTGAGAGTTGCTTTGTGGCCATTTGTGCAGCCGTGATCTCCATGGCAACCCTGGAACCGCATTAAAGGTTGACCTCGCAGACCACACTATTTCGCTCCCTCCTGGAGGACTCGGTCCGGCTCGTGTTCCCATCTCCTCAATCGGAGACTTAAAATGGTCCGACTGAGGCTGCCATTAACGGCATCGAGCCCTTCCCTGTGGGGCTGCACTTTTTATGAGCAGAGGTGTTAAAACTGGCTGCTTGTGGAGCGCCAGTCAGTCTGCATGACCTAAAAAAGAGGCATTGGGTGGTGTTAATGTCGGGGATTGTTTTTGACGTAAATACCACTTTTTAAAGGGCCATACCCACCATAATCTGAATTTAATATGAATGCTATAGTTGAAATGTAAGCAAAATAATACGTAATATGCTATATAATAAACAGTGCTTACTACAGCTGCTCGTCAGTGGAATTGTTACCATTGAGCAAGTCGGTCTTATTAATTCTTGCCTTTACAGATTTTTAGCACCAGTGATTCATGGGAAAGTGACTATTAGAAGTATCTTTTGGAACATGTATATCATCGTAACATGGTGGTGGGGGGGTGAAACGTGCGGGTCATCTGGTCAGGCTCCATGTAATGCGATTTCTTTGCATACATAGGACATGTTGTGGGGGTTAACGAAGTTAGCGCCCTTTTAGTTTGGAGGGCTTCCAGGGAGGAAGGGACTGGAGTTGTTGTTGGAGTAGAAATGGCAAAATAATGAGAGTACCTGAAGTGGTTCCCTCCCGCCGGGTTGAAAGAGCACCCCCTGTTGGCTCTGTACAGGGTACTACAGGGAGGGCTTCCTGGCGGTGCAGCATGCAGTGGACCGGGCCATCATGCGGGCGTATAACAGGACGGCAGCAGACGCCCTGCTGCTCAGGACCGGCGTCTTCCTGTCTCGCTTCCCCTTCCCAGCCTTCATCTACGACGTCTTCATCCTGGCCATCCAGAACCAGCTGCCCCTGCTGCTGGTGCTCAGCTTCACCTACACTTCCCTCAACATCATCCGCGCCGTGGTGCAGGAGAAGGAGAAGGAGCTCAAGGTCTTTGAGTGTGTGTGTGTGTGTGTGTGTGTGTGTGTGTGTGTGTGTGTGTGTGTGTGTGTGAGAATCTGAGATAAGCACAGCCCTTCACACTCAGGCTTCTGTTACCTGTTAATACGTAACTAACCAGACATAGTCAGTGTTTGCAAAGGGGCAGAAGACTTTGACCCAACGTGATGTAGACCTTATTCCTGTCTTAAACAATTACATCTTTAAACCTTACATTCATTTCATGGTACATGAGTCACGGTGCAGCTGTGGCAGTGCGATTCTGAGAACTCATCCAGAGATAAGACCCCGCTGTCGCAACTTTAATCCAAACATTAAGGCTGAATTATCCATCTGGCATCCATCTTCATTCTGGAAGAGCGTTAGGGCTAACTACCCTAGATTCAGTTCAGTTCAATTTCCCCGAATTAGACTGTAGCCTAAGTGCATGAATAAAATCGAAAGGTGTGATGATTGAAGGCTTTTCTAGGCTCATCCTGCTTAGTAATGCTGTGAATATTATGGGATAGCGTGTGTGACGCTGTCTCTGCTCTGCTGTTGTCAGGAATACATGAAGATGATGGGCCTGAGCAACGGCCTTCATTGGGCCGCCTGGTTCCTAATGTTCTTCCTCTTCCTCTCCATCTCCATCTTATTCGTCACGCTGCTCTTCTGTATCAAGGTGGGTGGCTGGGAGACCCCGCCGGAACCTTCCTTTTGTGGCACTTGACAGCAGCCCCTCGTCGGGGTGAAGCTGCCTGCACCGCCATCTCCCCGCAGGCCGCGGCTCTCTCGGTCTTCGGTCGCACTCGGTCTCACGAATGCGCTCACGTCTGCCTCCCTCAGGTCAGCCCCAACGGTGCGGTGTTGAGCTACAGCGACCCCACCCTGGTCTTCGTCTTCCTGTTGCTCTTCGCCGTGGCGACCATCAGCTTCAGCTTCATGATCAGTGTGTTTTTCTCCAGAGGTGAGCGGACGTCGGCGGGCAGGCTGCCGTTTCGCATCGTCTTGCTCTCTCCCGTTCCTGCTTATCCTGGCCCAGCTTCATCTGGGTCTGTCAGCTCCTCAGACGGTTATGGAGCTTTCTACAGAGCCGTACCGCCAACCGCCGTGTTTCTGTGTAAAGTGTGCGAGCCGTACCCACGCTGACATGGCCCTGCTTACTATCGGCATCACCATCATCTGATTGGTTGAAAGGCACAGAGATACTGGTGATCTGCGTATGGATTATCTGAAGGAAACAGTGTGTATTCTATATATTAGTCATTATTAGTAGTATCGCACATCGCAGTGTATTAATGTAAATGTAAAACCTCAGATCTGTCGCCATAACAATGTATTTCTGAAAACTCAGAACTTTCCAAATTTCCAGCCTCCTACTTAAAAAAAGTACTTTAGACCTGCTGAACAGAATGGATTCGCAATGCAAATTTACACAAGCGAGTTCTAATTCCACCGAGCCGGCCCTTCTGCAGTGGAAAACCACAGCGAGCTGGAACCGCGCTGTAACTAATATCTCTTCACGATGAGGCTCGGGTACGGCTCGGTTCCTATATGCCGGTGGAAAAGCACCATTAGTTACCCACCAATGACACTCTAGGGTGGGAGTGGAAGGGGAGCGGCTTAAAAAACAGTGCGAAAGAAGGAAATGGAGTCTGCTATGTCCGTACCAGTGAAAGCTGCTGCCTAAAAGCCCCCTGGGCTGTCTGGTCTTCTGTTGCTCTTCAGTCACAGAAGCTGAGTGCTCTGCAAACGCCCGCGGCTTATCTGCAGGCTGTCCCTTTGGAGTCAGCTGCATGATGTCAGGTTCTTAGGTACTATAGCAGCACTTGGAGGTTCATGTGGCTCCCGTCTCTCTGGAGAGTTCCTGGCACTAACTCAGCACAGCCGGAGCGGGGGGGGGTGGTTAAGAAGTATGACTGGTTTCGTGTTCTGCTGGAAACCCTGCGGCCCTGTTTTTGTTCTCCGGTGCATTTTGCTGACTCGTCACACACGCTTCAGCTCGTGCTGACAGGGACGCCGGGCGTCTGAAACACTGGCGAACAAAAGCCCTTTGTAAGTGTGAGGAGGCGGAGGCCGACTTGCCAGACGAGTCTCAGGTGGTGCAGTCATAATGATGGGGGCGGGGCTGTGGTGGCGGGGGGGCACCTGCAGCAGCACTGAAATCCGGGTATAACCAGCAACTTTATAGCCCAGCTGTGCTGTCATACAGAGAAGGAGATGGGGGAGGGGAACAAATAATCTAGGAGAAAATAACTGAGCAAAAGGTCAGTGAAACAAAGGAGGTTGTGCACATTTCACCGCCAGAGGGTATGATGGCGGCCAGAGGAGCGGCCCGGCCCTGCTTTGTGTCCGGGCTAAAGATGGCCGCCGTGGCTCGTTCCCGGCGCTCGAGTCACGCAGGTGCGTGGAAGACTGTGTCGGAGCCAGCAGGGTGTTGGAGTACCGGCATGGCAGACTGGGTGTGAGGTGTGAACATGGGGTCAGAGGATCCTGGTGGGCGTGGCACTGTTGTGGCACTATGAAAGCCAGACAGGAATGGTGCTGCTGTGACTGCAGACCAGCCCGGGTTGTCGAGCCTCGGTATGGGCACGGCTGACGGATCGTTATAACAGTTTGTAAATGATCTACCAACTCTGTCTCCTGAGCAGCATCGTGGCTCCTGTGCGCGTGGCCGAGGAAAGCCCGTGTGTGAGGCGTCTCTCGGGAATTCCCGGGCAGACTCTAGCAGCCTGTCATCCTATTGGCCGGGTCATTTTCGGTATGGTTTGTAAATGTTCATAAAAAGCATCTGAAGGCAGAATAACAATGTGCGTTTCAGGGAAAGGGTGGTACAGAGGGGAAATTAGTGGGCACCCTGAGGACCCCCCCTTGCTCATTGTCCCTCAATCTGCCCCCCCCAGCCAATGTGGCCGCAGCAGCTGGCGGTTTCATCTACTTCCTGAGCTACATCCCCTACGTGTTCCTGTCACCACGCTATGACCTGCTGACCCACCCGCAGAAGATCTCTGCCTGTCTCATCTCCAATGTCGCCATGGCGATGGGTGCCCAGCTGTTGGGCATGTTTGAGGGCAAAGGTAAGCATCTCCGTGGGGCACGGGGGGCCTCGTGTCCCTACTATGTCAATCTGGGTGGGAACTCTGATCCCAGAAGACATCCTGTGTGTCTGGGCTCAGTGCATCTGTAAGTCTGGACAAAGGGAAAATTTCAGTGTGTGTATTACAGCATTATTGTATAATGTAGAGCAGGGTTCCCCAATGCATGTCCTATAGGGCCAGTCCGCGACACAGTTTGCAGGTTTCTCTGCTGAAACGCATCTTAATCAGCTCACCAGCTAATTGGCAGGTTTAGTAGGCGCATTTGAGCAGGGAAATCTGCAAACTATGTTGGGGACTGGCCCTTTAGGACCGGATTTGGCAAACCCTGACATGTAATATGGGGCGGAGCTAGATATTCTGGGCCCCCTGACAGAATGTCACCTTGGGCCACCCCATTGGGTTGGCAGAGCGTGCCCTGGCTAGATTTTGCCCTGAATCTGCCGGGGTATACATGCCCTCCAATGCCCCTGCCAGAGTACGTGTTCAGATGTTGCAGAAGTGCTTTTCCTGGCTTTTCGGTGACACCCCCCCCCCCCAAGCAGATGGTATACTGTGGGTCTGCCCCCAGGGACTGGCATCCAGTGGAGTAACCTCTTCGAGCCTGTGACGGTGGACGACGATTTCTCACTGGCCCAAGTGCTGGGCATGCTGCTGTTGGACTCGGTGCTGTATGGCCTGGTAGCCTGGTATGTGGAGGCCGTCTTCCCTGGGGAGTACGGCGTGCCGCTGCCCTGCTACTTCTTCTTGCTGGTACGTCCCACGCACCGTCAGGGCTGCTGTCTGGGATCAAGATGAAGCGCCTGTCATGTGTTTTCGCGTCAAGCGTATTTTTTTTTGTCTACGACGTAAAGTACCATGAGAATGCAGGGCGACACCGCCTGTGGGACCGCGACCCCTGACCCCCGCCCTCCGCGATGAGCGCCATGCAGAAGGGTGTGTTCGAATTGTCATTCTGAGGATGTGCTGTACCGGGTGACACCCCCCCCCCTTCCCCGGAGGAAAGCCACAAGTTTCCCCATTACGGAGTTCTCAGGGAACGAGAAGACGATCCCTGATAGTGACCCGCTGACGGGGCCGATGAGGGAGCCTGAATGGGACAGGACAGATGACAGTGACGGTGGGGGGGTGCATTCGGGCCACCCGCCAGGCCTGATGCGTGCTTGCGTGTGTGCGGAGTGAAAGGAAATAACTGGGGCCAATCAGGAAAGAGCCGCTTATCGTGGCCGAAGCGCTTGGCCCCCGCACTCAGGAAGTGCTCAGGGGACCCCACCCCCCCTCACGCCTGGAAAGGGGGAGGAGCCACAGAGCAGCCTGTGGGGGGCGTTTAGAGGGCTGGGTGGCTGCCAGCGCATGGGGAGCCACACTGCCCTGATGAGTAGGTGAGGTGGGGGGAGCGGGTGCCTGACACTGTGGGGGTGCCGTTTGTCAGCCTGCTGCTCTCCTCTGCGTCACCCCCTTCCCTCCCTCAGGCTTCCTGTCAGCTTCCTTCGCGTGCGTTTCCCACACCCCGTCTGTCGGCAGTACCCCCCCCGCGCCCTCGTTCTCCTCACGCCGGCACCCTCTCCCAAGCCTGACCTTGCACTCGTTTTTCCTGCATCCCTCTCCCCTTCTGTCTATCCTCTCGCTCCAGGCTTTCACCCTCTTCCCTCTTCCCCTTTATTTGTCTGCGGTTCTGATTCTGGTTTTGAGAGTCTGCATCGTCCGGATAGGCAAGACCCCCCCACCCCCACATTCCTTAAAGAGCTCATTTGTTCATTAATCAGAATATACACCCAGTCTGCTAACTCGCAGGCAGTATCATACACAATGCAGGATAATAAATAATGAGTCAAGGCTGCAGTGCATTGTGGATGTTGCTTACAGAAACGGTCACCACGGTCCCGCCTGCCTGGCCATAGAGTGTGACCTGAGCCAAGGTGACCCTGTGTTTGTTGTGGCAGCAGTTGTTAAAGAGGAACAGGCAGATCCTGTGAGTCCACTGAACAGCTGTGATCATATTCTCTGTATTCTTCCTGTCTGCCATGGTGGTGGCATGGTTTCCTCAGGGGGTACAGGAAGTGAGGCCTCTTGTGTGTAGTCAGCATGATACCATCGTCTACTAATGTGTGTTCAATAAATAAATGGCGGTGATGTGATCGTCAAGCGCCGTGTCATCTCCTGTGATGTGACAACAGCGCCACTGGACGGTAGCCTCTCTGGCAGAATACTTTAGCCATTACGCCATGTAACCGACCTGGACCATTATAGGTCAGCGATGTTTGTAAATATGCGAGAGACCTTTTCCGCGCAGGGTTGGAGGAAATGAGATGTAGCTCCATCTATGCTGAGAGCTTTGTGGGTATTTTTACTCTGTAGTGCACTGTCCTTGAGCTTTAACATGGCTATGAAATTTGTCTGTTATAGCGCCGTCTTAAGGATGATTTAGCTATGCCTATTTTGCTGGAGTTTAAATAAAGTTCCGGCTCTTACTTGAATCGGTGCTCCTGTAGTGTTTCCAGATCATTCATAGCGAGAACGTTCAGCACTCGCGAGAGGCTTTCCGATTGCGTTGCGGTGAATCTCTCGCTCGTCCATGCAGCTGAAGTTTCTGTTAAATTCACCGACAACACTACAACCCCCACCCACCCTGACCTCCACCTCTGCGGTTGAAACAGGCTACTGCTTACTCCCGTTCCTTAATGAGCACGCCACCTAGTGACCAGTGTCTGAATAGGTGCTGTTTCTTCTCCTCAGCCCTCCTACTGGTGCAGCAGCCCTCGCCTGGCCTCGGTGAAGGAGAAGGAGGACGAAGAAGATGCAGAGAAGGCCGTGAAGGGCGAGTTCATCGAGGAGGAGCCGTCGGGGCTGGTTTCCGGGATCAAGATCAAGCGCCTGTCTAAGGTGGGAGACTGGCCTGGGGAGGGGCCCATTTGGAGTGACTGCAGTCTCAGCCAGCAGGAGTGAGATCATAAAACAGGAAGGCGAGAGATGTGATGTTTCGCCAAGTGTACAGTTTGCAAAAGTATCGCGTAAGAGTCAGCCAAGAAGGTGCACATATACTCCTTAGTATGTAATTAATAATCATTTTCTTTTTCTCTTCTTTTAACCCTAAAATCCACTGTCCTCTACAGTGGGGACACAGACTGTCCCACACCAAAGTGATTTGTATAGCCTCTCACTCCATTTGAAATAATTAATAAATAAAATGTACAGAAAACTATTTATAAAAGGTATGGGGGGAGGGGGGTAGAGTGTGATAAGACCACTGAACATATGGATGAGAGTGTTGGGGCTGATAAATTATGGGGCAGAATTTGCAGTGATTTGAAACAGGTCAACAAGGGCTTATATTTACTGTAATATTCCCCTGATCTTTTGCGCCTTTTAAAATGAAGTGTTTTCTGTGAGTCTTTTCCACTTGTTTTACAGTATGTTTCGGTAATTGTCGCACGTAACAGTGAAATAACGACCGTTAAACTGTGAGATGTACACACCCACTGTTCTTTGCGGTAACCTTTACATCTAAATTTCTAAACTGAGATAATGTATAATTAAAGCCTGTGCGCTGCCTGGTCGAAAGCCGTGCAGAATATTTATTTATTCATGGTTGTGTTGTGTGTCTGACTTGCCTCGTGCGTGAAGCGGTTCTTATATTCTTGGACAAACGCTGTTCCGTTTCAATATATGCTTGTATATTTGTTGGCTTCCTTTGACTTGGTGTAACAGTGGTGTCCCGGATCCCAGAGAGGTGTCCTATAGACGCTGGCCAAAGTCTTAACGTCGATCGAGTTATTCATTAAATTATCACGTATTGTGTATAGCACACAACTTGTACTCAGGGAAATATTGTAAAAACCTACTTTTAAAGTAGTAATATAATAATACTATTGCAAAAGGCAATTAAATTTAATTTACATTTATTTTCGTATTAATTGTTACCCCCCCCCAAATGATTATGTAACGGATCCGTTAATCCTAATTAAGGCGAATGCATATAAGTAGCTTTTATATGAAGGTTTGCTTCTGCGCCTCCAGCACCATGTAGACAGATTTACCGCGCCCCTTTCAGCACGCTGATGTATTATTGCGTGAGCCACATTATAATCGGCAGCACATCTGCTTCATGAAAAAAGATGGTAAGTATGCAGTACTGGGGTTTGCAGGCTCTGCAGCCTTTCTCAGGGGGGATACATTACAAAGCAGGGGCAAATTCGCCGGCGGGGGAGGGGACCGCTAAGAGTCACAGTTTCACCTAAATCTTTTGTTTTTTGGATTGTGGAAGGAAACAGTAGGACTTGGAATAAATCCGTGCACAGGGAGAACATGCGAACTGCACACGCAAACATGCAAACCGCGCACGCATAGCATGTGTAATATAGGATAACCAAAACCTGTGGCTCAGTCTGGGTAGAAATATTTACCCACTTAGAGCAGTCATGCACTCATCCAGTCACAATAGCTGTGCCAGCACAGGGTCAGGGTGTATGCCTGGGGCCTCTGGGTAGGGGACACCCTGGGTGGGTTAGCACGGCACCCGCTTGGTACATATCAGCATGACCTTTCTGCTCTCTCTGCCCCAGGTGTTCAAAGCGGGCAACAAAACTCGGGAGGCAGTGAGAGACCTGACCCTGAACATGTTTGAGGGACAGATCAGCGTGCTACTAGGCCACAACGGCGCTGGCAAGACGACCACCTTGTCCATGCTGACCGGTGAGGAGACCTGTACACACACACACACACACACACACACACACACACACACACACACACAGGTGCTGTGTGGTTGAATTTCCATGGCACTGTCCCCCCCACAGGTCTCTTCCCTCCCACCAGGGGGCGCGCCTACATTAACGGCTATGACATCTGCCAGGACATGGCGCTGGTACGCCGCAGCCTAGGCCTGTGCCCGCAGCATGACGTGCTTTTCGACAACCTCACCGTGGAGGAGCACCTACTCTTCTATGCACAGGTGAGTGCCCCCCGCTGGCTCATCCTCACCTGTCGTGCCCGTCCACCCATGTGACGTCTCTCGGGCTTCGCTTCCCCATGCTCTGTCTTTGCAGCTGAAGGGCTACCCCCGTCAGAACATTCCCGAGGAGGTGGACCGGACCATGCACATCCTCAAGCTGTTGGACAAGCAGCACGCTCGCTCCAAGACGCTTTCTGGGGGGATGAAGCGCAAGCTGTCCATCGGCATCGCCCTCATTGGCGACTCCAAGGTTGGCCGTGCCGGGTCGGGTCGGGTCGTGCTCTGGAGGGCTTCTGTTTCTTCTGCACTACAGAAGGGTCATGACCCATTTTTCATGATGGCTCCTTAGCGGGAGAGCGGGCTGTTTTTCAGTCAGCGTGCTCACGCCGCGGTCACACTTCTGGCCGCAGGTGGTGATGCTGGATGAGCCCACATCGGGTATGGACCCCTCGGCACGCCGTGCCACCTGGGACCTGCTGCAGAGCCAGAAGCACGGACGCACCATCCTGCTGACCACCCACTTCATGGACGAGGCCGACCTGCTGGGTGACCGCATCGCCATCATGGCCAACGGGGAGCTGCAGTGTTGCGGGACGCCACTTTTCCTCAAGAACAAATACGGTGAGAAACTGGGCCCTTAAATGCAATAGCTCCAGGGACTGTGTGACCCTGCTGTCTCACTTTGGATAAGAGTGCCTGCTACATAAATAAATAAAATGCCACGTGAATGTGTAAGGACCCCGATACCTGGGATTGGACGTGCAGGTTGATGGGCGGGGCCTGTGTCTGCCTGTTCCCCCACCCCCCTTCGTATCCCAGGTGCTGGTTACCACATGGTGATTGTGAAGGGCGAGATGTGTGACGTCTCGGAGATCAGCCGGCTAGTGCACATGTACGTGCCCAACGCCACGCTGGAGAGCAGTGCCGGTGCAGAACTCTCCTACATCTTACCCAAGGAGAGCACCAGCCGGTAAGGGCGCCCGGCATGGCTCTGGGGCTCTGGGAAGCTGGCGGAGAGCCGGACCCTGACGGTCTCCTCGCCCGTCTCCCGGCAGGTTCGAACTGCTGTTTGCGGAGTTGGAGATGAACCGAGAGGAGCTGGGCATCGCCAGCTACGGAGCCTCTGTCACCACCATGGAAGAGGTTTTCCTCAGGTCTGTATCTATGCTCTGTGGGATCTGAACCCATGACCCGGGGTTGTGGTCATTGTCTCTTGGTGCCAAAAGGAGCCTGGTTCTCCTCGCTGCCTCGTCGCTTCATCCTCAGCTTCACATTTTTAGGCACCAGTCAGTAGGTGGCAGCCTGGGGCTTCCTGGTCTAGGTTGTTAAGGGTCTTTGCGGTCCTCCTTCCTCCTCCCCCCTCCATTTATAAAACGAGGTGCTGCTGCTGTTTCAGTGAGCAAAGGAAGTCTTCCTGCCCAGCTGATCGTTCATGCTTTGAATATAAAGAGCTCATGCCCGCTGATTACAGCATTTGCCTCAGGCTCAGTATAGACCTGGCTGATGTCAGCAGTCTGTACAAAGGGCGCCTTTTTCCTCGGTCAGCATGGTTCAGCCATTATTAGTGTCAAATGAGGAAGAAAATGACCATTCCTGTGCTCCGCTGAACACTTATGAAAGGGCTGTGTGTGTGTCTCTGTGTGTGTGTGTGTCTCTCTCTCTCTGTCTCACTCTGTGTGTGCGTCTCTGTGTCTCTCTCACTCACTCTCTCTCTCTGTCTCTTTCTCTCACTCTCTCTGTGTGTGTGTGTGTGTGTGTGTGTGTGTGTGTGTGTGTGTGTGTGTGTGTGTGTGTGTGTGTGTGTACTCGCAGGGTGGGGAAGCTGGTCGACTCCAGCCTCGACATCCAGGCCATACAGCTGCCTGCACTGCAGTACCAGCACGAGCGCAGGTCACATGACTGGTCCACAGACGATGGCAGCAGCATCAGCAGCATGACGGACGTGACGGACTTCACCGACAGCGGGACGCTCATCCTGGAGGACTGCTCCAACATCAAGCTCAACGCAGGGGTCAGCTCCCTGGCCCGGGATGGGGGGGGCATCAGACCGGTTTAGTCAGGCCAAGGTCAGTCGTTTCAGCGCCAGGGGCCCTGGGGGCCGGGCGGGTGAGACGCCTCTTAATTAGCACCTGAAATACTGGGAGAGCCCTCCCCAGGAGAGGAGCAGAACACCCTCGGCATAGATGCAGGCGTCCACGTGACCGCACACTGTCTCGCCAAACGCTCGCCACCCGGGGCCAGATGCCTGTGGAGTAATGACCTCATTAAAGCTCTTCTTACGGGCAGGTGGGCTGCGTATCTGTAGCCCAGGTGGAGCAGAAGCCAGCTCAGATACTTAGAGAAGATTATCAGTTCAGTTCTCTTGTCATTATTGTATACAAATGTAGAACTATAACAGGTGCCTTGTGCCCCCTAGAGCTGGTGCAGCAAGTTTAATGTAGAATAATGCAATAGAATTCTACAATAGCAGAATAACAAACTATAATGGAATATACAAGAGGAACTGAACGGAAATACAAACTAGACACCTGACCCCCCCATCCTCGGACCCCTCACAGGTGAGGCTGTACCTGCAGCAGTTTTACGCCATGTTCCTGAAGAGGGCGCTGTACACCTGGCGGAACTGGAAGGTGATCGTGGCGCAGTTTCTGGTGCCGCTGGTGTTCACCGTGCTGGCGCTGGTGGTGGCGCGCTCCCTGCCCGGCCACAGCGACTCGGCCCCGCTAGACCTGGCACTGAGCCGCTATGGCCCCACTGTCGTGCCCGTGGCCGGGGCCAACTTGGGCCCCGTGGTGGCCAGCCTGGCTGCGACATACGCTGGGCAGCTGGCGGGTCAGGAGGGCCGTGCAGAGGACGTCTCAGGTGAGCAGTCTTACAGGACCCTCCTCAGCACATATAAGTACAGAGAATAACCAGCTTTTCTACAGAGAACCACCACAGAAAATGATTGTGATGATCTCCCAGTCTACATATTGGAATATTAACAGTTCCCTCTTTTGTGGCTCCCTCTCTTGGCTCAGACCTCCCCGAGTTTGTCCTCCGTCAGGCTGAAGATGAGGGCGGAGCTTTTAATGAGTACTGCGTGGTGGGTGTGTCCTTCCGTGGCTATCCGCTGAGCTTTGTGGAGGCCACAGCCTACTTCAACAACCAGGGATACCACACACCGGCTACGGCTCTGCTGCTGCTGGACAATGCCCTCTACAGGCTGCTGGCAGGGCCCAATGCCTCCATCCGTGCCTCAAACTACCCTATGCCGCGCAACATTTCAGAGACAGCGCAGAGCCAGCTGACAGAGTGCGTACGAGCATACAGCCCTCGCCTTGAGTGGGGAGTTAGTGCAGATTAGTCTGGTTATGGTTAGTTTCTGCCAATGCTACAGAGCCCTGGGTGGTCTGACTAAACAAACTGCCTGCATGCCAGACTACGGTGAAAAATAATTTCAAATTAAAGAAAATGCATAAAATTGTTAAGAAAATGGATGTAAGAAAGCACAAAAACATACATTTTTTTTGTGGTGTTGGCTTACCATCTTGTCAGTGGGTGACGCTGTGAATTACCCCCTCCTGCCCCTCTTGTCCCAGGGGCCAGACAGGCTTTGCCATCGCCATTAACCTGATGTACGGCATGGCCTCCCTGTCCAGCACCTTCGCCCTGCTCCTGGTCACCGAGCGCGCTCTCAAATCCAAGCACGTCCAGCAAGTCAGCGGCGTCTACCTGTCCAACTTCTGGTTCTCCGCACTCCTCTGGGACCTGATCAACTTCATGCTACCCTGTGTTCTGATGTTGGTCAGTAGTGCCCCCTGTGGCTGTTTGTTGTTACTGCACCCATGTGTCACGTGGCGGTGTCTGTTTTGCCCTGGCTGATTTATCCTTCTGTGTTGAATTGATGGCATAAGTATGGCGTAGCCGTGGACCCTATGCTGCAGCCCGACACGCACGTCCCCAGAGATGTAACTGCACGTCATGGTGACGCAGACTGCAAGAACTGTGATTGGTCCGCTTGATAGCATTCGTTTTTTGGGTCAGTGAGCGAAGAGGCTGTACTTATATTGCTGATTGAAACTGAAGAGCTATTGATATCTAGCATTAAATAAGCCATCCTAGGCATCGTAACAACAGGTCTGCAGAACACTCCGGATGGCAGCGGCAGTTTCAGTCAGCTCCATTAAGTTTCTTTGTACTTTACAAGACTAAAAAAAGTAAAAAGCAGTAACTTTAGAGTGTAGACCGTAACTTCAGAAAGGAAAATGCTTCAAAATTGACTTTGTAGCAGCTCGACATTTTTCCAAATTTGTCTGAGAAGTTCGGAGCAGCACAGATATAACCAGGAGTCGATAAATAGATACTTTGTTAAATGTTTGTTTTTTTTGTTTCCGTTGTGTGATTCTACAATTGAATATATCGCAGGGCGGGAAGACAATAAATGCAACATCTGTAACTGTCTCACCTAGCGTTTTAGCGGTATAATTGCTGAGCAACGCAGACACACCAGCACATAAGTATAAATGCTCGCGAGGGAGTAGGTCACGGCGTAGGCGTGATGCAGAAGTATGAACCGGCCTTGAGCGAGTGCACTGCCGCCCCCTGCAGGTGGTCTTCCAGGCCTTCGGGGTGCATGCCTTCACCCGGGAGAGCCACCTGGTGGATGTGCTGCTGTTGCTGCTGCTGTACGGCTGGGCCGTGGTGCCCCTCATGTACCTGCTCAGCTTCCTGTTCTCCACCGCAGCCACGGCCTACACGCGCCTCACCATCTTCAACATGGTCAGCGGCACGGCCGCCTTCCTCACGGTCACCATCATGACTATCCCCGGTGAGGCTGTGCGCTCACGTGACCGGCATTCACGACGGCCCAGTTTATGTTGTTACCTCCATAGAGGTTGCGTTTTAAAAAGTCACGATCTCAGTGGTGCTGTTGCTCTGCCCGGCCCAGAGCTGCACTTGGAGCATCTGTCTCGGATCCTGGACAAGGTGTTCCTGTTATTCCCAAACTACTGCCTGGGGATGTCCTTCAGTCAGTTCTACCAGAACTACGAGGTGATCACCTTCTGCACCTCCAGCCCCATCGCTGAGTCCTTCTGCAAGCTCTTCAGTAAGTTCACCATGAGGCATGGAGTGGCTGTATCCATGACTACAACGACGGGGTGGGGTGGGGTGGGGGGGGGGGTTCATCTTAAGGCTTAACGTCTCTGTAGCCTGAGTGTATACTGTACACACAGCTATACTATAGTTAAGACAATTATAACTGCTTGAGAAACAGCTGAATTCACAGGTAATATTTATGAAGTTTTGCTAACTAAAAGCACCTCAAGGTCCCTTCTGAGTAAAGAGAGCTTTTCTTTGTTGAGAACATGCTCCAGAATCTGAGCCCTTCATTCAGGCGAGCCTCTACAGCTCCAGCTTGAGTTGTTTGTGGAAAACGAAAAGGCGAGGAGTAGGGGTTCAGAAATTGTGGGGAACGTGAGGTCTGGGTCTGTTTACTGGGGTTAAGAGGAAACAAAACTTTGTTTTACAGAAGTAGTGAGCGCAAAACGGAGCTGAGGGCATGGACTGGGTACCCGGGGAGCCCCGTGCCCCTCCCCCTCAGAGGCTCGCGTGGTGTGTGCCTGTAACCGGCAGGCGAGTCTCTGAGTAGCCCTCACGCTAACAATGCTAACCACAGCCGCTGTCGTACGCTTTCAGACCTCACCTATCAGGAAAACTACTTCTCCATGTCGGAGCCCGGGATCGGCCGCTTCCTCGTGGCCATGTCTGTTCAGGGTGTGATCTTCATCGCGCTGCTCTTCGTCATCGAGCTGCAGTGCATGCGCACGCTGCGGCACCTGCTCGGCGCCCTCTGCAGGAGGCGGCAGAAGGTGACAAGGCGACGTATGACTGGGGGGAGGTTGAGGCATAGAGGGAAATCAATGCGATGCAGCACCTTTGTTGCAGAGGAATTCTGCTGATACGCCTTAATTCAGTCCTCAGGCAAATCTAACATGCCGGTGCCCGTGAGAGAGTGCCTCAGGCCTGTCCTCCTTAGGACGGGCAGTTCTTGGGTTATGAACCAGATCCATTCCCCAAGTCTGTCTTTAAGTCGAATTTGTAGCTAAGTGAGAAAAATAATAATACAGCAATAATCGCAATAATAAAAGTAGCTACATACGGTACTGAGCTAACAAACCGCTGAAGGCGCGCAATGTTTTTATCAGCATCAAAAAGTTACTTGTACGTTCGTTATTAGGAGCCATTGTATTTCACCCGATTTTTTAAATACAATAGCCTTTATGGCAGTCCCTTCTTAAGTGGGGGTTGTCCGTAAATTGGACATTCTTAATCTGGAGACTGCCTGTAGTCTGGCGTTAGCCTTTGTGAACTATGGTGCCCTCTGGTGTCCCTGAGTGTACGAGCCTCCTCTGTGTATCTCTGGGGCCCAGATACTCCTGGTAGGGGGGCCCTCACTCCAGCCAGAGGACCGGGACGTGGCAGAGGAGCGCAAGCGGGTGCTGGAGTGCCAGCCGGCTGTGGAGTCCATGGTGGGCAGCCCGCTCATCCTGCAGGAGCTGACCAAGGTAGGGTGGCGGGGTGCGGAGACGTGTCAGGCTCACCTCTGCGGGGCGGTCATGCATGATGGTCGCTTCTCTTGGGCTGTTCTGCTCTCTCACATTATACAGGGCCGCCCATAAGGGAGGAGAACGGGGACCACTCTTAGGGGTCCAGACACTAGGGGGGGCTCATGAGAAATGCTGATAATGATAGCTTTTATTTTGGGCGGGGGGGACATTCTTTCAAACAGGAAAGTGCCCGAGCAACAATAGTCAGCAACACTGTCTGGGAAGATTGTTCAACAAGTTGCCCTGTGTAAGGATGCAGTGTCTCCCAATCCGGTCCAGACTGTTGTGGCTGTTGTGTGTATGTGCACTGGCATACGCGGGTTAAGCCATGCAGTGAGGGGGCGGTGCCTTCCGCAGGTGTACAGCAGTGGGCCCGCCCTGCTGGCCGTGGACAGGCTCTCTCTGGCCGTGGGCAAAGGCGAGTGCTTTGGCCTGCTGGGATTCAACGGGGCTGGGAAGACCACCACCTTCAAGATGCTGACCGGAGACGAGACGGTGACCGCGGGGGACGCCTACATCGACGGCTACAGCGTCCTGAGGGACATCAAGAAGGTCCGAGGGGACCGCCAGCACGACATCCAAAAGCCAGATGGTTAATGCGGTGCATAAGGCAGGGTTTGACGTTTTGATGTGTGTGACACAGGTGCAGCAGCGGATTGGCTACTGTCCTCAGTTCGACGCCCTCCTGGAGCACATGACTGGCCGCGAGACGCTGTGCATGTACGCACGGCTGCGCGGCATCCCTGAACGCTATGTGGCGGCCTGCGTGGAGAACGTGCTGCGCTCGCTGCTGCTGGAGCCGCACGCGGACAAGCTGGTGCGCAGCTACAGGTGCGGCACTCCCCATGCTTAAGGCCGTGCTAGCCCCACCCAGTTTCCGTGACCAACGGCAAGCCAATCAAGATGCATATGATGCCCTATTGACCCCAACCGCTGTGGAAATTCAACCTTGATTTCAGGCCTGAGCTGGGGGAACTGCTAGATACTCCTGTTCCGTGTGTACTGCCTGTTGCAGTAACATAATACTCTGTCCGTCTATCCATCAGTGAGCGCAGTGGTGGTGGCGCAGTGGAGGTGGTACAATGGGGGTGGTGCAGTGGTTAGCACTCTTGCCTCACACCTCTGGGACCTGGGTTCATGTTTCTGCCGTGGCTCTGTGTGTGGTGTTTACATGTTCTCCCCGTGTCCTTGTGATGGGTTGGTGCCCTGGGCTGTTCCCTGCCTTGCGCCCGTAGCCTCTGGGATAGGCTCTCGATCCCCGGTGACCCTGAATAGGACATGCTGTTACAGAAAATGGGTGGATGCATTTGTTGCGGTTCGATTGTCCTCTGTATGTCCTGAACAGGAGTAATAAGCCGCACCTCGGTCGCCGTAAAACCCTCGGCCTGTCTCAGCCTCGTGACCCTGAGCCATTTTTCTGCAGTGGGGGCAACAAGAGGAAGCTGAGTGCAGGCATGGCGCTGATCGGAGGCCCCCCCGTCATCTTCCTGGATGAGCCGTCGACGGGCATGGACCCAGTGGCCCGACGGTTGCTGTGGGACGCGGTGAGCCGGACTAGGGAGCTGGGCAAGGCCATCATCATCACCTCGCACAGGTCTGTCCCAGAATGCTCTGCGGTGACGCTGTGCCTTTAACACCATGCACCAATCACTGCATCCCTGTCAGAGCCTTTAACATGTGTCTGATTGTGTCATCAGAAGGTTGCTGGTTCAAATCCCGTGGTCGGCAGAATAGGGCCCTTGAGCAAAGCCCTTAACCCCCAACTGCTCCAGGAACTGGCTTTTCTTGCTCTCTCAGCTGTAGATCATGTCAAATAACAGCTTCTGCTAAATAACTAAATGCAGTTTGTTATACTGCTTCAGTGTACTGAGGCTTCATGCTGGTCGATGGTTTAATGTTATTGAGTTTTCTTTGTAAAAATTCAGACTTGTTCCCTTGCTTGATCTGCCTTGCTGTTCTCTACCCCCCCCACCCCTCCAGCATGGAGGAGTGTGAGGCCCTGTGCACCAGGCTGGCAGTCATGGTCAACGGCCAGTTTAAGTGCCTTGGGAGCCCCCAGCACCTGAAGAGCAAGTTTGGCAGTGGCTACACTCTGCTGGCCAAGGTCCGTCTGGAGGAGGAGGAGATGGACCTGCAGCTCTTCAAGGACTTCGTCGAGAACACTTTTCCTGGTCAGTGTGTACACTCTTGGTAGCCGATGTGTGCAATTGCACCCCCAGTCCTATAGGGGGCAGAATAATTCTTGCTGCCTGTCGAAGCTCCACTTTGATCCAAGATGTTCCAGGACACACTTGGGATCATTAACTTCAGTTTGGACTTCCATGGTTTATTACAGCTATCTTGAAAATTACAAAAATACAAAAAGTATATAATTAAAAAGTGATATGTCTAACTTCAGTCTTGACTTTACAGTGTTTAGTCTTGTATGTTACCCTGACTGCTTTGACTACTGTGTTTGAACACTAACACAAAATAGCAGATCGTACCTGAAACTGTGTGGCACTAATTACAGGCAGCATGCTGAAGGATGAGCACCAAGGCATGGTGCACTACCACCTGACCGACAAGACCCTCACCTGGGCACAGGTACCGGCTCCTGGCCTTTTTTTCCATACGCTCTTGGCTTCCCTGGATGTCTCCCCTGATGGCCCGTGACTGCCTCCTACAGGATGTTGGTGAGCCTTGTCCTCACGGCCGTTTTCCTGTTCTCCAGGTTTTCGGGACCCTGGAAGCAGCCAAAGAGAAATACAGGGTCGAGGACTATTGCGTTAGCCAGATCTCCCTGGAGCAAGTCTTCCTGAGCTTTGCCCAGTTCCAGCACTGCGCCGAGGGCAGGCGGAAATGAGGCCGAGCCCCGCCCCCCTTCCTCCACTGCAGGCCCTGTCAGCTGGGCACTGTCCCTGTCACAGCAGGCCCTGTCAGCTGGGCACTGTCCCTGTCACAGCATGCCAGGCAGCTGGAAACAGCCCCGGGGTTCTCTGTCCTCACACATGCTCCTGCAGATATAAATGCAGACACACACACACATACACACTGAATGTGCAAATGCGCAGGTTTCAGGGCAGAATCATCACAGACCAGGGACAGCGTCCAAACTGACCGACCCCCATCAGTATGAGACGGACGGCTCCTAGGCACCACTCAGCGCTGGTTTGCCTGATCTCAGAGATTGTTTTGAGGACACGGAGTGGAAGAGACGGGTGAAACGTGGAGGCCTTTCTCTCGTCCAGATGTACGACGCGCTCGTTTCGAAGACCTTGTTTACTCCTGGACGTGAGGAGGCAAATGCACACTATAGCCTCATCTGCACACGTCAGTGCGAGACAGAGAGCCAGAGAACTCGCCTTTGTTTTTGCACTTTCGGATTATGCATCGATCATTTCCAGCGGCTCCTTACTATGATCTTAGCAGTAAGATGATGTGCACAGTGTCCGCCTTATCCGTCTGTAAAAGGGAACATGCCACGACATGTTTGGTACATACCATTCATGTTTTTTTTTTTCCACGATGAGTCCATCTTTAACACCGCACCACTTTGGTCCTATTGATCAACAAGTGGACACCCTACCCAAAGCAAATCTGTCAGGCTGTAAATACTTCTGTATCTTTTTGTAAATAGCTATTCTCAGCCAGAAAACAGATTAGAGCGATTGGAGGGAGGGGAGAGATCAGAGCTGCATGTCCAGGCTACTTTGATTCCACATTCTTTAGCATATCCTGACTTCCAAAATATGCCCTTAGACGGTATTTGAGACATGGACCGGCTTTACGCTGTTGTTCTAAGTAGCATGTAATCACCGGTGCAAGGAAGTGCATCGCAGGACTTGGTGGCCTGCAGGAGAGCCGTGAAAATGAAGCCATGGAGATGTCCAAGCCTGCGACTGGTGCACAAGTCCTCCTAGTTTAGGTTCTAGTAAACAGTGATGACCCTTGATTGCGGAAGACTTCTCCGCTCCTGCGTTGGGGACACCCTTCTGTGGTCATCCTCTAGATGTTTTATAGATGCGTATGAATATACACTGTTTTCAGGGAACTCAATGGCCCACAGCATGGATATCAGAAGCATTCATCTCAGCATCCAATCAGGTCTTATTTATTTATTTAATGTTACTTTTTTTAATGAAATCTGTGGACCACACTGTAATATTTTCATCCACAGCCTCACGCCTCACTCTCCACGGGTCTGTTTACACGTTGCTGTCAGTGTACCGTGGGACTGTCATGCCCAGTCTCCTGCACCGGACAGTTTCCTTCCTCCTGCAATGTTTGGCCAACGACGCAGCCGTAAGTTTCATGTTAACCCGCGACATGACACGAATTTACCCGCCATCGGGGCAGATGCAAGCGCCTTCGGGAATAATGTTTTAAGCGTGGCCTGTTTTCATTATTAGAAAGAATGGTTTATATCGACAAATAAAAAATTGTTTACTTGATAGTATAAATATAATATTAATAGTATAAATGACATGTTTTATTAAATTATTAATGTATGTTTAGCTCAATAGCAGCAGCCATTGTGGTACATTAATAAAATACATTGACACTTTAAGATTTTGAATTACGTTTAATACAATTAAGTTTGCAATAAAATACATAGCGGTGAGCAAAATCCCTAATATCGATTTATCAATCGGCAAAATCATGCAGGTTAAGCAAACATTGCTACAAAGATACATGTACTTTAATGATGCGATCAAACATGTCGGTGAAGCCATTCTTTTCAAGCCAAACATAAACAAACATAAACAATCGTAACTGATCAAACAGCTGACTGACACATCACAGGAGGATGGATTTTGGATGGTGGAAGATATTTCTCATGGCAGGTCCATTTCGCTGTTGGTTACCCAAAACGCCCAGTGACACTATGTATATTTAACTAGTTATCTGACGTTTGCATGTTGGGGAAATGTACTAGTCTTTCCTCTCCATCTTCATTTCGCTGCTGTTGATTTAACTTTCTGAGAAGACATTAGGTCGTCCATATTATTTTACCTGGAACCTACTGAGGTACCACCAAGTCAGGAGAGCTTTGCTGTTCATTACCTATAATCTGTTCTGTGCCTCAGGGCTGATTGACCGGCCCATGATGCTCCAGCGGAGCAGATCCATCTTGATGGAAACCCTTTATCATGCAGGAAACAGCCTCTGGGGGGCAGCATTATGTTTGCATTACTCAGTTGTCCAGGACGTCCAACTTTAAACCCTGGATTGATTGCGGAGGTCCATTACATGGGTTATAAGCCTTCAGCCTGTCCCCCTGCATCCCGCCTTGTGTTTAAAAAGCATTGCTTCCGTTTTCTGTCAGAAGTATGTTTCAGGCATGTGCCTGCCTCAGCAGAGTATGACGCTGTGCCCGTGATCGGAAGGTCGCCTGTTCAAATCCCGTGGTTAGCCGAGTGATTTCACTGTTCGGCCCTTAACCCCATTGTTCCAGGCTCACTGGTTGACCCTGCTTTCTAAGTTGTACATCACTTTGGATAAAAGCATCCGATACATGTTCCCTCCCAAGTGACTGTACCGTCTCTGCAGTCTTCCTGTGATTTTATTTTTTATTTTTTTATAGGCCATGGGAAGTGAGATTGCATTCCAGTTCACACAGTCACCCACAAGCCCTGATCTCAGAACGATGTTTCTGACACTAACACTTTTTAAATTTTATTATTACTCTTTTAATAATACACCACTGAACTCTGCATCTCCTTAATGACTGCACCCAGAACTACTTCACAGCAAATGTCGTATCGCTGGACAGTTATGCTGAAATATCTTTGCTCCTGTTCGTTTTGAAATGTCATCTCGACAAACGCTGTCCAGTGCTCTCATGGAAGACACCTTCGTTTGCCGAACCTCCATGTAGTCCAAAACGAGTTGAATGTATCTGCGGACGGCCAAAGTGTCAGTCTGTCCCTGAACCTGGCTGACACCCTGAACGTGAGCGATGCGAGGCCTTGGGGAGGCTCGCAGGGCGGGGGTCGTCCTGCTTCAGGACCTTCATATGTTCCCTGCATTCAATGATGAGTTTCTGAGGTAGTTTTGGGACTTCAGAACACGCGGGGAGGTCAGCGCCATTAGCACGCTGATTACTGGGCTTTAGACTTGGTGCTTTTTTCATTTGGGACTTTTTGTTTAGCAGAATTTATCTAAAAAAAACTTGAAATCTTTTGATGGTTGTAATGGAAAAAAATGCAACACAGCACCATACTGAAAAAGGGAATTGACGTTATTGTAATCTAATGTACTAGATATACGTTGTTTACAATGTATGTATTGCTGTTATTTTTTAAAATAAACCTGCTTTGTGTAAAATGAAATGGCCTGGGCTTTCGTTTCTTTGACTTCATCCGTGTTTGACTCTACCCTGCCGATGTTGTTTTCAGATTAATCCCAGTTAATCGGGGCTCTAAGAAAAGAGATGAACGTTGGATTATAATGTTATGCACTTATCACACACTCCGCACCTAATGTATGCAGCTGTGTGTCTTTACCCTGACGAGTATCAACCAGTAAACGAGTCTGAAAGAGATGTGGGCGGGGGGGACCTGTTAATGGCGTCCAATGATGCTGGGGGGCAGCCAGAATGAACAGAATGAATGACGCTACATAAATTTAATTAACACAAAGAAATGAGTCTCTAATGTAAAATCCAATGATTCTGGTTTCCCTTGAGTATTTGTATATGTGCCCTTTTTGTTACTTGATACGATGTTTGTGTTGGTCAGACCCCACCATCTGTTTTTGTAAATGTCTATTTTCTCCAGCTGTCTAAAAGATATGGATCAGTGTTCACTGTCCACTTTGGCCCCAAGAAAGTGGTGGTTCTTACCGGCTTCAAGACCGTGAAAGAGGCCCTGGTCAACCGTGTGGAGGAGTTTGGAGGCCGGGAGATAAACCCAATATTTTGGTAAGAGTTGACCACACTATAGTTGACCAAAAATATGAAATAAAGTAGGAAACTGACTTTGTCACACGGCATTTTGTGTTACTGTATGATTTCCCGTGATTTTTTATTCATATGATGTCTGTAGTTTTAATAGTGCGATAAAAATACCTTTCTGAGAAAGAGCGTGAATGAACTCCCCTTTCTGTTTTCATGTTCCTATCAGCCTGGACATGCTGTTCTTTCATTGGTTAATCCAAAGAGAGCAGAGCCATGTGTAGACATTGTCTCATGTGATTCCCTGCCTTACGTCTTTGCTCCGCCCACTGAGAGGTCAGACCCATAAAGGTGTGGTTTGGGAATCCAATAAATAGACTGAAGGT
>JAAGVU020000044.1:10304530-10346624 GCA_011763525.2 Mormyrus iriodes | reverse complement strand
TTATTTTTCAGTAAATCATCAATGTAGTAAATTAATATTAATCCGATGTTATAAAAAGTGTACAGGTTAGCAGCCATTATCTAACCTTTGAAGTTTTCAAACACCTCCATGATGTAGTGGATCTCCTCAATAATTTTCTCCTCACTTCCTCGTTTTCCCATCCCCAAATCCCGGAGGGTGGACAGAGCAAAGCGTCTCATCTCCTTCCACAAGTCTCCGTTGGAAAACAGGACTCCTGTGTGGAATTGAATTGCTGTCATTTTTATTCAGGATATTCAAAGCATTACTGTAAATGTGCCCAGTATTATGGATAAATATAATTTGATCACAACTGAAAGTCACTCACTAAATATTGAACAGATCATGCTGAAATTCATCGCTACGCAACCGAGTCAGAAGATGTTTTTCATACCGTGTCCTTCTGAAAAATCATAAAATATTGGGTTTATCTCCCGGTCTCCAAACTCCTCCGCACGGTTGACCAGGGCCTCTTTCACGGTCTTGAAGCCGGTAAGAACCACCACTTTCTTGGGGCCAAAGTGGACAGTGAACACTGATCCATATCTTTTAGACAGCTGGAGAAAATAGACATTTACAAAAACAGATGGTGGGGTCTGACCAACACAATCGCTCCTTCTAAGGTTACCAAAGAATTCCTTTAAGCGCCCAATATTGACACAGCTTAAGTCATGGACGGTTTGTCCTGTACAACCGGAAGGTTCTCATTCAAGCGCATTTATACGCAATGGCCCCATGGCAGCACAGAAGTGAGGCATCACGGAGGCTTAACCTCTGGATAGCTCTAGCGGAAACCAGAATCATTGGATTTTACATTAGAGACTCATTTCTTTGTGTTAATTAAGCTGTTAATTAAATTTATGTAGCGTCATTCATTCTGTTCATTCTGGCTGCCCCCCAGCATCATTCGGGGCCATTAACAGGTCCCCCCGCCCACATCTCTTTCAGGCTTGTTTACTGGCTAATACATGTCAGGGTATCAAACCAAAAAACGGCAGTAAGACAGGGGCTTATAAAGAGTCTTCCCTCAGTCTAAAAGAACAGAAAAATGAAAAATATTAACAAGTAGGGCAACCTGTAAGTTGCCATATAAAATCACTGGCTTCTCAGCTTCCTGAAGTCACCTCGCTGGAACCTTGCGAAGGAAGCTCACTGCATTACATATGCATCCCCGTTAAATGGCCCCATTCCTCAGCTGTCCTCATTAACCCTTCTTTGTGAGATACAGTCCACAGTAGCCCATCTGTTTCTCCTCAGTATTTCATTCGTCTGCTAATGAGCTTTCATTTCATCATGCGTTCCCTCCCCCCTCAGCCTTTTGCTCGAGCCTGAAATGCGCTGCACCTGGGTGGCTCAGTTACTCTCCTGCCATGCGCGACCGTGGTTGCCATGCAGCAATACCCAGCAGTGCCATTGTGGCCCTTACAAGCGGCATTCCTCACTTAAGGCATAATTCAGCATTATTCCCTGTATTTTGGGACATGGGTTCCCAAACTTTTCAGCCACGACCCCCAAAATAACAGTGTCAGAGATTCCTGATACCAATTTTTCTGGGGGGAGATTCCCCTTTAGTACATTAATCCGATTGGGGGGAGGGTCCCCCTCAGTAGATTTATGCAATCGGGGGGAGGGTCAATTAGTTGTAGTTACGGTTACAATGGAATTATTTCCCCTTAAAAATCTCTATTAACAAACTCTGGAACTTATCTCGCCGCCAGTGTCTCCCACTTTGGGAACTGCTGTTTTGGGGAATGGAAACAGGGGACCTCAAACAGTAGTTGCTATATCATGTACATTAGTTGTGAGATTAACTGTAACCCAATACTAGGATTGGAACATGGATGGGTGCATAGCTTTGAGAACAAAGTCTCTTTGAATTGATTCCAGCATCTATGTGGCAACGCTAACAGGAACAGGAGGTACTCAGTTTGAGGTACAAGAGCTAAAATAATGTGAAATAAATCCATCAGGCCAGCAGTACTTTTAATCATTTACGAAACGTGAGCATGCTGTCCTATGCCAATACACATGAGAGTCTGGGAGAACATTGTACCTGGCAGAGGCTGAGATACGGTCTCTTGAGATCCAGCTGCAGCAGGTTTCCGATGAGGGGCAAAGCTCTGGGTCCTGGGGGCTCCTTTCCCTGCTTACGGCTGCTGGAGAGATAGTGGACCAACAACGCCAACGAGGTGCCCAGGAGCACCACAGTGCTGGCGATCTGCAGAAGTCCCTGTAAGAGAATCATGGTACCTTCACAGACTGCTGATCAACTTGTTGTTGTTGTTCAGGAACTGAGACCTGAATGGTGTCCTGGCTATTTCTTCAGAGGCGGGCTGACAGTCACCTATTGGCTCCTATTGGCTTACGCAGGCCAGGACTGGGGGAGGGGCTTAACCTGTTCTTCCATCATGCTCTGACAGGTAGATTACTACCAGTGTCATCTGTGAGCTCAGATGTCACATATGTTAAGTAAGTGTGCGACTTTATGAAAGTGATTGTCATTGTTGACACACCAAAGCACACCACAATGGAATATGTCTTCTGCATTTAACCTATATGTGTCACTGTGGCAGCTAATTCAGCACCCAGGGAGCAGTTCCTTGCTGATCAGGGATCCATTCCGGCCGACTTCTGAGCACATGTGTGCATCCCTAACCATTAGGCCACCATTGGGAACGAAAGCAGGGCTCTCATTTATCAAGGTGTGTCCAGAGCACTTCAGAAACGTGTGCGTACAAATCACTGCTATGCACGGAAAAACTGGTATTTTCACTTGTGCGTATAAACAGCCATATGGTATGAATGTTGATAAATCTCTGGAATTCTCCTGTGTAGACTGTTTGCACAGCAAGGCTAATTTCATTAAACAAACACCCATTCTTTAGCATGCGTTGAGCCATACAGTAGGAGAACATACTGGTGAGGAGGAAACCATTAAGTGATATATACCCCTATACCTTTATTCCTGTTTGTAATATAGTTTTCACAATTTCCCTTTATTGTTAATTTGTAACTGTGTGTTTATTTTTCGGCTACGTTACCAGGGACCTGTCAAAGAAAGAGGACAGGGGGCACCTGCAGGGAATGCTGCTTCACCTGTACTGAAAGTAATGGCAGGGGGAGGAAGAAGTGCTTTGATCTAAAAATGACATTTCTGTGTGAACATTAAAGGTGATAGTACAGGACCCTAAGATGCCCTGGTGTTACACGTCTCATTCTGACTTTATGCATTAGAATTTAACTTTAAAAACATTTACATATTTTCCAAATGGTTTCAGTTTCTGAAATTTATATTCAAGAGCCTTGATTGGACATGTTCACGGTTCTCCAGCTCTTTGTCACACAGAAGGGCCTTTGTGGCTCGAGTTAGTGGTTCTGACACTCAATACCTGACCAAAGGGCATGAGCGATAATAGGGATTTGATTTACATCTACAAGCACTTTGACCATTTTTAAAAAGTAGCTGTAATCTTGTTAAATTCACAGACTAATCGGACATGGTTGTCGTTGTCCTGGTTGTCTGAAAGTGACAGTCTTTGTTTTTCAGCTCAGATTAGCTGTAATATTGTTACTTTCACAAGGACTTAAGCTGCCATAAGGGTTACCCCATGTTTACTACGTGATATTTGTGATTCTTATACTGTCTGCACTTTATTTGTTCTCCTGATGGAAACACCTTCCGCTCTTCACTTTTAATTGGACACTCCCACATGATACACATGCTAATCTCATAACACTGAGAAGAATGATAATATTGGAATGTTTTAGTTATTAAAAACCACAGGTTCGTTGCATGTGTTGAAATAAAGCGAGCAATCTACAACAGAGCATTTGTGTATCTGCTTAGTATGTCTTTTTAATACAGTTGTTTATACTAGTAAGGAGGAGTTTGGCTGTTGCTCCCTTAAATTACCACCAGATGGCAACAAAAGCTTCTTACTCAGCTGTATATCTTCTGGTGCTGATTCGTTATTAATCGTACCTGCGCTTCGCCTTAACGTCTTTTGGCTACTTTCATTATTGGACTCGCATGCTTACCATACTGCATCCTGCCGCTATCCCTTCCTCCAGCGACACACGCGCATGTTATGGCTG
The DNA here is from genome assembly GCA_011763525.2 of Mormyrus iriodes. Lineage (NCBI taxonomy): Eukaryota > Metazoa > Chordata > Actinopteri > Osteoglossiformes > Mormyridae > Mormyrus > Mormyrus iriodes. The sequence continues at coordinate 10,342,511 of JAAGVU020000044.1, read as the reverse complement.
ATGGCATGAAAAGCAGTGACTCCTTCTGGCCACCAGATGTCAGACTCGCGCTGATGACTCTTTGAGGTTTCTGGTGGCAGGGTCAGCTTCTTGGCACATGCACGGCCCTTGTCTGATCAGGCTTCAAAGACAACAAAATATATGAGGTGACCAGCGGTAACACACTTGTCAAACTTGATTATATTATATAATATCATAGTTAATATAATACATACCTTTGGTTACTGCTTTTACTTATAGTAATTACTGCCTGTTTAGTTTATGTATTTCATATCTTCTTCTTTAATAATACATAGCAATTGTACTCCACTACAGAATCTGCCGGACCATGGAAAGTTCCAAATAAGTGACCATGGTGTTTTTCCACAGTCCTGAGCCTAGTTCCTTCTCCACAATGTCTTCCAAGTGAAGAGTTTTGGGAATTTCGTTTGGCGGTCACTGTGGCCTTGAATGCGCAGGATGTGCCAGGACGGGGCTGTTGGTGATAAGGCCAGCTTAACGGGCATCTTTTTTGTGCTACAATGGAGATCTCTTTCTGCAGTATCTCTCTGCCCACTGGCACGTAGAGTACATAGACGTACCAGAGCCAGGGAGTCCGAATAAAAGACAAATGTAATACTACTAGTCACTGACTAATTCTTTGTTTTGACTTGGTTTATTGTCATTTTCAAACGCGACAATGGAATGTTCAAAACACAGGCCATGATTGCAAATCTGCCAGCTAAGCTAAAACATTACAATACGACAAAGCAATCAAATTTACAGTATATTAACAGCAGAGACAGACAAAGGAATAGGGAAAATTCAGCCTAATAGTAGCATAGTCAGTGTACTTATGTCAATGCTGTAATTTGGGCAGTGTGTAGCTCCGTGGGCTGAGCCTCTGGTCAGAAGGTTGCTGGTTTGAACCTGGCCTCAGCACCTCTGTGGCTCCTTGAGCAACACCCTTACCACCCAGCTCCCTGGGTGCTGCTATGGGTGGCTGCCCTTTGTGCCCCACTTGTTCTTACCTACAAAGAGGAGAAAACATGACAGAAATACCAGTAGAAGGATTTGGTGGTATTTCTCCAGTAATATTTGATACGGTTTGAAAATATCGCTGCAATTTTTACACATGGATTAACAGAATATGTGAATCAGATTTGCAGGAGAAGTTAGAGACACACAGTTGTGTATCTTAGACAGTCTAACCTTGGTATAATAAATGCGATGATCAAGTTTACATTGGACGAGGTCACGTCTTTCTCAGATAAAGGAATTATGCATCAGACTTAAAATATCCAGTGGAGATTATCTGATATTTTCTCTCCCAAGTGCATTTCCCAGAAGGCCTGGATGGAATCTGAGGTTCGAGGGCACAGAAGATGAAATGAATGATAGATACCAGAAATGAGACCTTTTAAAGAAAGGGCTGCGGTAAACAAGAAGTAATCAAGATGTGTATCCTTCACTGAGTTAAGGAATCTGAAGAATTTGGCACAAACAGAACTTTGAACTTGTTTCTAAAACACTCTGTTTAGAAAGAGAGCATGTATCTGAGAGTAGGTGAGAAGAGGCAAACACGTTGTGAATATACAAATCTTTTAGCTTTACCCAGTTTTAGATTTTATTGCCTTTTTATATTTGAATTTTTAACAGTGGCTTAGATTTGAGGCCCATAACTCTCCCTCCAAATGGCTTCCCATGTGGACATATAAAAATAACAGATACTTTATTGGTCCCAGTGGGTACATTTTCTTTTCAACCCCCCCCCCCCCATATTTGTAACTGAGAGCAAGCTAGCAGTGAAGGGCAGCCACCTGTTGCAGTGCCCAGGGAGCTGGGGGTTAAGAGCTTTGCTCCAGGACCCACAGACATGCTGAGAATGGGCTTGAACCAACAACCTTCTGATCACAGGGCCTGAGGCTTAGCCCACCAAGTGTGAAGCTGCTAATCCAGTATGTGTAAAGCCCTCCCACATGCCCTAATCCTATCCTTCACGTCTCTTCATAAAAGGAACGTCATTTCCAAAACTTCACTCAAGATCTGGGTTCAGTTTAAGTGCCACTTTGGCCTGCAATCACACTATTTACGTACTTCTGGTGGGAGATCATGTTCCCCACCCTCATCTGCATACGATGCTTTCTTACTTTGGTTTAGATTAGGTGTGCAAGAGTTAATCCTTCTAATATGTTTAATTTTTGTAGATATTGCTTACACAGTCTTGGCATTTTTTTTCCAGATAAATTCCGAAACTAAGCTGCCAACTTTGTAAAAAATGGCCCGAGGAAGGAATGCTGGGATGCTTTGACATAGAGAACATTCGCTTTGAATTTTGAACGGGGTAGAACATTCATTTTGATAGTGTTAAGCCTAGCTGCTAGAGAGAGATTCAAAATAGAGCAGCGCTTGCGATTATGCTGTGTCCCAGACAACATTCTGGATAAGATTTTAAAGTCTACATTTACATATACTAAGCTTATAGGTCAAAAATAGGAGCAGGACTGAGGATCATTTTCTCTTCTTAGGATAAATAATATACCACAAATCATACTAGCTGGGGTACGAGGTTCAGGGAGACTGCTGGAGCTGATGGCTTAATTAAAGACATGTCTAATAGTTGGGAGACATCCATCCATCCACCCATCCATCCACCCATCCATCCATCTGCTAAACCCGCTTGTCTGATTCAGGGTCACGGGAGTAGGGGAGACAGCCGGGCACAAGTTTTTTGATAGAGCCCTGAGGGAAATTCGTCAGATGCAGGACGTTTAGCGCTTTGCAGAGTGGACGCCGCTGTGGTAAATTTGGGTATTGCAGCAGGTTTAACTAAACTGTTATAAGTCAATTGTTCCAGTGAGGGAATGACCAGATCCTTAAAGAAACTATTGGAATCTGGAGAGTATGAGGTGTGGCCAGATGAGGAAAGGGAAATGTAAGATTGGTTGAATGTGTCGCTAATTTCTTCCGTATCTGTAGCACAGCCCGAGTCGGACTGAGTCAGAGGAATCTGGTGAGATGGAACAGTATGGAGCAGATAATGAGCCGTTAATTTGCTAGCCTCGTCACCCTGCTCATATAGTGGGACCTTGTTTGCACAAGGAGCTCAGCAGTGTATTGAGATACGAGAATGTCAGACGTGTGCCTGGGCTGTTACCTGCTTCTTATCAATATCAGCAGATTGGGAGGCAACATACAGATTGTCAATAGCTCGCACATGAAACGGTTTGCCCTGTGATATAAGCCTTCAGTGTTTCCCACAACGTTGAAGGAGACATATTTAGGGGATTTATTTAAAAAGAGAAAAGTATCGTTTTTTTGTGAGATAAGTCTCCGTCGGAGAGCAGCCTTGTATTCAATCACCATGGACTTCATGATCTAACAAAATGTTTTAAATTTTCATGGAGATGGGAGCATGATCTGAAAGAACTATTGCATCGTAAAGAAAGAGACGGAAGAAGTCTGTTATCAAACAAGAAGAAGCTGTGATGAACATGGGGAGAAAAAGAATATTCCCTTTTGGTGGGATTAAAGAATCACCAAACATCTGGAGTCTCATTTTGGCCAGTTTTGAAGGCAGAGCCATCTATCCGCGCACTCTCACCTGGCCTGTTTCACCTCCAGGGCTCGTACACGATACCTAACGGCTGACTAACAGTGCATTAGTCGCATTATTCAAGCATAGCACCTTACGTTAGCAACTAAAAGGGCTTCAAACTATACGTCTCAGCAAAGGTTGCGTAGACTTTTTCGTTCTCTTAGGGGATTTCACTATGTTTCATGTTAACATTCGCGTTACACAGCCAGGATCCTCTCTGTGTGCATATTTGCGTTGCTTTGAGGCCTCTCCCTGCCTCCTGACACCGGTCTCCTCTATTTTGCAAAGCAAACGTATGGTCACCCTGCGTTATCTGTCATTTTGACAGGCAGGGTCATAAAAATTCTATCATAATCTATTATTACCCATCATTCTGATTTTCGTTTTGTAATGATAAGACATATTATAATACCATTTCATTTTCATTCATTAATCTTCATATTTTAATGATTAATATACAGAACAAGCTTATAGATTATGCATTTATAAGGGGGTGGAGAGAAATGATGAGCAAAGACACTGCCCGTACGGTCACTTTTCACGTTAACATCCAAAGAAACAGATGAATGATATTTTTTTCCACAGTAACAGCAGAAGCCACTAAAAGCACCACGGATATCGCGCCTACGCAGGCAGATATGAACAATGCAATTTTACAAAATTAGACAAAAAATGAACAAATTATTTTTCTCTGTAACATTAGCTGCCACTGGCTGATAAACGTTATCAGTACTGTATTACTTAAGCTGGCTGAGATTTTACCGGAAATATGTCAGTGCCAAAGGGTGCTTGTAGTCAGTTCAGGCACTACTCAAGTACAAATCGTGAACTAATATAGTTCCTGCATGAAATACATGAACCATCATGATTTATCAATGACGAACAAACATGGGATCAGTATCTACTGGTTAATTAATGTATTAATTAATAGTGTACTGCTACTTTGTGTCCCCTCAAGTAAAGTGTTACCAAACCGACGAATTCTAGGCCTAGAGTACAACCATTGTTTATAACGTTAGAGAAACACTTTGTCTATGACGTCTATGAGGAGGTGCACGGCCCCCTGAAAATGCTGAATCATTCCACCATTAGGACATGTCTTTAATGTGCCATTACACACCTCAAACACAAAAAAGCACCAATGACCGAGCATCACAGATCTCAAGCTTCAAATAATGTCTGGGTTTTATTTGTAGGCAGCCAGTTGATTTAACTTAGTAAAATACCTTCCAAGGAGCCATTCCAGCTCTGTGCAGACTTGAGACAAACATCCAGATCATCCTCTTAAAATCCACACTGCTACAGAGATGGTATCAGAAAGTCTTCAGGACGTCTTTAGAGAACTACTGCCATTAAAAACCTGTGTATTCATAGGGTGTATTCATAGTGTGCCCTTTGTTGGGTATGCATGTGGCTCATTGTGAATGGCTGATGGGCACCAGTGAATAGAGGGCACCCTCACATGTTTTCGGGGTGGGGGCCGAGCAGCCGTTCTGTATCAAGGATGTTTCAGTACGGCACATCTGCGCCTGGGCTTTGAAACAGCCAAAACGGCTTGCCAGGATGAAGAAATCCCTCTTGAAGGTCTTCGTGCAGAAGGCATAGAGGAAGGGGTTGGCGCAAGAGTTGATTGGATAGAAGAGAACGAGCAGCACTTTAGCATGTGAGACGGTGATAAGAGGCAGCTTGAGGGCAGCAGAGATAGCGAAGAAGGAGATAGGTGCCATGCACAGGAAATCGGTGAAGATGAGCACGGCCATTCTCTTGGCCACCCTCATGTCGGCACTGGCGGGCACGAAGGTGCGCTTGCGCACCGACAGGTAGATGTACAGGTAGCAGACACAAACTACCAGGAAGGCGGCCACGTTGAGCAGGAGGAGCACCACCACGTAAGCCTGAGAGGCCACAGTCTCCACATCCATGGGCAGGCAGATGCTCACCTTGGAAAAGCTACTGACACCGGTGATAGGCAGGAGGGCAGCTAGAGAGGCGAAAAGCCAGCCAGCCGCCATCACAGCACAGGCATGGCGCACTCGCAGGCGGCGGTCCAGCCGCAGGGCGAAGGTAATGGTGTACCAGCGCTCCAGGGTGACGGCGGTCAACGTATACACCGACAGCTCACTGGCGAAGATGATGAGGAAGCCGGCGATGGAGCAGCCGGACCCTGTCTGCCAGTCCACACCATAGTTGTAGTAGCGCCTGCGAGTGTGGACATCGACGCCGGCAATGAGGATCAGGTAGACGCCCATGCAGAGGTCAGCGAAGGCCAGGTGGCACATGAGGAAGCGAGGCACGGTCAGCTTGTAGCGGCTGCTGAGCAGCACTGTTAGCACAGCCAGGTTACCTACGATGGCGAGCACGCTAATGAACCAAATGATTACACGCAGGTAGGTAAAACCCATGATGTCCTCGCAGGGGTTGAAAGCATCCGGCTTCGGGAAGCAGATCACCTCATTAGTGTTCCAGCAAAAATCCCGGAAGAAATACGGCTCATCTTGTTGGATGTGAGGAAGGTGGCACATGGGGCTGACCACAGACCTGAGAACATGAACACACACACACACCCACCATCTAAGGGGAAACACAGATGCAAACCATCACACGGCTTAGCTAAGCATGTGAACTGGCTCCAGTGTAGTGCTCCCTCGACGCTTTGGTTGGGTACCTACGTGTTCTTCCTGGAGCTGGCGAAGGCGCAGCAGTGGCTGGAGTAGGTGAGGTTGGCCTCAGTCAGCTGGGTGAAGAGGTCCGGCCTAGGCAGCTTCTTCAGGCTTTCTGCCGCTTTGGCTATCAGGACCTTGATGTCCTTCAGGATGTTCTCAGGTAGGACACTGATGGCAGTACGCGAGATGTCCCTGTCACAGTTACCACAGGGCAATGATCAGCAGAAGGACGTATGTGTGGCACTATCACAAACAGCAAAGCAATGTGTCAATTGCTTGCAAGTATAGTGTACTGTATACTTACAGTACCAGTCAAAAATCTGGACACACATACCCATAGAAAGGTCTATTTGCACTATTCTCTCTGAGGCGGCCTCCTGGGATGCATTTCCAGCCGTCCTGAAGGAGGTCCCACATATATGCTGATCACTCACTGGCCACTTTTCCTTCACTCTCTGGTCGGACTTCTCCAAAACCATTTCTACTGTTTATGTCAGGTAGTCCGGTCATGTGGTGCGACACTATCACTCTCCACATTTTTGACTGGTTCTGTGTTTTCAAATTCGATCGATTGTCAGTTCAGAGCAATCTGGCACATTAGAGAAATGGAGAGTACAGAAACGGCGAATTAGCCATGGGCAGGGCATACTGACAACAGGCTGAAACCGCAGCCTCCAATCATGGTGTTACCCCCATACCACTAAGGGGCATGTCAGTTAGTGGGTTATGTGCGAAGAACTAGGCAGAAACACTACTTACAGCACAACAGGGCCCTGGGCTCCTACAAAGGCATGGCTGTGGATGTGCTTCAGCAGCTGGTTTCCCATGAGAGACCTGTAGGAAAGTATAGAATCAGCTCATGTCTAACCAGCCCGCACCTGCCCCACCTGTCTCATCGGCCCCACCTGTCCCATCTGTGTAGCGATGTAATTACAAATGTAACAGTTTTAGTTCTGTTTTGTGTAATAACGACTCCCAGTAAGATTTAAAAAAAAAATCTGCCATGTAAAGAGTGTGAAATATGGAAAAAGTTTTTGTTATAGAGCAATGTGAGTTCCCCCCTATGTTTGGTGACTTATGGTATGTTCCATCTGGTGGCTGCCTCTCAGTCTATGGGGAGCTACCACAGCGGATAGAAGAGGCAGGATGCAAGTCAGACATTGACATTCTTTCATAACTTTTAGAAAGATATCAGAAGGTAAGGGTGGTGGGGGTTGGTTCCTCTTTGGTGAAGTTCTGTCCATCTGTCTCATCCATCCCCTTTCCCACCACCCTCACCGTTTTACCCTCCCCACACAGGTACGTATTGCCCATGTGATTCATCTCACCTTTCTTCACCTATTTCATCACCTGCCTGATGTGTCTCACCTGTTTCTCCTGAATCACATGTTAAGATGTTACGGGCTGCCATTATAAAATGTGTAACACTACACATAAGCAGGAATGGGGCACTCACAGCTTTCGCATCTCTGTGCCATTGAAGGCGTGGCTTTGTATTTCCTTCATCCCGTTTCTGGTCAGTCTCCTGTGGGAAGGTGTAGTGAGACCATAAAAAAATCTACTGTTCTTTTCTCATGTCAGCTTCTTCAAGCTTGTCCATCCACCCATCCATCCATCTTCCAACCATTCGTGCTGGTCTATCTCAGGCTAGGGAATGCCCTGGCTGGGATGCCAGTCCATTGCACACACACTGTCATGCACAAAAGGCAGTTTAGAAATGGCTGGAACTGTAGCTACACATCTGTGGAGTGCAGGAGCCATGGCGCCGCTCATTTACTGATTTATATATATAAATATTAATTATTATGAATGACAGAGAAGAAAAATAAATGTTATCATTATGGTATTGCTGCATTTCGGCCAGATAAAATAACGTTAAGCAGGTTTTGCGGCTGTCAGATGCTGTTAAGGGCTGTACTTACAGCTCCTTAATGACGTTTGTGCTCAGACCCAGGAAAGCATTGGCTGGAATGACATCTATGTGTGTATTCTCCTGCAGGTCACTGCAAGGAAAGCCACTCAATACTTCATCCATTCCACATTAGGTTAGTTATCAATGGTTACAAGTGCGTCAAGTAACGTATTAATAAACAAACACTATTACAAATATCAGTAAACTGATGAATTCAAATTTTTCAAGGACAAAGGACATTTTGGCGGTGACAGAGATGATGTGGCAGTAAGAGGTACTTAAGGCATAAAGTTTAAATCGTAGGAAGGGAATGACTTTCAGAAAGATACTGAGATTATTTGCGATAATATTCATCTTCATGCAGAAATGCGCTTGATCTCACCTGGATGTTTTGTAGTCCAGACATTGTACATTATTTAAGAATAAAATCTCTTGTTTCAGAAGTATCTCATGTAACCTTTTAACGCAGAAGTACAACTAAGAAGAAGAAACATTCATGCAAATACCTCCAATAATTCTTGCACAAAAACGTCAGGGCCGTCACAAGCGGAGAAACAGTGAGAAACGAACCGAAACTCACAATAAAAAGTCCAATTCTGCGGAGTTGATCTTGGAGAAGTCTGGGAGCAGCTTGAGGCCAGTGTTGGAGATTGTTCTGGAAATGTGCAAACACGTTTGTACCGAACAAATCAACGTTTCCACATAGACACATAAACATACACTGGATGGAATTTTAAGCAATATTTTTTATTCATGAAAAATGTGCTTTTGTCAGCATGAACCTAAAAGCAAATAGAACATTTACTGCTTGGCAGTTTAAAGTGGTATATTGTACACAACATATAGACCTTGTTTACAGCAAGATCAGGTATTGCAAATTCCGCTGGAAGTAGTTCTTTATGTAACGATACCTTTTGAACACAGAAGGTATATAGTACGTGATGGAATGTCCATTTTTATGAATATGCAAACACATACTGTGTACTTTGTTTTCACGCAGCACTCTGTGGTCTGTAGATACACAGGCCTGCCCTCTGCAGGCTTATCATGTATCATTTTTTTGTATTTTGTAAAACTGGCTTAATTTCCTCTGAATCTGTGTGGATCACTCTGTGTTTTTCAGTTTTACATTTAATTCTCACATGACATATATCAGGCACATACATAAAAACAATTCAGCATGCGGAGGTATAAGACGCTCGTGTCTCCTCACGCAGTGTCTAAGATGAGCAGAGAAAGTTGTTGTTTTGTGGTGTCATGTGCAGGCTGGGGGGGGGGGAAGCCGCTTGAACTAATAAATAATAACTCACAGATATTTCAGTTTTGGCAGATTCCAGAAGGCGTCTTTGTCGATGAAAGCCAGAAATCTTGAATTAGTGATTGTTCTGTAACAAAATAGGCAACTGAAATCAACGCTAAGGTACAGTTTCTGTGTCTTGTAGACTGCATGCTTGGATGAATGAGGTGACAGCTGAATGGGCAGAATATGACACTTTGATGGGGGACTTACAGCTCCACCAGCTCAGACAGGTTAGCAAACGCCTGCGCTCCTATTCGCTCCAGAAATCCATTTTTCGACACTTCACTGAACAGTGCAAGAGAACATAAAATTAATTATAAATTTAAATTAAATGACGGCATCCATCATCGGTCATATGTAGCAGGATATTTAGGCATATTTTTCAGTACGACTGGTAACACTTTACTTGATGAGGTACAAGTAACTTAGTTACTCACTTACTACTCAAGTACAAGTCATGCACTTATGTAGTTACTGCATGAAAGACATGAACCATTATGACTGATTACTGATGAACGAACATGGGATCGGTCTGTAACTAGCACTTAGTTTCTGGTTAATTAATATATTCGGTATTCATGTAATACTACATATTGTGCCTCCTCAGGTAAAGTGTTATCATATCATTTTTGGCTTCATTCATGGCACCATTGGTCATTGCAGAGTTTAGTCTGTCTTTAATGCTTTAGTTAGAAACCACGGAACCTGTATGATGCAGAACTTAATTCTGAATCTGCCATTGTATCCTCCGTAAAATATGAAGATATTTAATCCTCTCTGTCAGTCAGTGGAAGTAGTTCAGTTACTATGTTTGTTTGTCACCTTTGTTTTAAATTCATATTATTATTATTATTATTATTATTACTATTGTTGTTGTTGTTTTTGCTGTTTCCTGCTAGAATGTCATAAATATGTAGGTTTACGGGTTTAGAGTCAGGCAGTAGGTATAAAAATTCGAAGAATGTTACTTGACAATTAAGCAATGTCTTAAATCCTCACAGATTAGACATAAACATACATAGCATCAAGGAAAAATTAGTTGTACTAAATAATCTTTGTGGATGACGCCTAACTGGATGACTTTGCTTTGAAAATGATTCTTTGTGTCTTGTCAACCCCCTAAATGTGTTGGACGTAGCGAGCCAAAATACTGTGTTCCAGATCAAAGACTAAACATATTCACAAGACTAAATACTGATTTTTTTAAGTTGGACAGCCCCAAATGTACTTCTGTAGGTAATTTGGATGTATGTGTGATATTAATAAATAATTTGTGAAATTCAAGCTGCAAGTGTCAATTTAACAAGACATGAAAATCTATGAAGTATATAAATATATCTATTATTATGAGAGCAGCCCCCTGTGTGGGGCGTAACTCTGTGTGGACGGTTAGCTACCAGCACATTGCTCTGCATTCCCGGTTCTGTATGGACCGCACACTGGCATGGAGATGCAGTGCAGAGCGCAGTGCGATGTTATGGACAGTGGTTAGGTGGGGTGGGGGGGGCACGTACATCCTGTGAAGCTGCTGAAATGCACAGAACGCCCGGGGAGGGAGGGCCTGCATCTTTGTCAGCTTGAACTCACTGCAGAAAGACAGAGAAGTCAGGCAATCACCAAATCATCAGGCAGTCGAAGAAATGACCCATCAGCCTGTAACGCCAGCAGGAGGCAACGATGGGAATCCTCCGGGACGGTCACCATGACGCTGACTCTCCTTCAACACTGAGTGGAAGGTCACATCATTCATTTAGCCTCTTCCCTCTTTATTTGGCATCATTCACACGCACACACACATGCACACACACATACACACGCACACAAGCACACACACACATGCACACAAGCACGCACACGCACACACACACACACAAGCACACACACACACGCACACACGCACGCACACACACGCACACAAGCACGCACACAAGCACGCACACACGCACGCACGCACACAAGCACGCACACACACACACGCACACACACACACACGCACACACACGCACACAAGCACACACACACGCACATACGCACACACGCACACACACACGCACACACAAGCGCACCTATGGGCAATTTGGTAACCCAAATAATCCTCAGCAGGCAGCAGTAATAGTTTTAATGCTTAATGTAAACATTACATATTTACAAAGACTGTCAAGCAACTAACAGTGACTTTTATGTCCAAATAAAATAAACAATGCATCGTTACAAATAATACAAATAACCAAATTAATAATCAAACCATTGAAAGGGTTACAGTGTTTCCTGTGTCCGATGCAAACGCACTTCACCCACCGGCCGCGGCCCTTTGCGCGTGTGACGTCATCAAGTATGCAACTTTGGGGAAAGTATTATCTGTATTTTTAAAATACAAAAATACTGGGCACAAAAGCATTTGTAATAAAGTTGATCAAAATAAAAGTTAAACAACACTATTTTGTATTTAAAATACATATTGTAAATACATGTATCATGAACCTGCCCATTCCTGAGTAGTAGGTCGGTGTCTGACAGACCAGTGCTGATTGTACAGCAGGATACTTTAGAGGGTCGTTACGATCCAACTCAAATCAAAAAGGACAACAAAACGATTCCAATGGAAAAGTAATTTTTCAAAAAATCATTTAAAAATGATCTTTTTAGGTACATCAAATTCAATCCCCCCCCGTCCTGAAATTGATTTCTGGCTGGAGGCATCGTAAAAACACTAATTAGTGATAGTGTTTCATCTGTTCTCTTTATAATCAACTTCAACATTCCATGGACTGTGAAATTTTATTTAAAGCGCTTGTCTGATTAGCAGGCCACGCTACTCACATGCTGGTGGTGTTCTGCGGGATTCCAGCAGGCATGTGCCGAACGGCGCTTCCCTGGCACAGAAAGGAACAGCTGCCGGCATCGCTTGTGCAGCCTGGGGTCCCTGCAGCCTCCAGTGCCCCCACCAGCAGGATGCAGAGCTGAAGCCCCGCAGGAGAGCGGCGCGCGGAGCAGGAGTCCCGGCGTGGCATCTTTGCGTATGCTTCTACATGCCAGTGCATTTACACATACACAGTACTTACTGGCACACGGCAATTATATGTAGACAGCACTCACACAGACATACTGTGTGGATGTATACAGTGGTTACGTATCAGAGGAGCTGCACGTGAATGATGGCTTTACTGCACTCGCTTATAAACTGGCAAATTTCTGCTGCTCTGCCATGTAAACAGAGTTCACACAAACATAGTTGTTATACATGTAAGCTGTACATAGTGGTTATACGTACACAAAATAAGTGTAAAAGGTTCTTACATCTACACTGTGACTATATATTCCGTGTTCTTAAGTACACAATCCTTATATCTACTCCTCACATGTCTTCAAGCACCTTCATATGGTAAGTACTCCATGCCTACACATTCACATACATATCACTTGTGTCTAAACGGTTCTTACACACATGCACAAAGGTTTTGCATCCATGCTTTGTGGAGTCAGACTACACCTGCCCAGCGGTTACCCCTGTAAGTCCCCTGGCTGTCACCTCTGCGTCCGGGGAGGCGCGAGTGTGATGTCCCGCGGTCATTCCGGAAGAATGGTATGTATCTGTGCTGGATGAAAATGCGAGTCTCTGCCAGCAGCTGGAGAGGGGAGAAGAGAAATGGCCACACGAGACCTTGGAGCAGAGCACTCCCGATAAGGAACGCATGTTGTTTTGTGTTTTTCCTTGTATCTTTTGACACTCCACCCCCACCCCCTGCAAACCCCCTCCTGGGTTCAGCATGTTTCAACCTTGAAGACATGATGCCTTCCCTGGGGGGACCGGGGGGGCAGGATAAAGGACGGCAGAAAAATACTTTGATGGAAGGTTGATTTCTCATGTTTCATAGCCATGAAATCTGACAGGCTTTCCCAGATGAACATGGAGGATGCTATGTAACAGCTCCCTCCCTCTCTTTATTTCTGTCTTTATCTGTCTCTTCATCTGTCTGTCTGTCTGTCTGTCTCTCCATCTGTCTGTCTCTCCATCTGTCTGTCTGTCTCTCCATCTGTCTGTCTGTCTCTCTGTCTGTCTCTCCATCTGTCTGTCTCTCTCTGAATATTGAAATACTGGGCTCTTCTGAGGAAAGCTAAAATAACAGGTGCTTCATGGAACAATGTCAACCAGGCGAGCCTCCGGCCGTCCCTTATTCAGCGGACACTAACATGCCAGGGAGAAGAACAGCAGCTCGACCCCTTTTGTGCTGATCTCACTGGGTGGCGCTCTTCTGTGCTTCACTGCAGTGTTTCCCAGCCCGGGCCTCGGGGACTCCCAGATAGTCCATGTTTCATTTATATATATATATTACCTGTACTTGTGTTTCAACCTGTATGCTCTGGGTCCTCTTTGTGGCATGTACGCCAGGGTGCCCGTTATGACCTTCACATCTACGGAGTGATTCTTACTTCCCACATACATACATTCACTGTCCATATGTCGTGGCAAAATTATTGCATCTTTCCCAAGCTCTCAGGGGCCGTTAGTAAGTGATCCACTCTGGAAAGCCTTTGTTAGTGATGATTCTCCTGAAGAAAACCCTGGAGCAGGCCGGCTGCGCGTGACACCCATGCCGGGTGACTGTCATGGTAGGGCTGGTGCACACAGCAGGACGGAGATGCACTGTGACAGTCGGTTCCCCTTGCCAACCGATACAGAGGTTGTCGGGCGGTTTGTTGGAAAGGCAATCTATTTCTCCAGGAGAACGGGCAAGAGAAGAGCCCTAAAATGAGATCATTTATACTTATGCAAGTATTTATTAATTATCGGTAGAGTTGAGAAGTTGTGTTTAACACCAAAGCTACTACCATGGCCATTAAGACAAAAATCTTCAGGCACTAATACCACAGATCAAGCAGTTTCCTATGCTGGATTCACTTAAAGGTCAAAACACAGCAGGTGGATCACTGTAAGGAGCTGACCGTGGGATCACTGTAAGGAACTGACCGTGGGATCACTGTGAGGAGCTGACCTTGGGATCACTGTAAGCAGCTGACTTTGGGATCACTGTAAGGAGCTGACCGTGGGATCACTGTAAGGAGCTGACTTTGGGATCACTGTAAGGAGCTGACCGTGGGATCACTGTAAGGTGCTGACTTTGGGATCACTGTAAGGAGCTGACCGTGGGATCACTTTAAGGAGCTGACTGTGGGATCACTGTAAGGAGCTGACCGTGGGATCACTGTAAGGAGCTAACCGTGGGATCACTGTAAGGAGCTGACCGTGGGATCACTGTAAGGAGCTAACTGTGGGGGTGGAAACGGCACCCCTTCTCTCCAGCTTGACCACCAGGGCACCTACCAGTGTGAGATCTTATCTAAGCAGCTTCCATTTTCAGACACTGCTACCACCTCACAGGTGAGGCTTGAGAGCTATTCAACTGTTCGGCGGCAAACATGTGACATTATTTTGACAATGCAACCCATCCTCGGAATGACCTCAGAATTCCCAAAAGCATTGTTTTGGAGTCTGTTGTTCCATGGCTGGATTGCAGTTTCGCTGAGCTAAGGTAGGATCTTCTACTAGGGTTAGGAATTAGGAATACTAATAGAAAACTGGATTGTTCACATATGTTCTATGGGAAATGTTTTCCACTTTTACTGGTCCTAAAATAGATAAAATGTCTGTCATCCTCTGACAGTGACCCCCCCCCCCAGGCTGCCGAAGGTCATATTGAGCTGCAAGGCATATTTGACAGGCTCTTCCTCCGAGACAGCAAATCCCACACTGGCCTCGGTGCGCCTGCCCCCCTCCCCCCCTCACTGCCTGCCTGATCTCCAGGTGCCTGGGGATAGCTATGCCATCTAAACACTCCCCAGTCAAATTTACACATCCCCATACCTCCCTCCCTCCTTCTCCTCTCCGTCTCTTTAGGTAGATCTTGTGTGTGAATGTAAACATTCCCCATATGTGCACTCTGCTGTGCATTCCCCCCATTTAACTTTTAGTGAAATGACCACCATGCACATCTTCGCAAAACCTTTGGGAATCCATAACACACTCTGGAAAGAGGGAATTAATCAATGGGGCTGTAATTAATTTCAAATTATTTATAAAATTACCTAAAAAGCAAAAAATAACAAAAAAGGTAAATTCCCTAAGATAATTATATTATGTTTATGTAATTTTTGCTATATGCTGTATGTATATGACATGATGCATGTTACATCGATTTAACTTTAATTAATACTTCCTGTTATTGGTTATTACAGGTCTCTGCTGGTGACTGGCTAAGAGAAGAGAGACCAGTCTGGACAAAAATGAATAACCTGGCAGCCCACCAAGAGAAATATTTTTGGTCAAGAAATTGCCTGGAGATATTGCAAAAAAATACATTTTAAAATTCATAATATTCCTTGATGGAAATGTGGCGATTCGCCATTCAAAGGCACTAAGCACATGGGCAATTATGAAATATCTAGCAATAGGGGGAGCCAAACATCAGTATTTGGGGGGCTTTCGGATTTTTTTTTACATTTAATTTAATTTAATTAATTAAAAGCATAGAATGCTACATATCACAAACTCACTTGAAGAGAGGTATTAGTGCTCCTTAGAATGGATATATATATATATATATATTTATTTCAAGATTCAGGTGATCGTTCAATAAACTGTGACCTTTGACCTTTCTACCGGCGCGTTTTAGCGTGTCATTTGTTCACGTAGGGAATGTATTCGCTAAATTACAGCTACTTTGAATATGAAGATTTAGAGGCACTAACCTCAAGACTTATCGGTATTGATTATCAGTCATTTTAGACTAAAATATATCCCTTATTGGTATCGGCCAATATTTCCACGCCACTAGCGCCGGTTATCAGAACGGAGGGGACTGCATCATTGTCACGCTTTTGTTCTTAGAATGCATGGCTGCTACCTTATGATTAAAGTTCCCATCGCTTGAATGTTTAACTGAATGAAGACTGTTTTCTTCAACAATGCTAAGTTTGTGCAGCAATAAGAGATAGCCTTGAGATTAAGGGATGAATTGTCCTAAAAACCATTGGAAAAATGCTTTAAACAGTAAGTTGTGCTTTATTAAATTTAATGCAAAGTGTACCGTATAATTTGTTTCATTTTAATTAAGGGTTGATATGAGTAACATTCTTTTTTCCTGTAATACAATTACAGACGCTCTATACCAGCACGTCCGCCTATAATACTGAACTTTGACAACTGATTTCATGGTTTTATTTCTTTGTAATGAAAAATCCATGAACGCTCATTAACAGTAATGAACACAGAAGCTCTTACTTTTGTCTTGGTATTAGCATGCTTATATAAATAGTAATTAAATAATAGTAGAAAAGCATAAACACTAAACATGTAAACATGGACATAATGAAAAACAAAGAAAAAGAAATCAAACATTTTTAACATTACAAAAGTTCCGATGTCTTCCTTATAAAAACTTGGATAGGAATAGCTACGTTTGGAGCAGGGGCTCCGGTAATGTTTCCCTTACCGCACTTACCACTAGGTGTCGCCAAAAGCACACGTCGGAGCAAAAGTCAGTACAGTGAGGAGGTATTATTGTTGACAGACCTGCTTGTTGTGCATCTGCATACGCATTTACAGAGGGTAAAACCCATCATACAGTTGTTAACAGTCATGTAGCCAGAAGCAATGAACGTGGACGGATATGCAGGATGGAACAAATCCCAAGGTGATAACAGAGATCACAGCTTAATGCTGACCAAAGGAAAACCGGTCAACAGATACACATAAGTACCACAGATAAGGTCTATTGAGGTATCTCGGCAGAGAGAACCTCACCATACAGCAGCCATTAAGGTACCAGAATAGACACACCAATGACTCTAAGGGTTCCCTTAACACTTAAACCCCTAAACTTACATGGATAAAGTTTTCTTATGGGGGAACACACACACATACACACACATATCCCTCATTTCAGACTTTGAGGGTAGATCTAAGTGATACCACCACTGGAAATTTTTCTTACAGTAATGCCACTAATTAAATTCCTGTTCAGGCAATTATTCTCTGCTTTGGTAGTAGTATTTATATGCCATTAAGTTGGTTTCGACTCATAGCGACCCGGCGTACAGCAGAATGATACGCTGTCCGATCCTGTGAGCTGCAGGTTCACCATCCTCGCCTCTAACGAGCATTCAGGTTGAACTTCCTCCAGCACAGATCTGTTTGTTCTTTTGGCGGTCCATGATATATTCAACATTCTTTGCCAACACCATAACTCGAAAGCGTCAATTCTTCACCTGTCGTCCTTTTCCATCACCCAGCTTTCACACCCATACGAGGTGACTGTGTGAAAATGCACACAGTAAAATGTGGCAATCCACTTCCGAAATGAAAACTAGGTATTGAAAACCCATGCATAACAGCAAAATACTACTCTGGTAATGGCGGTCATTGTGGGGGGTTTATCGACTCTCATTCTGCCGGCGGCACAGTGCACATTGGCTGCTGTTACGGAATATCCTTGGTATGTGATAGTCAGCTTCACTGCAGAAAAATGTGAAAGACATGCTTTTGTAAAGATAAAGGCACTGCTATGTGTTACAGTCATCTGAAGCAGGTGTATTTTCAGTAGTTCACATTAAGAGCAAAACAGTTTTCTTAAGTGTAATGAGTCCTTGACCAGGATTGCCACTAAAAACAGCGTAACAGTGTAAGAGCGGAGAGTCCTGGCACAGCACGTTAACGCCTAAGGGTAAGAAATTTAACAACCTACATATTTTTCTTTATAAAAGAAATAATAATAATAATTATATGACAGAACTACAGTTTTCCTCACCGGACAATTGAGTAGCGTATAGTGAAAGGGGAGAGATCAGTGGGTGTGGCAGGAATTGGGGGGTGTGAGAGATGGTGCTATCTGTTGTCATAGAGACGGTAGGTAATTCCTATAAAAGCATTAGCAGCATAAGATCTTGGTTGGCATGGTAACAAGGCCCCTGTAGAGTCGTGTCTTTCTTGTCTTGAAAAAAATAATATGAAGTCTGTCACTAGCTCCTTTGTTTCGTTTTGTATACTGAGCATGTGCCTTAAAAACCTCGACTAGCCCAGCGAGTGTCGTTTCCTCATGTCCGTACGCCTGACTCGTTCCTGTGGTGTCTTTCTGTATAAGCTCCTGTAGAGAGAGAAAGAGATTAGTAGAGGGAATGGGAAAGGGATCAGGAAAGGGATCGGGAGAGGGGTCGAGAAAGGGATCGGGAGAGGGACCGGGAAAGGGATCGGGAGAGGGATCGGGGAAGGGATTTGGAGAGGGATCGGGAGAGGGACCGGGAAAGGGATTGGGAAAGGGATCGGGAGAGGGACCAGGAAAGGGACCGGGAGAGGGATTGGGAAAGGGATCGGGAAAGGGATTTGGAAAGGGATCGGGAGAGGGACCGGGAAAGGGATTGGGAGAGGGACCGGGAAAGGGATCGGGAGAGGGACCAGGAAAGGGACCGGGAGAGGGATCGGGAAAGGGATTTGGAGAGGGATCAGGAGAGGGAATGGGATCGGGAAAGGGATTGGGAAAGGGATCGGGAGAGGTACTGGGAAAGGGACCGGAAGAAGGATTGGGAGAGGGATCGGGAAAGGGATTGGGAGAGAGCGGAGAAACCTGTTGAAACTAAATGATAAATTTGTGTTTTCATATTTCTGTTATACTTCTTTAAACTCGGACATGCTGGTTTTCTAGATCAGAGGACCTCCAGTGGATGTAGGAAAATGTACAGAAGAAACCAAAAAGTAAGGGAGCTAGAGAGGACAGGGAGGTGAAAAGAGCTCACCCCTGTCGCAGCAGCTGGCCTGGAACCGGGGCATTTTGGCCCTGGCTTGGTTGCAAGATCCTAGGAGGAAAAATCAGGCGAGGGAGTGAGGCTGCCTGCTGGATAATGCTAACTACAGGATAGCCACTTTTAACTGAAGCAGCCTCCTCATCTGGGGTCAAGCTGGACCTAAGACCTTCTCTTTGCACTACAGTCTGATGGACATGAGGCATCTGGTCTTCACCTGTTAGTGGGGGGGCTCTTTGGCTTCTGGTGAGCCTTCCTAGAGTGCTCAGGAGTCTCAGCCACTCTGCAAGGGAAAGCACACCAACCAGGATAAACACAAAGCTTCACATTACGGTAACGAGCCTGAATACTGCTGATTGGCGTCTCACCTCAGCTTCCTCCTGTCCAGGGATTTCTGCGTGGCTGCCGAGAGGGTCGTCCTGTCCTTGGAGCTCCTGGCTTTCTCCTGAGGAGCATGGAGAGGATAGTGATGATGGCCCTGCTTCTCATTTACAGTGGGGCAGCTCTACCTTTTCCAAGCTTTACCTGGGAGGGCCCTATGCCAAGAAAATTAATGACCATTTCACTTACTCCACAATCTCACTTCTGTGGCACTAAGCAACTACCTTTTCTGCCTGTAGCCCAGTGGATGTCAGTACTGTTCCTGCGGGACGCCCTGCCAGAATGTTCTCATTCCCACAGGGTCCTCAGGGACCAGCATTGCGAGCCAGCTAGAGTCAACCCTGTATTTGTATACTAATACAGAAACTCCTCCACTTACAATGGAGTTACGCTCCGATTAATCCAGTATAAGTTGAAAATACCGTAAGCCGAATATGAATAAGACAACTCTCACTGCATAAGTAAATACAAAAACGCTGTCCGATACTTTGCTAAACGCTGCATGAGCTGCTTACGGTCACGATGGCCGCAGAAGCTGAAAGCGTAGCCATTACAAAGCATTGGTATAGTGAAATTAAGTGAATCGAATTATGTGACCCAGTCTCAGGCCACTGCAGATAAATACTCGCTGAACTGTGAAATGACAAGAGTATGATGTGATTCACTGCAAGCTCCTCCCCTGTTACAGTAAAACGCTACTCAGCACGTGATTGGTTGACCCTGAGCCCCGCCCCTAGCATACGATTGGACGCCGCTCTGAGCACGCTCGGTTACCATCTCCCGGATCTTCCTCTCGGTGCGTAGCTCCCTGTCTTGCTGCAGCAGCGCCAGCCGATCCCCCAACGACATCTCAAAGAAGATGTCGTGAACGTCATACAGGGTGGCACGCAGCTGGGGGGAGGCACACACACACGCATGGGACATTAACACGCGCACACACATGTACTGGATTACACGAGTGTGGACGCAGGGACACATTCTTCAGTAAGTCACAGCGCCACCATATGGTCACCTGGGCTCTGACTCGCTGCTGCAGGGCCACGTCCTGAGTGGACAGGGCTCCCTTCTTCAGCGGGGTGTCACCCTGGAATGACTGGATGAAGTCCCGTGTGTCCTGCAGACACACACATGGTTACCTAGCACCAACTCCAACCATGCATAAAAGGCACAGAGGTGCCCAAAGGCAGGACCTGCCATGTATCAGTGTGTGTGGCTCTTTGGGTACATACTGTATGTGACAAAACACATGTAATGTGACAAAAACCATTTTGACAACATGGAATAGAAAGATTTTACAGAAATGCAAAATTGAACATTAAATTCCACGCAATGGTGTGTGTGTGGGTTATGTATATTATATATTGGGGGCCAAATGTCTCCAAAATGTGATATAAACCTGTTATTTTGACATTATGGGACAATTTATTTGATCCCAACAAGGGGAATCTCAATTTAATAAAAATCTGTGAGTGCAATAAAAAAACTAAAAACGCCAAAAGTCTTGTATTCTGTTTGGTTACATGAGGTTAAGGTTAGGGTTGGTATCTGTGTGTGTGTGTGTGTGTGTGTGTGTGTGTGTGTGTCTGTGTATGTGTGTGTCTGTGTACCTGCACAGTCTGCCGCAGGTACTTGACCTTTTCTGTCTTCAGCAGTCGGCGGGTCAGGAAGCCGCGAGCGATGGCGCTCAGGCGGCACAGCGCCCCCTGCATTTCAGGGCTCAGAATCTGCAGGGGAATATTGAGGCATGCAGGGGGTGAAGTGGGGGAGGGCATTCCTCAGATAAACTGAGCACATTGCAGGGGCTCAGGCAGACATTTTATTTTTAGAAATGTTACACTACTTGCTACCTGATACACAAGCCAAGAGATTCAATCATCATTTGTAAAAATACTGTTGAGACATTTATAACATGCCGTTTACAACATTATGTAGCATCTGAATGAGATCCTCCTCGGGATGTGAAGGATAGGGATGCCGCAGACCCCCACATTGACCGCATGCACGCTTAACGCACTTGAATCAGCCTGTCCGGGGTCTTGCTGCCCCCATACAGATACACAGCCTGGTGGATGTTAGGTGATGGTACGCTGGGGCTAAGCGATGGAATATTTCCTACAGCGACACAGAACACACAGAGAGATTATTGATATATTCGGGGGACCAGTGTACCAGAGGAGCCTCCTCAAACAAAGAGGCTTAGCTCAGGGGCTTTCAAACATTTTATACCGCATGCCCCCATTATCATAGGAGAAGATACCTCTGTGTACCACTAGAGGGAGCTTGCGTACCAGCAGTTTGAATATCATCGTTTCAGAACCATTGGCTTTGCTGCTTACAAAATGTAAGAAGCCTAATTATAACTGTGGCAGTATATGTATGATTGGTACCTATGCCACCTCCTGGGGACTTCTCTGCAGGGAAAATGGCGGGGCAGGAGGGGCTCAGGGGGGAGAAGCTGTCTCTCTGGCGCCCCCAGCTGGCCACTGGCTCCCCAGGTGGAGTGAGTTCCGCACCTTGTTCCATTAGCCTTCTCTCCTTCTCCTCCAGCTCCTGTGCTCACTCACACAGACACACAGTGGCCCCACAGAAATCAGGAAACACGAATTCTGATTAACATTTTCAAGTTATATATTGTTTCCTTACTTTATTTCAGCATGATTTCAGATTTTTTGCATGCTGACCTGCAGGAGGCGCTGACGTGCCCACTCCTGCTCAGCAATCAGCACAGACAGCTGCCAGCTGTGTTCCTGCTCCAGGCGCCAGCGCATTTCCTCCAGGGCCAGGACCTTAAGCTGCATGTCCTCTGAAGGTCACAGACACACACACACTCAGACACACACACACTCAGACACACACACACACACACACACCATTTCCTCCACCCTACCATTCTTGTGCTCCACGACCCCCACACCACCGTGGCAGCCCAGCGGACTCTCCGCCTCTGGCCTAGATGGGTTGTCTTGGGCCACATGGGGATGAATCCGCAACGGCGACGTTCCTCCGATATCATAGGGCGGGGAGCGCGGGACCATCAGGCGCGGCCGCCTCTCTCGGCTCCGGTTGCTGGGCGCTCCCCGGGGGCTGGGGTTCAGGTTACTGTCCAGGGTGTGGCAGCGCCGGCGGAAGCCCGAGGCACTGATTCCAGCACCCAGGGGACTGGCGCTACAGGGTGGCCCAGAACCAAACGAGCTTCCACGCTGGCTGCCGTCCAAAGAGGGCGCCAGAAAGTCACCCCACCCAGGGCTGACGTCTGGCATGTTTATGGGAGAGGTAGCCAAGATGTTGCCTGTGGAGACGGGTCGGGGGCGCCGTCGGTGAGGCCGGGGGCTCAGGCCTGGCCCGGTGCCAGGGGCCGGAGTGTAAGCCCTGGAGGAGGCATGGAGGAGGCCACCCGACACTGTCTCCGGGGGGGCCATCTGCTGGGAGGTGTTAGCTGGGCTGGGGGGGCTCTGGCCTCCCCCCTGGTTTTCCTTGTTGGAGAGGCTCTCCCTCAGCGAAGGCGTGGCCCTGAGTGCCGCCCGGGAACCTCGCCAGCCCTGCTCCAGGTACTCCCTGGACCTCCTCAGCAGATTCTGCAGGCTGATGTCAGGACTCCCGCTCTCCTCACCCTCCTCCCCCTGATCCCCTGGACCTTTCTCCAGGGGGGGGGCACACGGTGTGGGTCCAGCTGTTTCAGGCGATTGGCAGAAGCTGTTCTCAGTGCAGCTGGAGGATGGAGTTAAGGAGGCTGCTGTCTGTACCTGCGCTCGAGGCTCCTGGTGCTCCTGCAGAGGGGCCCATCAGAGGGGCCCGTCAGAGGGGCCCGCAGTCCCCAAATTCACACAGGGACTATGTGAAGGCTAAACGTAAGGATATCAGCAGACTGTGTGCCCTATTTGTGAATGTAAGAGCTGCTAGCCTGGCAGAGCACAAATCCTCATACTGGACACAGACACAGCAATATGCTTTGTGTAGGGCACATGTCATAGGGTTAGAGGGGTATTTTAAAGGGGTGCTTTGAAGGAAGCATGCAGATGTTCTGAAACTGGGCTGGAGCTGCCATGGGTGACACACCAGTACGGTTAGCCTTGACAGCATGTTCTAATCTGTGTGAAGACATGTTCACATGTGTGGGAGCTGTGGCCCGGTAACTTGCCTGCATACTCCCTTCCTCGTCCTGAACCCATGCCAGCTGGGGGCTCCTGCGCAGGCCCTGCCGCCCAGCGTCCAGCTGCGCAGCCCTGTGTCTGTACTGTGCCATCTCCCCGCGCTGCTCCTCACTCAGCTGGGAAGCATGTGTGGTGCACACACACACACACACACACACACGGGACACAGCAATTCAGCCAGGATTACAGCCCACTGCACACAAGGTACATATTGTATCTTGCATTGTTCTGTACATGTAGTTTATGTTTAATACTATGTTGGTGGTATTTTAATCTGTAAGTACAGCCTAGTTAATCACACAGGTAGTTCAGCAATATCAGAACTGTTGTGAGCTGAGTGATTCGTACTTCATAACCTCTCATGTAGGTTACCCCCCCAGCATCTCCATCATAACACACATAGGAGCAACATGCTTCATACAATTATGCACAAGTTATTTTAATATCTCACCATTCATTTTTTTAAAACATCTATCCAATTAAACACCAAAAACCTACTAAATGCTATTCAATGAGCTTTGCCTTAATAAGTTCAACTTAAACTTAAGTTCAAAAGGTCAAACAAATGATAAAATAATTAGCAAATACTGAATAGAATTTGTATACTAAGTATGGCATGCATGTGTGTGTGTGTGTGTGTGTGTGTGTAACCCCAGCATTGCATTCTTCTGATCAATACATTGCTCCACGCCACTTACCACGGGGCAAAGCAGGGCCCTGCCGTGGAACCGAATGGCAGAGAGCTCCCTCTGCTGGCCACAGTTGGCTTGGCGGACTAGCGTCTTCCCTTCCGTCTGGAGCCTGGCCAGACTCCGGGCGCAGAAGTCCCGGTAGCTCTCCATCCTTCGTCGCCGCCCTCGCCTACCCACTGCACAGCCCGAAAGAAACATGTCAGATGAGAAAAAGCAAGTACCTCAGACCTCTTTCTAAACGTGCGCTGGCGTGCTAAATACGCAATTTATGCAGCGGGCTTCTACAATGACCAGAAGAGCAAGACCGACAAGTTTCGGTGCCTTGTTCATTTCTATTTAAGGACCGAATACGGCATTTTCCTCTACTGATATATACACTACACCTGTGGTTACAGACAGAGGTGTGTTACAAGTACTCACAAGCTGATTAAAAACTGAACCAGGCAGTGATATTAGGTTTTGTTGATCCAGTAATGAAAGGGTTCGAGTCCAAAAAACCCACATTACCGCAAGGCAATTGATAATAACCATAATCTGTCAAAAACGTACAAAAATATTAAATATTAAATATAAAAATATTATTAATATTAAAGAAATGCACCACATGATTCCTTTTACCAGTCAGGCATTGTAAATCAATCATTCAAAATAATGTCCGCCCATTCATCACGACTATCCCGTTCAATGCTAAGTGAGCATGAAAAACATACAAGGTCGAATCGCAGCTGCGGGCGTCGCACTGACAGCTGTATCCAAGAATCAAAGTGACGGGATTATACGAAGTAGAGGGTTTCTTTGTCCGCCTCTCTCCCTATTTTCCAGAAACCTCTACACAGGGCTTATCCGCAGAGAGGGGTTAATGCATGATCCACGACCGAGTTCCGCTATGATAATACCTCTGTGTTCCATCCGCAGCGGACGCATCAAACCTCTGTGCAACATCTGGAGCGAAACGTGTGTCCCAGAAAAATCCTTAAATGCATAGAATAATGTAGCCATTGCAATTAATTTACCCTTAACAAATAAGAAATGATTTCAGCCATCACAGCCAAAAATCAATTATGCTTCCATCAGCTAAGACCACATGCAACGTGAAGGGTTCTGGTCCTAGTTATAAATCTGTTCTTTCATTTTAGCATAATTTCATCTACCATAGTTTAGTTTAAAACGCATCTAAGAGCACTTGTAGTATTTTATCATACTGTACAAATTAGCCGAAGCTATCGCGCTCACCCGGCAGTTAGCCTGTTCGCTGTAAAGCATTTCGCTTGGCTGTCCAGTCCGACAGCCAGCTACGGAGACATACCAAGAGTCTGAATCAAATGCAATAGTCCAAAAAATGAAAACTATGTAAGAGAACAGAAAACATCGCAGGAAACCGGTTACAAGCAGCTTGCATGATATACGGTGCAGTGTGTCTGAGTATTCCTCAGCGCATAGACCTTGCCTGCCTTACCTTACCCTGTTTTGGACGGTATCCACTTTCCTCTCCGAGGTTAAAATCTCGCTTGCCTTATTTTATTCAGATGCTTCAATTCAGAACCGTTATCTAAATAAACGGGTACCACCTCTTACCGCACTGGCCGGATTCCCTAGTGCCAACAGCGCCTCCTGGCGTCGCAAACCCGCACAACCGAGCTCAGCGCACAAAATGATTCGGAGAGGAATAAAGGGGGAGGGGTCCTCCTGTTTTATTTACAAACCACTTCTTTTTAATTACTAGTCCGAAAGCGTAGTTCAAAGCCTGTTTAAAGGACCTGGAATGCTAGCGTAGATGATTATCATATTTGAAATCACATGAAAGAAGATGGTGTTACCTATTACAGCCCTGGAGGCTGATTTAAAGGAGGTTTAAATTAAGATTTTTAAATTGGACTTATTTAGCAGAGGCAGAAATACATTATAAAGTACATAGAGGGCTACATAATAAAAGTGTAGTAGGCATGTTTATTACATGTGAAATAAAACATTTTAGACGTTTCATGTTGGGTTTGAAAGCATTCAGAAACAAGGAGACGTCCCTTTGGTGTTGTAGGTATTTCACCGTGGTTTTGGATTTGCCGTACATTCACACATCCTCGCATCCGTGTCCTGGATATGCAGCTGGGGATGGATGGATGATGGATGGATGGATGGATGCACATTCCAATCACTCTGCTTCCTTAGCAGTCGTGGCGAGTCTTTACAGCTCGTCTTTGGAAGCTTTGGTAGTATTCATGCGGACAGGCCTCGCGGTGAGGACATTAGCTTTATTCTCCCGCAGGAAAGTCTCGATATCATCTCCAGTGAAATCCACTGTGTTGTTCTGGTGATGAAATGTAAGGGTGAAATGAAAGATCAGTGACTATTAGCTACATTACAAACCCGTGTGGTGACATTTTCAAAGACCAGAACTTTGTATAATAAGGTTTGTCATTTAGCTTGAAGCATAGGCCTAATGATCTGTTGTCTTATTCGGTTCCTGCTTTGTTTATATGTCATATAGCTTTTGCTCCAATACTGCTAACACCTGGGCATTCACTGGAAGCTCAGCCTAGCTGCATTTACGCCTAACTGACTCCTCGACAGCCATATGCTTGCATGTTTCCTTTTGCCTCACATGTATGTCGCTTTGGAAAAAAAGAGTCTGCTACATAAAGTTAATGTAAATGTAATACCTCGTTTTTCAGCCGGTTTACTCCCACACAGGTGAACGTTTTTTCATAGCACAGTAGAATATCCAGATGCTTGGATTCCTTTCTGAGAAATGCTTCACTGAAATGCTCACTATAGATTTCTGTAAAACATGTAAGGTTTGATCACTTATGAGGAGCAAAGGGGGGGGGGGTGTACACTCCATTATGCAGCCCTGTGTAGTACCCAGTACGACTCCTTTTGCTTCCAGAACCTTTTCACTGTGATGTCTGTTTGCACAACAATATTCTACCAAGCTGATATTTTTACACTTGTGGATTCCTTGCTAATTTTCCTGGTAAGTTCTTTTGGACAGAATTCTGACAGAATCTGTTTATCTCACCATTCTATGTGAACTCTAGACCCTGTAATAAGCCTGCATGATGATCCCAGGAGGATGGCTGCTTCTGACATGTTGCAACCACCAAAAGTGGCCACTGAGTATGTAACTCCTATAAAACACATGTAGACTAACTTTGTCTTTAACTTTACTATACTAGTAAACAAAATAAGACATAGACAATACAAAAATTACCCAGCAGTTGTTTGCAGGCGGCTCTCATTTTATCCTCACTGGGACCTTTCTCGAAGGGGACCGTCTCACATGTCTCTGCGTTCACCAGTTTTTTCACCGCTGCTCTCCTGGATTCATTTAGGACTTTGGTCAAAAGGGATTCTATTCCTGCGTGTGAGAGACAGATTTGCAGAAGATGTGGGAATTTTCTAAAGCGTGTTATTACCGTCAATCATGCCGCTGAGTTGAAAATCTTACCTTTTACGGTCGTCAAACAACTTTCACATTGTATGTCTGTCAAACAAGATTAAAGTTCATTAAAGACCAAAGCATTTTTTTTTTTTATTCGTTAATTTTATATGTTTAAAATCAAGTGTAAGAAAAGGATCAATAAGCGAAAGCCGTGTTTCGTCTGTATTTAAAAGGCAGGAATAGAGGTAATGAAGTTTGGGAGAAAACTTACACCGTTCTACACCAAGATGCGGCTCTGCAAACGCCTGACAAGCGCATAGCACTGGAATTATATATATCGCCTTCTCGAAATCCATTATATTTGCAGGCCTGTCAAATAATTCTTTAGCATCAAATAACTAGAAAAGGTATGGTTGTAGATTCGTTGTCAAGACTCTGAGTCATATCTCGACTTCCGCGTCCTTGGTGACATCCAAGTAACAGAAACAACACAACACAACAACAGATATCACATTTCACGTTACTCCAGTCATATGCTATTAACTTAGCGGATTTTTTTGGGGGGCTGAAACATGATTATGAATCGTTTTGGTTTCTGGGTAAATCGTTGCTAAGTCGTTACATTCTTCAAAAGTCTCGGCCAATGAATATAAAATTTTGCATCAAGGATAAAAATCACATTTCAGAGCTTTTCAGTATTTCACGGTAAAAAAACAGCACATTGTCCTCGTACAAAATTATAACTTCAAAATTAGAGACAACATTAGATTTCATTAGAGTTGCACATGGTACTGTTCAGAATTACCACAGAATGTGCACATCATCTCTTCACAGTATTTGGGGAGTAGATTCTAATGAGTCAAATAATTCTAAAGAAATAAAGACTATCATTATTTGTAAAGAATTTAATTTAGCGCTTTTGTAACTTAAGCCCCTCCATTATTCTTCATTGTTCCTTTTCTGTTTTTTGTTTTATTATATTAATCTTGTTATGTTCGAAATTTGCGTGCTGCTCCTCTGTACTGTATCACGCGCTTGAAGCACTAATAAAGTTTATATAAAAACAAACAAACAAACAAACAAAACTATAAGGTAATTATAAGCGCGGAATAACAATCAGATCCCGAGGACGCTCCCACGCACTTCCGGTTTGGGGACGTCACGTGCTCTTGGCTTGTCACGAAAAAAAAAACAAGGAAAAGGGCTTGGTCAGACTGAGGGGGGAGATGCTGTGCAGATCAGCAGCCGAGCAACACCCCAGGAGCAAAGTTGGTTTCTAAACCGGGCCACTTTACGCACTTACTTGCGGCTTTTCCCAGAATCCTCGCCGTGGAAGAGGCGTGACGTGCCGGACCCGCGTTAGTCCCTCCGGCTCTTCGGCCGTTTGCCTTCGCCGGACTGGAAGCAGGCGCCGAACGGTACGATATTCATGCTCGTTTTGGGGCTTTCCTAGTGCGCTCTTTACGCTGTTTGTTTTAGTAATAAGCGGACTCTTAACCAAATAACCAAACTGCTAAGTATTCTGTTAGCTTCAACTACAGCAGCAGTATTAGCTCCACATTTCTTATTGTATTTAACACTGCTAGTGGCCGGGCACGATTGTGAGCTGCCAAACAGCGTAATAAAAACGCATGTCCGTTAATATTATTCGCCATTTTGCTGTATTTTTTTCAACAATCTGGTTGCTAAGCAACCGCTCCTTATTGCTTCATCCGATCGGTACTTTTTTCAACGTAAATTTAAGCGACGGATGGAGGCATGTTTTACACCAGCGAGATTTGTCTTTTCTTTGGTATTGCTTGGTATTTATATATTTGGGATTTGTATTAAAACCGTGTTCCCTGATGTGGCAGCTATTACATTGGCTGTCCAGTTACGGCAGTAATTTTCCTCCCTAACCCAGATTTGATTATTTCACATTTGGCGGGAGCCCGCCTCCCTCAACCCGCCATTGGCTGCCGAGCCTCTGATCCGCCAAAGCCGAGCGAAATGATTGGTCCAGGTGCTCATCACTCCGTGGTCCGTTCAGAATCTGGACATTAGGTGGCGCCCTCGTATCAAATGCTGTAAATCTCAGGTAACTCGTAATTTATGACTGGAAAGATGTTGTCTGTGTTATCAGATTCAGAAATCTTTTATTATCGTGGAGGAAATTGCCTGTGATGAGAGGCTGCACAGCACACAACTACATGGAAAAAGCCAAAAAATAGACAATAAACGGTGCACATACAACAATTTCAGTATAAAAATAAATGTCTCGCATGTAGAGATGGTAATAAGTGGGTGAATACGACAAGTTATAGTAAATATTGGACGAGAAATCTAAATAAATTGACATACAGATAAACATAGGTGTCATTACACAGGCAGAGTAATGTGGTTTTCTCTGTGTATTTTGAAGTGTCAGGAGAGTCAAAATCAATGACCCCTCTGTTCCACCTTCCTCTGTTTAACATGCTTGTGTCCCCGTCATTGTAATTTAAGCTCCATACCACCAGCTACCTTATTTTCATTAATTTGAGAACTAAAAATAATATAACATTTTCTTACAAAGTACAGAAAATATGCAGGTGAATGGATTGCCCAAAAATCAGTTATTTGCAGTACAAAATGTTTGAAAAAATATATAACGGACCTTGATATAGGCAATTGTGCTTTTTTGCCAAATCAACAGAATGAAATTTATTTCGACTTACTATAATGGTATTGCCTCAATGTGCGTCTAATTTTAAACACCAAAGTTTTGTGTGTGTGCTGCTATTGCTAGCAATTGTTTCTATGCTGCAAAACATATGATTTTCTTTTCTTTTTTTTATTTCCACACCCTTGTACACTGATGGGTCAGTGGGAAACCAGTGTTAGAGAAACAACTGTTTAACTAAGCTAGATTCCCACGGATAAATCAGTGCTAATTAAAAAAGAACCCAGAAATCAGTTCCGGGATGCTGATTTTAGTCATTTCTGTGGTATATTGACTTTGTTTTCCTAAATCACGTCATTAACATGGAGATCTCTCCGACTTCCCTATAGCCCGAGTAGAAAATGATTAACAGATTTTTTTTGCCTTCGTATTGTTTTTGCAATACACCCAACCCCTGCCAAGGTATGTGGTATTGGGGGTTATAATTATAAACGCTACTGCGGGACAAGAGGCATTCAGTCGCGCGCGCGTCCCCGCGTGCGGTCCGTGCACCGGGGTGTATCTGCGCGCTGGAAGCGGCGCTGCTGGCCGCGGTTTGCGCTCGTTGGGTCCGCGGAGCTGCGGCATTTCTCCGGCCCTCCAATAGAGTCACAGGCTTTCCCGTGACTGACAGCGGCGGCTCAGGGGCAGGACCAGCGCGCCGCGATCCCTGCGGCTTTGTCGCGCCCGGGAAGCCATTTTGGAGTTTGCGGTAGTGCTCGGGATTAACGTGCAGCCCTCTAATAGGTTTTTACCATCCGCTTTATTATTTTCTTCCTTTCTAACCAAGCAGCGTTAGCGGCGGCGTGACCGAGGCGCCGCAGCCCGGGAATCGGGCGTCGGGAGGCGCCTGGAAGGCCGCGCATCTCCGGCCGCGTCGCGCTGCTGGAATGAAAACTGGGAAGATTATAATGCGATCGGACGCGCAGTTCCTCTACGGGCAAGTGCACGCAGTCATATTCGCATGAGAAGTATCGTTATATTTCGTTAATGTTAAGTAATTAATTACTTAAGATTGGGGATTTTTTTAAAAAATATATACATATATGTATCGTGTTCCTCTCTTCAGAACCAAGTGTTACGGGGCGAGAAGAGGCCGGGCTCGGGTTACAATGTCCGGACCTGTTTATGATGGCATGCACCGCGATGTGTGTAGGAAAGCTCCGTGATCTGCGCCTGCATTCTGCGTCCCTGTACCGTATGCATTCGGTTAATAATGCTCCGATTACACGCAGCAAACATTCCTCTCTAAATATAGTGGCGGCCATTCTTAGACTGGTGCTAAATCTTGCATTTGGAGCTATTATAGGTAACCCGAAAGCTGTGAATCACGACTTGACCTAAGCATGGATTACAATGGTTTAATATTTTGGCTTTATACACTTTGCTCTGCAAAGAGGAGACGTTTAGTTACACACCCAGTTTGAACTGGGATTTATTAGGAAACTAACTTGGCGCTATGGTTAGTGGGCGATTGTTCCCTGACAGTGTGTCTGAAAGTGGGATGCTACCTAGTTCGAGTTCAGCCTCTTTGCGGTGTTTAAGTGCATTAGACGGTGTCCTTTGCTGGATTAGAAGCCCGTGCATGGTTACGGCACCGTCATGCTGCAGTTTTGGACCCGTAGGTCAGATACTAAAGATTTAGCAAGAATGGTGTTTAAAAGTGTACTGCAGAAAAAGCTCAGAATTTTAAGGATGGAGTAAGCTGTGTAGATTATGTACCCAGGAGAACCCAAAACTTAAATCCTGGGCTGATAGATGACACATAACAAGTACAAATCTTTTTTTGTAATGTGCATCCACCCCTTAATTCACTGGATTTTTTGTTTCAAAGTGGGTTATGTTAATACATAATTTGCCCAAAGGTTGTCTTCGAGTGCAGGAGCAGATTTACTGTATCCATCTGTCCTGTTTATGTTTTCGTCCATCTTTATTTCCTTGGCCATATTCCAGTTCTTACTGCCTTGCTAGAAGTGTGTTACATGCCAGGGCTGTAACTGCAAACAGGTTTTTGGCCATGGCTCCTGGGCCTGTTCGGCAGGGCATGGTGGCTCAAGGTGCGGCCTTGCGTTACACTGGAGCGTTTATCTGGAAATCACCTGGTACAGGGGGAGGAGAGAGTTTTGCCACATAACTTGAGTAAACATGTTTCCAAATGTCCACTAGACACGCGGAACTCGTTCCCTCCGGGAGGATTTGCCTCCGAGTCCTCCGTGTGGTGTGTAATGTGACGTCTTGCGAGGGAGGAGCTGCTATGTGACAGCCCCATTATCCTCTCAAAATGCTGACCTACCTGTCTGTCACCATTATCTGCTGTGGAGGTGTCGGGGGCGTGTGAGGCATGCTGCAGGAGGAGAGAGGTTCCTGCTCGTTAATTTGACCAAAGGACAGTGGTCAAATTCGGGCGCGGACTGCAAACGAAGGAGGTGGTTATGGGGTAGCAGAATAGGGAACAGGTGATGGGCTGAACAGCATGAGTGCATGTGTGTCTGGAGAGACGGGGGTGGGAGAGAAAGTAAAAATCAGTCTCAGTACCTGTGCTGAAAAGCCCCTCCTCCCCTTCCCGTTCTGCCTTTCCGTTTCCTCGACTCTTGCAGTCGGATTGAAGAATGACCATGGATTTTTCACGCCTGCACGCCTACAGCCCTCCGCAGTGTAGCCCAGAGAACACGGGCTACACCTACTCCCTCAGGTGAGCAGTCCGCCTGTGCCCCAGGCACAAGTAGCACATCTTGCTGGCCGTGAATAAATGAACAGGTACCAGCCAGGCTTTGTTTTTGTTCCGTGTTCCTTCACTGTTGTGTCATTAGTCTTTTGAAGATAGAGAGGTTTTTGTGGGGCGAAGGCCTGTTGAATTCAGTCGAATCCCTTTTGGTTGGGGTGACTTTCCCAATGTTCAGCTGAAAGCAAGTTGCAGCCAGAGTTTAGCGTTGGGAGTTTGCCAGCCTGCCCTTGTTGGCTTTACTGTCTGTGGTCCTGTTCTGAAGATGAGATTGTTAGCATTTTTGGACATGAAAAGGCAGGCCGGTTAGACCGAGAGGACATATCGTGTGGGAATGTGTTTTTACGAGATGACTGGGGGAATTCGTTGGAATGTGAAGGTTGGGGCTGAGATCGTAGCATTGTTATGGGTTTGGAGAGTCAGAGTTGCTGTACTGGACTGTGCTTAGGCTCAGTAATGAAGTGCATGCAAATCAGGGATGAGTTTTTGACTCCTGAATGTCAGAGGTCTCCTTTTGGCATCATTTTGGTTTCTCCTCCTCTCTCGTGTCCCCTGTGCCCCCTCCCTGAGGAAGCAGAGGGTATTTCGCAGGCCCCCATGCCAGAACGTCCCCTGCCAGCTCATTGTCAGAGCATTTAAGATGAGTTCTTGGCTGATTTTTTTTCCAGAGATTCAGAATGAAGGTTGGCCTCATTATGGGGCCGTGCGGGACCAGCCAGGGACAGCATCTTTTCTGTAGTGTGGTGTCTCTCTCCAGTTGTTTCTGAAGCGCGTTTGTGGTCGTCCCTCTGGCAAGCGCGTTTATTTTTAAAACTTTTACTGACCAATCGGAGCGGTTCTTTCATACATCAGCCTGTCATAGTTAGGGTGTGGTAAACGTCAGCCAACCACAGCAGACCTCTTGCGTGTGTGTGTCTGAGAATGTGTGTGCCACAGGACAGGGCGTTGTCGGGGGTGCGGGGGAGGACCCTCATCTTTTACTGAATGGGGGGGGGGGGGTGGGGAATGGGGGGGGAATGGGCTCGGGTGACATTACCCGCTGGGCCATCTGCTGTCAGAGGTCAGAGGAGACAGCCCCAGAGGCATGGACTGGAGCCAGCCTGCACAGAACAGGGAATGCTGGGTAGTGCAATCTTGAAGCACAGCTGCAAATGGAGTGTGAACACTTCAGTTGTGTGTTTCGGGGCTTGGGGCAGAAGCAGCAGATGTCAGAGAAGCTTGTGTCTTCACCCAGCAGACCAGTCAAGTAACGGACATCACAGTCTGACTCGCGGGCTGCCTGTTCCCTCTTCTCTGCGTTACGTTCCCCGGAAACCGACAGTCACTCCCGGCCCTGCCTCTGCTTTTCTCTGTGTTTTCTAAGATTCCTGAAGGTCCTCTTAACATGAGCACAAAAAACCTGACATTTGCCATCACAAGAACATGATTACCCAGAATGCTTAGTAGAGCCAAACCATGTCATTCGTGAAATAAAATCCTGTTATTTCCTGGCAACTTTGTACATTTAAATAATCTGATCAGGTTATGCTGGATATGATAACTTTAATAACTAAATGTAGATATTATTATAATCATTTTGTCTTTGGCCCTTGTTTGTAACTTTGTAACCCACTGTTGTGAACTTTGTGCTGGTGGCTGTGCTCTTTGATGACACACTGTTCTGGGCCGTGAGCCTGGTGTTTACACGCCCCGTACGCCGCCCAGTTCTGCTGAGATTCCTGAACTCCGTGCCAGCCGACACCAGGGCTAAATCACTGCTTCGCCCTGAGGCTTTACACGTCTGCATCTGTTTGTTGTTTCGGTCCCTGGGGTCCTGTCTGAGTTCATGTTATTGATTATTATTTTTATTCCAGTACCTGGAATGCTCGGTCATGTTACTGTCTCGTCGTTCCTCATTGTAGCTTTTAATAAACGAATGTTTTTGTCAGATGCTGGGCGAGGGGTTAACGATCCTACATGTACTGCTTGTCCACATTGTGCTGAGCGGTCAACAGGGAGTCCAGTGTCGTGAAGCGATAAGGAAAGCATCCATTGTGTGAGAGACTTAGAGGAAGGTCGTGTGCCGCCCTGGGTTGCGTTTTAGGGACTGTCGCACTCTGGGGGGCAGGCTGCCGCTGGGCACGCCAGCTTTTGTGTTTTCATTATTCTTTCAGGAAATGACGGTAGTGAGGATGAGCTGCTTTTGAGCTGATTACTGACCCGAGAGGCAGGGAAGCCTTAAGACTTGGGGAGGAGCTGATATGCAGCCCTGGTGGAGGAACGCTATTGCCAGCTTGGCGTGGAGGGAGGAGCCAGGGGGCTTTACATGCTCGCCGGAGTTATGTCATCTTAGGTACGCCGTGTCGTTCAGAGAATACCCGCGGGAAGTTCAGAGTGTTCTTGTGTTTGCTGAGCCTCGTATCTCTCCGGATGTTGGTTTCGGAAGGCACGGCCTGTCGGTGGAGCGCAGGGCTCCGCGCTCTGCGATCTCATCCCCAGCACGGATCAAATTTCCCCGCTCGAGCTCATTCGCAGGGTGATACGCAGCCCGCGTCGCGTCTTGCTAACGTGCAGGTGAATCGCTGCTGTGGCCAGGGAGGGGGAAGCTGTCACACATGGTCAGGTGCCTGTGCCACCTGAGCCACGGCAGTCGTAAAAAAAAGTAATTAAATGAACATCTGTGTGACACACGAATAAAATACACAGCCAAGAGCCAGTGCTCTAAGAAAACATAGTTTAGCAAATGTGACATAGAAAGCAGCTTTTCGTATATTCTGAAATCTTTTGTATATTCTAAAATATAAATATGCAGAAGACACTCATTTTTTATGGAATAGAAAGGTTTTACAGAAATGCAAGCTTGAACCTTAAATTCCAAGCAAATTGTGTGTGTGTGTGGGGGGGGGGGGGGTTATATATATTACATTGTGGGGGCCAAATGTCCCCACAGTGTGATATAAACCTGTTATTTTGACATTACGGGGCAATGTTTTTTTTGGTCCCCACAAGGGGAAACTCAATTTTATATAAATCTGTGGCTTCAGTCAAGAAGCTCAAAATGCCAAAAGTCTTGTATTCTGTATGGTTACATGGGGTTAAGATTGTCATTGTTGGGATTAGGGTTATGCCCATAGAAATCTTGTCTCTACAAAGATATGGATACAAACTTCGGTCTGTCTGTCTGTGTGCATCGCTCTTAGCGTGTGTGGGCCCAGCCGTTTCCCTCTTATGTGATAGCGGGCAGCTATGGAGTGTGACCCACTTCCCTGATGTGGTCGAGGTTAAGGTGCCACCCTGGGCCACCTGACCTTGTGCTGTAAACGCTTCTTTCTGAGCCTGCACTCATCCTGTACCTCCTGTGTTGGGAAGCAGTGCTGCAGTGGCTGATGGGTAATCACCCTCCCTCTGGGAAGTGTGGGTGTACTGGGCACAGCCGGAAGCTCTCATCGCACAGGCAGGGCATATTTTATGATTTATAGAAAAAAAGATTTGCACAGGATCTGTTGTAATAAAACTCCCTGATTGGTGGGGGGCTGTTGCTCTAAGCGCAGATTTGCCCCCCCCCCCCGGGCTTCGCCTGGCTGATTTCACATCTGTGCCCGTGAATCTCTAGCTCCCACCCGCAGTGTGCTTTGTAGTGCCGTGCACTGACCCAGTAATGAGTTTCAGTGCAGAACTGCCTCCCCTGTACTTGTTTACAGAATCTAAACGCAGGGTGGCGCTGTTGCTGTGTTCACACTCTTTCAGTCTGACTTATTTGTTTAAAATGTACCTCCTCCTGCTGTGGATTCTCTCTCTCTCTCTCTCTCTCTCTCTCTCTTTCCATGGCTGGATCTCTCATTGCTGTGTAAGCAGTTTACATAAGTGTGGTGGTGTGTCTGTATATAGGTGCCTGGCTGTGTAACGCTGTGCTGGACTGTGTGCGCCTGTGTCACTCAGGGTTACCTGAGGTTTGTGTAAGTTTCTCAGCCTGTGTGTGATTCCCCTATATTCTGTAGCGATGTTCGGATGACCCTGTAGCGACAGTGCTCAGTGCGCCCTCTAGTGGGTGGGAAGCACAGCTCGGCCGGGAGCGAGGCTCACTCGGGGATGTGCATTCTTGCTTCTTTGTTGTTTCGTCACCTGTGTGACGTAGTGGTGTCTGCTGCTCTGGGACACGCAGGGCCCAGGTAGCAGGGTGTGGCCTGCCCTACGCAGCCGGCCGCTCCATGCCCTCCTTTTGTCTTGAGCTCTCTGCTCTCCTGACCCAGAGGGTGGAGCCGTCGGAAAGGATTTCCTTCATGGCGTGCGATCCTAGCAGAAAGCTGACGCCTTCCTTCTGTGATGAGGTCAGAAGGGGGCAGGGCATGTTTGTATGTAGAGTTTAGAATACAGGATATTCAGTCTGAAACTGTGGAAATGAGGCATGCAGACCGTGAGTGTTCAGGGGGCCATCAGTATGTGTTTTAACGACCATGAATTTAGTTATATGAATAGTGGGTTATGTAACCGCCCCTGTCCCTCTCCCTATCTGTGCCTCGCTCTTGCCCTCTGTATTTTAAATGCTGGCCTGCAGCTGTGCTACCAGAGCGCTGGAGTTTTTTTTTTCCCCATTGGCCCCATTCTCTCTGGGTTTGGACTGTGCCGAGTGTGTGTCTGTCTCCCTCTCTCTCTCTCTCTCTCTCTCTCTCTCTCTCTCTCTCTCTCTCTCTCTCTCTCTCTTTTTTTCTTTTGGATTTTTTCTCTGATCTCCTTGTGTGCTGCTTTCCTCTTT
>JAAGVU020000044.1:10281453-10294311 GCA_011763525.2 Mormyrus iriodes | reverse complement strand
AGAGAGACAGGCTGTGCTCATGCAGTAAGCCCCCTGTCTGTGTGAGAGAGACAGGCTGTGCTCATGCAGTAAGCCCCCTGTCTGTGTGAGAGAGACAGGCTGTGCTCATGCAGTAAGCCCCTTATTCCGCCCCCGCAGTCTGACCTGGCCGTTTCTGTGGGCCTGGAGCGTCTGGCCCGGCTGGAGCAGCGGCTGGAGGAGCTGTGGGCCAGCGTGCAGGCAGATGGCCGGCTGCAGGAGGACCACCGCTCCGAGCTGCTGGCCCTCTACCAGGCGCTGGGCGAGCGACTGGAGCGGCAGACAGACAGGGGCAGCCTCGGCCTCTGGGTGTCCAGCTTGCTGGACCAGCGGCTGACCCTGCTGAACGAGGAGCTGGAGAAGGACTCGGCGCAGAGGGAGCAGGTGTGTGCGTGTGTGTGTGCGTGTGTGTGTGCGTGTGTGTGTGCGTGTGTGTGTGCGTGTGTGTGTGCGTGCGTGCGTGCGTGTGGATAAGGTGAATACAGTATACTGTTTCCTGCTGTCATCCCTAGTCTGTATTACATCAGTGGCTCAGGATGTGAGGCTCTTATTCTATGTCCAAAATGTTGCAAGTTTAAGTCCCCCCCGCCCACCTTGTGTCCCCCTGCAGACTCAGACAGAGTACTTGACGGAGCAGCAGCGTCACAGAGCCCAGCTGGCACAGATGGAGGCGCTGCTGAAAGCCCTGGCGGCCAAGACAGAGGTGTGTGCGGGCCCTTCTGCGGAGGGGTCACTGAGTGACACCCACTTACTCTGACTCTGCATTTCAGGAGGTGCAGCGGAAACGGGAGATGCCCCCGCCGGCCCCAGAGAGGTACGCCGTGCCAGGGAGGTGGTTAAGGCTGGTGTGGTTGGCCGTGTCGGTCAGGTGGTTAACACTGGTGTCCTCCCCAGTGCGGGCGTGGACCGGGAGGCGCGTGACTCCCTGCTGGCGGAGCTGCGGCGGCTGGAGGCGGAGCTGGACCGTATCAAGCTCGACTTGCAGGGGGTGATGGGATGCCAGGGCAGATGTGATAAGCTGGACAGCCTGCAGGATACGGTGAGGGGGGTGAAGCCAGTGTAGCCACAATCTCATTTTGGGCTGATTGGGGAGCATGTAGCATACAGTATTATCACTGTTAGTGCGGAATATAATCACTGTCTGAGTCCTGTCCCTTTACCCACAAGGATACAGCAGCATTGGCTGTAGGGCATTTGAGTACGAGTGCTCCTCGCTGGCCCCCCATTCAGTAACAGCTTCATTGTGATGCCCTGCCCCCTTTGACAGGTGTCCGCACAGGTGCGCCGGGAACTCTGGGCGCTGTTTTACGGCAGTGAACAGACAGGCCAGGGCGAGCTGCCCGAACCCCTACTGCCGTGGCTGTCGGCACGCTTCGTGAGCGACTCCGACCTGCAGGGGGCGCTGATGGCCCTGGAGCTCAGCATCTTGAAGAACGTTACACTACAGGCGCAGCAGAGCAGCCAGCCGCCGTGCGAGCGGAGCGTGACTGAGACGGTGGCACATGCCGCGGGGGCGGTTGGGATGTCCGAGGAGGTAGCGACTTTGCTTGGTATTAAGTGGGAAGGTGTTCATCATAATCGATCTGGGAGCATCTTAGATTTTAGGCTGTTCCACATATTTATATTACTTTGTGTCTGCAAAATTTGTAAAGGTTGGATGTCAACACTGAAACAAATGAAGATATTTAACTTCCTGTCGTTTTGTCTCTTTCCTTTTGCCTCTGGCAGCAAGTGAAGCTGATAGTGGGGAATGCCCTGAGGCTGTACTCCCAGGACCAAACGGGCCTGGTGGACTACGCCCTGGAGTCTGGAGGTACAGACCTGCGGCCTGCTCACTCATTTTTCTAAGCCATGTTCCGGTCACCAGGTCAAAATAGATACAATGATGGTTTTCACAGACTGGTACGATAGTCTGTGGTCCTCACGTTTCACGAGAAGCCGGCCGTTTGGGGCTGATGTGCCCTTTCCCACAGGTGGCAGCGTCCTCAGCACACGTTGCTCGGAGACGTTCGAGACCAAGACGGCCCTGATGAGCCTCTTCGGCGTCCCCCTCTGGTACTTCTCCCAGTCACCCCGGGTTGTCATTCAGGTGAGCCTCCCCCCCCCTCGTCCTTGCGCCCTCAGACCCTCCATAACTGCCCTTCACTTTGACCCATGTGTAACTTCTCCCCCTAGCCGGACGTCTACCCTGGGAACTGCTGGGCCTTCAAAGGCTCCCAGGGTTACCTGGTGATCCGGCTCTCGCTCAGCATCCTGCCCACGGCCTTCTCACTGGACCACATTCCCAAGACCCTGTCCCCCACCGGCAATATCACCAGCGCCCCCCGCCAGTTCTCAGTTTATGTGAGAGATTCATCCTTAGCCATTTCCATGCCTCCGCTTCAGTTTGTATTCTGTGCCTGGTATTACACTTCATTAAGTCTGGAGACGAACAAAAGTATGGCGGGGGTGCTTGTGCCCTGCAAGACCCTGACTGGTGTAGCCTTGGTCCGAGTGGATTGTTATTGCCTGTGCTTGAAAGCAGACTAAAAATCCAGCCGCAGTCACTCTAATTGTTCATCATTAACTGTAGGGGGATGGACAAAATAATAATAATAATAATAATGATGATGATAATAATAATAATAATAATAATAATTAATAATAAAATATTAATAATGGAAAAACCACAACAAAAGGACTTTAATTTTGAAGAAATTAATATTATGTTGAATTCCATTTAGGACTTTAATTTTGAAATGACTGAAGGTCATATTAGGTTGAATGCCATTTAACACTATGTGGCTATTAAACGGGTCTTTTATATATGAGTTTTTAAAGCAACATAGAGCAACTGACAGAGTCACAAAGAGGCCCGAGTCAGTGCCCACAGGCTTCAGTCACTAAAAGATGTGGGTAAATGGGCACACAACCGGGTAATTGCCGAATATCAGAAAAGTACAGCCTCAAAAGTGACCACAGAGGTACATCCGTGTGTAGCCTACTCTGACTGTGCGACCCCTGAGCTTCACAAAGCTGGAAATCATGCCTGAGCGGCCTTTTGGAAACCAGTGCAGGACCTGAGCTATGGCACACAACACCTAGTAAAGTTTAGTCCTCCCACTTTAATGTGGATGGGCTTTGTTTGGAGAAAGTCAAAGGTTGCCACCATCTCGATATAAACATCATGACACCTTTAGGGGAAGTTCTGGGGAACGTGTGCCTCCTTCAAGCACCAAAAAACTGGCCCAGTAAGGAGAGTCCAGTAATTCCAGTCCAGGCCTTGGTGTGACTATTCCAAGAAAGAAAAGCTTGCCTGGAGCCAAAGTGCGTTCCTGCTGATTCTGTCCTTAACATTAATACATTGTTAGGTTTGTTATTTTGTCCACCTCCTTGTATATGTAAAACAGCAGTAGTTTATATATTACAATGAAATTCAGACTACAGTGCCAATGAATATAAGATGGACAGTCATTGTCTATAAATACCAGTCCCCTAGATGAATACTCAGTATATAAACATCCGGAAGATACATCCGCTGTGGAACGTGGGATTCTACAGCTGAATATGAATGAGCGGCTGTGTCTTCTCTGCTGCGACAGGGTCTGGATGACGAGTATCAGGAAGAGGGCAAACTGCTAGGCCTCTACACCTACCAGGAAGACGGAGACTCGCTGCAGACCTTCCCCGTCATGGTAACCATAATGCAACAGATCAGCTGGCACGCGCAGAGCCAGGCCATGCCAGGATTTTAATGTAGTTTGATGGCTGTTTTATGATTCTTATTGGGTTTTATTTGTGTTCCAGGAGGAGAATGACAAGGCTTTTCAGATCATTGAGATGCGGGTGCTTTCCAACTGGGGTCATGCGGAGTACACCTGCCTGTATCGATTCCGGGTACACGGGGAGCCCAGAACTCAGTGAGGCTGTCTTGGCGGTGTCATTACCGGCAATATGAATATGGAGGAGGCTTGTTACAGAAGGCAGCCAGTGAAAAAAGCTACTTTTTCAACACGGACAGCTACATGAATTTAATGGGACTATACGGGAGAGGGGAGGGACCTGCATGAGACTCCTCCCACTCCTGCTGATTGCAGCTTATGTCTTGCACTGATTGGCCCCTTCTGGATGGACCCTGATTGGCTGCACAGCAGAAGAGACACTAAATAGTCTCCAGGGGTCCCTACCTGGGGATGGACAAGGCTCGATTTCTGCTCTTCACTGTGTTTATTTTATTCTCCTTGGTTTGTTTCGGTTTTTATTTTTAAATTCAGCTATTGATATATTTTATCTGAAAGATAAAGCCCCCCCCAATAACCTAAGGCTTGTGGATTGGACCAGTAAGACTTTCCCTATTTGGACCTACAGAGTTACGCTTCTCTGCCCGCTGGGGGTTCAGCTGTCGCTGGTGTTTGCTGGTTCCAACATGGCAACAGATACTTCAGCAATGGCTCGCATCCTCTGACCGTCCTTTCAGGTGCTGTGACCAGCGACTCCTCCCAGTGACCCACCTACCCCCTCCCACTTCCCACATTTCATAACATCACATTTTTCAGATGGTTTAACACACTAGTGCAGGGGAGACCTTCAGAACCTGTCCTGCAGAACACGTTTTAAATGACCCCCCTGATTTACACCTGAAAGATGAAGTGAGGTGGTTTGTCGGATAACTACTGATGGACAAAATGACGCTTCATAAACCATTTGCTGCATTTTTTAACCCCACTAGATGTTACTGTTGCTTTACTTTGAGGCATGCTTTGTGCCCTTTTTTGAACAGAGAGCACCATCTAGTGGGGTCAAAAAATATAGCAAATGGTTCACGAAGCATTGTTTTGTCCATCACTAGATGATTGCTTCGGCCAGGTCAAGTGCAAAGCAGTGCACCCTGGGGACCTCAGGTTAGCGCACAGACATGTCTTCATCTGTTATGACCAAGAGGGAAACTTATGAAACCTCTTCATAATTAGTTTCACACTCTCACCCGTGCGTTGACGCTAAATTAAGTTTCAGTTGATCACAGTTGGGATGTGTGAACCAGGACAGGACTGTTTAACCAGACGCACTTAGGAAGACAAACGCCTAGTTGTCAGCACTGGATTTCAAAGCTTCTACTGCTTGTGTAACGGGCTTTGAGAGCTTGCAGTACGGCAGCTCCTGCTAACACGGACCGCGTACTCATGTAGAGACTCCTTTAACCAGAAACTGAACAGGGACGTCACCTGTATATTAATAGCTGGGACGTAAATCTGCTAATATCAGTGTTGCTTTGGGAGAATGGGGAGAAAGCACACCCTATAAAGTAATTGTTGCTGTTATTTTGTTGTGATTTTAATTTCGTTTTAGTTACGAAAGTCTATGCTTTTATTACCTGATGGGGGGGATGAAGGCACACGAGGTTCACGGAATTTGTCTAGAAGAAAAAAAGGAACTTGTGTTCAGTGAGAATCGATCTGTAAAAAAAAAAATGATTGGGAATTGTTCATGCGCTATTTATTTTGTCTAAAATAACGACTTATTGAAAAGAGGATGTGGTGC
The DNA here is from genome assembly GCA_011763525.2 of Mormyrus iriodes. Classification (NCBI taxonomy): domain Eukaryota; kingdom Metazoa; phylum Chordata; class Actinopteri; order Osteoglossiformes; family Mormyridae; genus Mormyrus; species Mormyrus iriodes. The sequence continues at coordinate 10,288,776 of JAAGVU020000044.1, read as the reverse complement.
AATTTATTTTTATAAAATGCTTTTGAGTAATTTTTTGAACGTTTTTGGGACTTTTTTGTCATTTTTGCTCTTGTAAAATTTGCGAAATGCTACGGTACTGTTCAAATAAATACTTTTTAACGGCTTTTAATGCTAGTTCATATATTTATTAGATGTTCTATTTGTAAAGCATTTAAAATTTTAATGTTCAGGTTACAACTGAATTTATAATAGCTGTACAAAAATTAGTATAGATGGTAACATCGGTTAGGACATACTACTCTGACGTTAGGGAATTCTGTAGTGGCCGATAAACCAGGGCATGTAATTACTGCACTACGGATTTAAGTGCCAATCAGATGTGTGAATAGAGTGTAAACAGGAGGTTACTGTGTGTCATAAAGTCACAGAATAACAGTTGGAAAAACGCTGCTTTATTCTGGTTCGACTAAAAGCGAGAGTTTAAATTTGATTTGAAGTAAATGGAACCAGATGTTATCGCCACTCTGGCTCCACTATGTCGGGGGTTTATGAGTCAGCGAGGAAAAATATAAATTGGTCACATGACTTATAACTAGGAGAAAATGTGTTTTCGTAACGTGAATCAGCTACCATAATTACAGCCATTTTGTGTAGCTGCATTTAATTGCAAGTCATGTCAGCATGTATCCAGTCCACGAAAATCTCAGGTTAGCCATTTCCTTTCTCTATTCCAAAAGTAACTGAAATAATGAATGAAATAAAGCGTGTTTCAGTGTGCTCCTCTTTGTTGTAAATACAAGCCCTTTTGTGTGGGAATGACAGTTTGCTCTGGAAGTCCCACTTCAGTTCTGAAGCGCATCAGCCGGTCTGAAGTCCCACAAGGGGTTAAACAGAACAGATCCGAATATAAAGCGCTGCCCTTCCATGAAATCAAGCCCTCTCCAAACCGTCTAAGTCATAACCGTCATCCATTTATTTTTATGCAGGACATTTTTTAATCTAAGTTAATTTTACTACTGGACATTCCGTTTAACTAAAACTTGGTGAGCTTCGCCGGCTAAAATTTACTATAATAAATCACAGCATAACCGAATGTGGAGATGCAGCGTTCTGGAACGTCCTCTACATTCTAAAGCCACTAATAGAAAAGGTGCAGGTCCACCCATATTGTGCAAGATGGAGATTAAACGTGATTGTGGATTAATAGTGAACAGTCCACATGGTTAATTTCTGGATGTGCCGTTTCTGAAAGTTCAAGTGCTGAACCCATGCCCACCTGGTGCCACTTTAAAGTACTGCTCTTACGTTAAACTTTGTCTCCATCAACTGGCTATTCACAGAATTGCAACAATCAGGCCCCCTCAGTCATCTGATAAATTCAGATTTACTATTCAAAGAGTTTATTTAAGACTAATTGCATAGTACTTCGGTGTTCGTGCAAAAAGGTAATAAAATCCATTTTGTCTGCATGTAAACAGAGTTTAACCCATAAGACTAGATGAAGTGCACGAAGTTATTTGACCAACAAATAATTTTACCCACATGACCACATTTCTCTGGCATAAGGAATCCCCAGCTCCTGTGTGCCCTGGAATGACACACATGATTCATTTAAATTTCATGTAATAAGTGTGCATACCAAAAACTACAAGGAATGTTTTAATAACCAAAGATTTATTTTCATAGGCAGACATTGACATTTTTGCAACTATAATCCATCAGAATTTACGAAAGAGCTGAAAGTCCATCATGCAAATTATAAAAATATGAGAAGACGAACAGGATGCACAGGGCTTAGGTGCTCCAGGATCGGTCCAAGGTCTCGTCGTTTCCGGGAGAGCCTAGGCCGGGCTGTGGGAAAAGCCCATCCTCACCTGTGTCATACTCAGTTACCAGCCTTCTCTGAGAGAAGTGAATGTCAGGCAGAACAAGCAGCTCGGCTTTTGCAGAACAGAGAGGAAATTCTGAAGCCTTCAGCTCTGGAGGTCCATCAATGGTCAGCGAGCCAGAATACTCAACGCTGTGGCTCGTCATCATTTCCCAGCGACAACACAGCACATCTCTCCCTTACTGCTACTGGCTGTGAGCCCGATAACCGCCACGGGGTCCTTACTGTGCGCTGATATCTATGGCAGACCCAGCAATTTATTCCTCCAGTGGAAGACAAAGAAAATCAATATAATAACTTCATTTTACACTAATATGAGCACAGCAACAGTGAGTACAGACCGTTTAGCTTGGAAAACTAGCAGGATGCTAGGTCAATCTCCCTCTGCAGGGCTAGTCGTCGGGCCTATAGAACAAAATAAATCATGCATGAATTCTGGACGCTGTGAAGAGAATGTGAATAAAATTGCCTCTGAGCCTTTATAAGATGATACAAGAAAAGATACAGCGATACCCAACACAGACACGGATCAATGTACCTGATCAATGACAACTTCATCCCGGTCTCCCAGCTTCTCTGACAGAAAGACCACTTCTGCATGTGAGGTTGGCTACCGCACAAATACACAAACAGAAATTACACCGAGAAACAGGGGGGGTGGAAGTCAGCTATGATTTTAACTCACCATCTCTAAATGGCTTTCATGCATTTCCACTTCCTCCTCTGCTGCTCCAGCCCCCACCAGACCCTCCTCAGGGCACTTTTTCCTCCTCCTCTTCCTCGGAAGATGCACCTCTGCACCGGCCATGGCCACTCCTGCCATGTTCTCCTGGCTTCGTCTTGGCCTCATGCTCTCTGCGTCGCCCCCCTCAGCCGCCTCTCTGACACTGTCATCCAGCTGGCACCTTTTCCTGGTAAAGTCTCTCTCTCCCAGTCCGTGCACAGGTGCAAGTGCTTTGCACGATCCGCACTCCCTCTCCAAGCAGCTCGCCTCCTTCTCCGCACCTCCGAAGCTACGCGCCTTGTGCGCTCCCCATGTGTCGAGCTCCAGCCCCCTGCTGGCTCTGCCTGCCTTCTGCTTCTTCCCTTTCCCTGTTTTATGACCAGAAACGTTTCCCCCAGTGAGCAGCTCATTAATCTCCCTTTCTTCTGCCATCGTTCTTTTGAATGTCTTGTCCCATTTTACTTTTAGAAGTGTCCCCTCTCCATCCATCACTTCTCTCTTAATGGTCGCATCATATTCCTCGCGACTCTCATCTAGACCCACAGTCTTGTCTTTTATCTCATTTCTTCCACAGTCTTCCCTTGCTTCCCGACTGCAACTAATCTCATCCTTCTTCCAAACCTTCTCCTCCACCGATTCCTCTTTTATGTTCCATTCTACAGTCTGGGTACCCATGCTGGTGACAGCAGTGTAATTTCCTTTTTGCTTTTCTGTGCTCACTATAGTTTCCTCTACGATGATCTTTCCACCAACAGACGAGACCTCAGCAGCCACAGCCCTCTGGGAAACCACCATCCTGTCACACTGTTCCATGTCTCGCACCTTTCCTACCGGACCCGTCCGCTTCCTCTTGCCTGCGCTCCTTTTCTTTTTAACTTCCATCTCTCCCCCAATTTTCATCGAGAGCACATTATCTCCTCCTCACCCACACTGATATCTGCAACATATTTTATATTTCTGCATTTTGCTATTTTTGCAGCCTGTTTTCTTTACCGTTTCCTTTCAACAAGAACATTATTCATCACGTCAGCGTTTATTTCACCTTTACCTTTAGCGCTCTGTCGCTTCACCGACTTCACAGAAACAGCTGATACTTCCGTCCCCCTCCTACCCCACTGCACATGTGCTCTCTAGTATCCGCACGTCTCTGTGCTTCCCTGCACATTTAACGAACACTACGCGAACCTTTGTGTTAATGTAAAATTTAATTTAGGGTTACATGCTTTATTTGCATGACCAAGTCAGGCTGAAGATACTTCTCTATCAACGTAGTACAAACTAGTAAGAAGTAAACGCGTACGACTTACCTCCCTCGCTAAGTTATTCGTGCATTATTAACCCGGAAGCATTAAATGCGTACTTCCTTAACAACCGAGCGCGATCTGACGCGTCCTTAGCAACCCGTTTGAAATAACCCGTCATATATAACAATGGAGAAAGTGGCCGAAAATAAATCTTTGTGGCAACAGATATGTGAGGGTAAGCTGCACACGATAAAGAATACCTAAAGAATAGGTACAATTAGTACACCGTCTTATTTCACTATGGCGATTGTTATTTTATTTTGTAACTAAGCCTGTTCGCCCTAAATTGCCCAAATGCAAATTAATTTGCTCATTCGGAGAGACATTTCGCGATTTGTGCTGCTACATTAAGTGTTTGTTTGATCGTGTTTTTTCTGAGCAGAATACGAGGCGGAAGAGCCCAGGCCGCCAGCAAGGACTCACTGCGCGCCGCCCGCGCTCCCTGTGCAGCAGAGTATGCTTCACTAACACGTGTATTATATTTTAACCGTGTCTTAGTTTTGCAAGATATTGAGACAGACGTGCTCCACTATTTTAGTGACGTGTGGAAGCAATGCGCCGTTTATATCGCTCTGTTATATTAAGATACGGCTGGACATCATCAGCTACGGCAGTTTCTGTGTGTCTGTCTGCCTGGCTTTTGCAGATACCACTGCTCTCTACCTGGAGAGTGCTGTATTCCCTGTGTTGCTGCCTGGACTGGAAGCCTTGCTCATAGAGGCCCAGAAGGAACACTGTCTGGAGGTCAACACTCATTACAAACACGCCGAACACATACACACACCCGATAGGGACCGAGGCAAGCAGGCATTTTGTGGTCTGCCGCCCCTCACTCTTCATACACCTTTGTGCTAATGCATAAACTGTACCTTACTCAGTGTTTTAAGTGCCTCTGCTTTTTCGTACATAGTCTCTCCTGACATTTATCCCCCTTTTTTTTCAGAGGAAGAGGACCAAATTCAACGCCTGTGACTTCTTGACTGAGTGGCTCTATAAGTAAGTGGGACAGAACCAGCCTTATTCTTATGACATATTCAAGCATTTATTTTTACATTATAGCGAATGAGCTTTGTAGTCATTGGGCAAGAAACGGGGCAACATTTATTTTTGAATTATAGCTGTATAACTGAATTAGTGCATGCAAATGTCTGATAGGGGGCGCCATGGGACTTGTGGTTAATCTGTGCCATGAGAGACTGAAATAGACACTTTCCTGCTGTCCTCATGTACTCTGCAGCCATAACCCCCGAAGGCTGGGCAGTGGGCCCCCAGTAAATTTCCTGGAGATCCCCTTTGTCAGGGATTGGCTGAGCAGACAGTGAGTACAGCCCCGCACAAGTCTGTTAACTTCAGTCCTCTCTTAATGAAATGTTTTTTCATTCAACTTAACTTAAACCTGAATACTGATATATTCCTCAGCTGGGCAGTATGCTGGCGCAGTGGTCAGCACTGTTGCCTCACCCTTCTGGGACTAGGATTTGAGTCTCTGCCATGGCTCCATGTGTGTGGAGTTTGTAGGCTTTCTCCATGCCATCCTGGGTTTTCCTCTGGGTACTCCGGTTTCTGCCCACGGTCCAAAAACATGCTGAGGTTAATTGGAGTTACCAAATTCCCCATAGGTGTGCATGGTGTGAATGTGCCCTGCGATGGGTTGGTGCCCCATCCTGGATTATTCCCTGCCTGGCACCCATAGGCTCTGGATCCCTGTGACCCTGCATCAGACAAGTGGGTACAGAAGATGGATGGAGCCTGAGGAGGGTGTTGCCTGTGTGCAGTCGCATTATTTTATGATGTTGATAGTCACCCGCCGTCTCCACAGCCCTCGCCCGCCTATCCCGCTGTCTCTGCTGCTGTCAGACGCCGAGGCTGCCGTTGTGATTCAGTCTCACTGGCGTGGCTACAGGGTGAGTGAACACCGCTAGGCGCCAGATGCTGATTCAGCCCATTTGGGTTTAACCCAGAATTTCTGTCTGTAGCAGTCAGGGCTAGGCAGTGCGAAGGTTCCCTGGCCTTTACTCAGTCTGTTGTTTCATACTGCGAGATTCCCTCTTCCTGATGCGAGGCCCCTAACCCCCGATGGCTCCAGGGACTGGCTGACCCTGTTTTCTCAGTCGTACCTCGCTAAGGATAAAAGCACCTGCTAAATGAATATATGTCATTTAAACATCTCACTCATTCACTGCCACCATGCCAGCATTTTTCTTGTCCCAGTGGGAAAAAAAACACTAATGGATTTTTAAAGAAGGCGATTAATTTATCAGGGCTCCTCATTCTCGCAGCAATGCCTTTTTTTTAAAAAAAAAAAAGACACTCGGGCTGCCTTTGCTGGTTATATTGCACCTGTCTGTCAGCACCTCTTCCTGCTCAGTTATCATTTGCTGCAGCTCATACTGATGTGATATTTGTTATTAGGAACGATTTGGTATAGTTCTGGCATTTAGTGCTTTTCTCTGGAGGTCTATCACGCATGCCTTACCCTCTGAGACCAAGGGTTCAACCCTCCCAGAGGGACTAAAGCATAAAAGACCTTGAGAATGCCTCCCAGTTCGAACCTCAGCTTTCAGCTGGCTGATCCATGGTTTTATGACTTTTTATGGCTCTCACAGAGGTTGTTAAGAGACAAGAGAGCCGGCTGCAGCCTCTCAGGGAACCGTAATTGTGCCGCGGCAGGTTGCCAGTGTGATTATATCATTAATGATATCATGTTTAATTTTACTCTTCCTGTGTGGGTGATGTTCCCATCTAAATGCAGATAAACTGTGTAGACACCGCTGTAGCGATTGGCTTTAATTCCAGACACAAAAAGTAATATTCTCTGTTTATTCGAGCCAGAGAGTTTCAGACAAACATGCAGTGGGAACTGAAAGGCTGATGAACGACACTGCAGCTGTTCTCTTAAGTCTTCCTCCGGCTTTCTGTGTCCGGTGTAGGCTGTGTGATCAGAATGCCCAGTCTGAGGCTGGGCTGTAATGTCAAACAACAGGGGGCAGCAGTGAGCTGCCGTGGCGCGCTGTGTTTCCCCCGCGCTTCACGGTAGAACAGCGGATGGTGCTGCGGGCAATGCTCTGTCCCTGCTGGAGCACTGACTTACATGCTTAGGGCCACGGCGGGACGGGGCTCCAGCACAGCGGAGTGCAAAGCACCTCTGTAGCCCATAGCTGCACGGAGTAGACGGTGCGGGAGCGAGGGCTGGGCCCCACAGCGAGGGGCGTAAAAGGACAGTGGACAGTGTGTGCTAAGAGCCCTTCGGTTATTAATTGCTGTCTTTTCCATTTGTACCTGGTTTCTCCTTTTCTCTCTCCTGCTTTCTGTTTACACCACTCTCCGCCCCCCCCCCCCCCCCCCCCCCCCCCCCCCCCCCCGGCTTCCCGAGAAAAGCAGCCCGGACAGACGCCGCCCAGCGCGCGAGACAGGGACGGGAGGGGCAGGGTGGGTGGGGGGGGGGT
>JAAGVU020000044.1:10266664-10279529 GCA_011763525.2 Mormyrus iriodes | reverse complement strand
AAAGTGCGAGAAAGGAGGGGGGGGGAGGGGTGGGGGGGGGGGGGGGGGGGGGGGGGGGTGGGGGGGGGGGGGGGGGGGGGGCGGTCACTCTGCTGGGAGCATGGGTGCCGCGCGGCTGTCCAGTGACATGCACTGATGTGGCAGCTTGTTGGCACATGGGGGGGGGGCTCCTTTGTTATGCTTATTTGGATGGGAGCATTTATTTCAAAATAGCTGTCTGAGGCCCCCACACTGTGTCCCAGCGTGCCAACAGGGGTTTGGACTGAATAAGGACGGACAAATACACAGATTCCTCCAGAAATGGATGGAGATGTAGAGAAGCCTGGACAAGCTTGCTGTGTGTGTGTGGGTGTGTGTGTGTGTGTGTGTGTGTGTGGGTCTGTGTGTCTTTGTGTCTTCGTGTGTGTGTGTGTGTCTTTGTGTGTGTGTCTGTGTGTGTGTGTCTGTGTGTGTGTGTCTGTGTGTGTCTGTGTGTCTTTGTGTGTGTGTGTGTGTGTGTGTGTGTGTGTCTGTGTGTCTTTGTGTGTGTGTGTGTGTCTGTGTCTGTGTCTGTCTTCCCATCTTTCCTGAAGACACCAGCAGAGATTCTGCAGAGTCAGGTTCTGCTCTGCCTTCTCTGGTGCAGCCTGCAGTGTTTCACACGTACGCTTCTTCACACCCCCTGGACAGGCTGACACCCCCCACCCCCCAAGCATGTCAGATGTCTGTATCAGGGCTGTGTCCTCCATAACCCAAACACACTAACTAGGCTGCTCAAACCAGCTCTGCTCCCCAGTACGGTAACAGTGCCTCAGGCACATACAGGCCGAGGTGGGTATAGCTATGATAAAAAAGTTACATACAGACACACACGCACACACACACATAGATACACACGCGCGCGCACACACAGACACACACACAGACACATGCACATACACAGACACACACACACACACACACACACACACACACACAGACATTTTGTGATGACTCCCCCCCTTCTGTTCCCTTTTGACACCCATTGCACTCGCCATCACTGTCAGCCCATCTTCTTTGTGGTGGTTATATAAGAGGCCTGCTTTCAGCATCACCGCCCTCGGAGAAGGAGGAGGCAGAAAACAAAGGATGGAGAAGCTTGAGGAATGCGGTGGGCGCTACTGAACACGGCCCAGTGATCGCGTCTCTGACCCTTAGTGATGACGGGCTCCCCCAAACGAAGCCGTTGGTGCTTTGAATTTACCGCCTGTCACTAATCGTGTGGTTTCACGTCGGCCGCGCAAAGCTGGTATGTGTCCAGGGTGCACCAGGAAGGTTTCAGTCACGGTGCCGCAGACGCGCGTGACCACAGTGCTCTCGGCGTGCTCTCGGCGTGCTCTCGGCGTGCTGTCAGCGTGCTCTCCGTGCCCCGGGGCAGGTCCGCAGGCACCCCGACGTGCAGGAACTGCGGCAGTGGCAGAAAGAGCTGCGTGCGGAAAGCCGGGGCATCATGGAGACGCTGCGGGAGTTCTGGGCCCAACAGGAGAGTCGAGGTGAGCAAGAGGGCCTCCGGCATGGGCAGGAAGGTGCCCGCTTTCACGGAGAGCCACTATGGGCAGGGCCGTTAAGAGTGCATCTTAAACGTCACACACTAACTGGGGTGCTGGTTAGTTAACTAGACCAGTGTTCAGGTAGGTAGGGTTCTTACCCCATTAGGGATCCCCACACACCTGAGCCAAAAGCTGAACACAGGCCGGGGTCACAGTTCTGCTTCAGGTCCCGTAAATAAGTGCACTTTGAGTGTGCATCAGTAAATGATGTGGAACCGAATCTGTGTGTGTGTGTATGTGTGTGTGCGTGCGTGTGTGTGTGTGCGTGTGTTTGCGTGTGTGTGTTGGAGGGGAGCAGTTGGGAACATGAGCCCTGAGCATGAGTATCTGAGCTACGTGTAGACTGGGGTGCTGGGATGGCACCCACTCCGACAGCTCTGCTCACGTTCGTTTGCCTAGATGGCCTCAGAATCGGCGGTTTTCAGGCGCTGGGCACCGACAGAGCGAAAACCACACAGAACACGTGGAATTCTCAGTGCATATCCGAAACGGCAGGCGGCCGCACTGCCCCCAGGCATGAGCCTGTCTGTTGCCCTCAGCATTCTGGGGGAAAAAAAAGTGGGAGTGACATGGGCTTAGGGCAGTTTACCGCACCGGAGAGACAGGGGCTCGGGGTGGTGGGCTGGACATAGTCACGTGGCACAGGGGTGGGCGGAGTTTAACAGGATGGAAGCCAACAGACACAAATAAGGCTGATGTATGCAAAAAACAGCAGCAGTTTTACACCAGTGTAAAATGTGTCTGCCCTTCTGTGACAGAAAGACAAAAGGCTCATTTAATTTCATATGAACATCTTAATAAACCCATTTTTAACCACCTGCACGTCCATGTTTTTTTTTTTTTATCAATCCCAGTATTCTGGTTGTTCGCCTACGTAACAGAGCCTTCCGCTGCGTGTTGGCCGTGCGACCATGGTTTGTGTTTGCAGTGTCCCGGGAGATGACAGAGCTGGAGGGAACCGCGCACCCCGACACCTCGGGAGTCTCCATCCTGGTGCAGTCGCCGACCCCGCAGAGCACCATGGTCCTCTCGCCCACCGCACAGGCCACCCTGGACGTGGGCGAAGCCGCTCACAGGAAGGAGTCCCCCCCTCTGGCCATGGCATCACTGACGGTTCCCAAACAGGACCTCGGCCCATTTCCTCCTCTGCTGAACGAGTAGGCCTTACACCCACAGCCTTGGCTACCCACACAGCCACCGCAACACTGGGCTATGTGTGACACTATCTCCATCCCACACAGTCCTTCACGAGTTCCAGTCGCCCCCGATGCGAAAGACGGCCCAAAAAGGTGCTGAATGACACTAATAACGATCCAAAGATTCACGCCGTCCTGGCAAGATTCAGGACCGCTCTGATAAAGCGTGCGAATGCAGTCCTCTTCTCCCATCACTGAGGACATTTTTTTTTCCCACAAGCTGCAGGAGGTTAAAAGACAATGAAAGTGCTGCCGCTCAGATTAAGCGCATCTCCGAAAGGCTGTTTCCCGTGTATGAACCAGCTTAACCTGTCAGAGAAAGCAGAATCTGAGGCCAAATAATGAGATTTCCAAATTTATCGCTGGTAAAAGTATTTATATAAAAACCGTACAAATAAAACGAAAACTAACAGCAGTCATTGTTGTAGAGCCTGTGTTCATTGTTCCTGTCGGCACATAGCATGGTCCTTCTCCCTAGCAAATGCAGCAAACAAACAGATCAAAGTCGTTTGAGTAAAGTAAATGTCTGGCTCATTCGACACTGTCGTTGTGTGATAATCGAATGAAAGCACCTGTGTGGGGGGCATCTGCAAGTTGGACTGGCACATCGGGCGCTCCTCAGATACGCCTGTTTAGAGTCAACCGGATACTGACTGTATCTCGGCTGGCCAGAGGCGGTTATTTCAGGTCCAGAAAGTACAAATCCAGACCAAGATTTTGTTTCAACCAACGAGTTCAGTATAAGAGTCACAGAGCACTCCACTTATTGGTTGAAACAAAATTCTGGTCTGGACTTTTACTCTCTGGATCTGAAGGACCCTCCCCTGCGACTGGTTCAGTCTGGCCTGAGCTGGCACCTTGGCACGACGGTGCGGGTGCCACCACATGCATAAACAACTGGCCCTGACCTTGCTGAGGACCGTGAGATGGATCATCTACGTTTATAGGGGGCTGGGGAGCCATTTGAAGGCTGCGGCCTCCGTGGGGCCCGATCACGCTTCTGTCCCGTTGGCATGGCGATATTGATGCACCAGGGCTGCAAACTGACTGAGCTGCACGGAGGGAGATCGGGACTGTGTTAGCTTCTGCTGCTGAGGAAGGAGGAATTCTTGGGTGGCTTATTAATTTGTATAATTTATTGTTTTACCTAATAAAATAATATCCAATAATACACAAAACTATTCTTTACTTCATAACAAAATTCACAAATTTCATCGATAGGAAACGCAAGAAAAACACGCCATAACAGCATGGAAGGTGAGTTCATTGACATGTTAAAAAGCAAACTGTGCAAAAATAATTTAGATCAAATAATTCAGATTTGAAAAAAAAAAAAAAAACAATATCAGTATCAGTTTGCGTCTCCTGACCGTACCGACGTCTGAGCGGCAGGCTGTGAGTGTGTGAGGCTGCGGGCACCTTGTTAAAAAGCCGATAGCGGCGCAGAACAGTCAGCAAGCCGGCTGTACGGGCGAGGCTGCCGCTTCAGGCTGTATGTTTAACGGGAACGTATTGCCAGCATTAGCCAAATGTCAACTTGCATATCTGGCAATTATCTTTAAGGAAAATCTAATATCAGGCTGTCATTCAGACACACAGCTGACGTTGGGGAAATGAGGCACGGGAAGCCAGACCTCTGCATTTATGCTGGACAAAGGCCAACGCCATTGTTAACGAGCACTATTGTTTAATAAGTCCCCACTTTGGAGGGGGGTTACCTTACCGGTGTTGCCTTCAGACACCACGTGGAATTCACCTTTGCTTGTTCTCACTTACAGTCACAGAAAGTCTTGGGGTATTTGATTTTTTTCAATAAAAAAGTTTGACTTAAAACTACTGGTTGGTTCTAATGTTATATATATATATTTTTGTAATAAAAAAATAATGATTTTGTTATTAAACCAATTCATTTGCAATAATTTTACTGAATTAGGCAAGCGTCCCAAGACTTTCTGTGTCACTGTATATATTGAAATATTCTTTGTATATAGTGACAATTGTTATGTGAGCCTAAATTGTTGAGTATCGAAAATTCTGGAACATATACAATATTGAAAAATATCTTAAATTTGAATAACAAACTAGACATTTTTAATGTAATATAATTTGTTGTGATTTAGAAGCTGTCTAATAAGTTGGAGTTTATTCATTTTGAAGTTCAGTGTTACTAAAATAAAAAAAATTGCCACAGCTGCCCAAGACATAATATATAGTATGTAATAGATGTTACTGTAACACTTTCAAGGCGGCTTTTAACATTTTAAATGATCTTTTTGCTGCACCAGGTGATGTCACATTTTGTAACAGGCCTCACAGTGTAAATACTGACATCACATTACGTACATGCAACTGTCACATCGCAAGGACTGCGATACTCCGCTGTTCTCAATAAGTTACGCTGAACGATTTTTATTTTCCAGGACTAAAGTTTCCTGCTGCTGTGTCTGCACGAGCTCTCTGAGCCAATCAGTTTTGTCTTGGCTATTTTATCCACTCACAGACAGTGCGGCGAGTTTGTAAGAAATTTACCAAAATGAGTGAGGTGGGGAAAAACGAATGGTCGCCAATCTGATATGGTCACCAAAACTGTCACAAATGGCCAGGCACAGGGATGCAGGTGCGAGTATGCAGGGTTTAATGAACAAGACATAACACAACTCAAATTAGCAAGAACCAGTCAAGACACGGATGGTAACCTCCTAGGGTCCCCGGATTACCAGCCTTCAGAAGCCTTAGGACTCCCAAACACAACAGGAGATGAGACAGGACTGGAGACAGGGCTTGGAGACAAGACGGGACTGGGGTCAGGGCTTGGAGTCAGGGCTTCGCTGCCTGGCAGGCACCCCTCTCGAAGCGGTACAAACTAGTCAGCACATGGCTGGCGTCCACCTGGGTCCCCAGATTACCAGCCAGTGGAGGCCCCTGGTTTCCCAAACACAACAGAGGCTAGGACAGGACAAAGGACAGGCTTGGAAACAGTACTGACCCAGAGACAGGGTTGGGAACAGGACTCCACTGCCTGGCGGTCAACCCCCTCTAGGTAGTTTGACCCGATTAGAACAAAGTTGGCATCCACTTGGGGCCCCCAATTTACCAGCAGACCAGAGACACAGGGACTCCAGGCAATGGAAACTGTTTGGACATGCATGGGACTCTGCTTCTTGACATTTGAGTCATGAGCTGTTCCAATATGAGTTCCAGGTTGTTAGAGGATCCCTTCTTCCTGTTATTATTGACTGGGATTTCCTGACGAAACATCGTCCTGGGTACCAACAACAGAGATTTTTGTTGTGGAACGTTCACCTTCTCATACTGTCTAGGGGCCATGAAGTCACTGCTTGCTGGAATGTTTCTTCTCTGACACTAATCTGGATTCCAGAAATGACTGAAAGCATCATTATAGTTTGTGAATCAGCACCTACAGCAGCATCTCCAGCCAAAGCCATTTGGGGAAATTATCGTGGCCCATAGACTTAGTCAATTTCAAAATAGCCTGACAATTGTGCTGGTGCTTAACACAACAGGGGAGGACACTGAAGTTAGGTGAGTTTAATTCTTTCTTATCAAGCAGCACCTGTGTACTGGTTTTTGCTGGTTAGGCTATTTAACTCTAAACTATTTGGTACCTCCTGTACAAGTAAAAGACTCAAGGTTATCCCCAAACAGGCCATGGGATTGAAATCGCTGGTGAGAAAGTATGCCAGTATTTTCAGTCCTGAGGACAGAGGTCATCAAACAATGTATCTACACAGGGGATGCTACTCCTGTTGTTCTTGGGCAGCACCAATAATTCTTGTCAAGAAGAAGAAATGGTGATTGTGTTTTTGTGTCAGCTTAAAACTTAAATTACGTTACAGTAAAATGCTCATCTTCTACTGAGAGTTGAAGCTGCATTGGATGCTAGATGAACAGGATCAGGAAAAATGGCATTCGCAACAGGAAGTGGTTTATATCACTTCTGGGTTATGCCCACGAGACTGACTAATGCACCAGCAACATTTCAAAGGTTGATGAAAATGGTACTTTAGGGCCTTCCTCAGAAGACTTGTCTGGTGTATTTAGTTGATGTCCTTATTTTTAGCTGCACATTTACTGACCACCTACAGCACTTAGAAGAGATTCTTTCCAGATTTCATACCAGCAGTCTGATGCCAAAACCTGTAGTAACTGAAAAAGTATTCAAAGGATCTTTTTCAAACTTTCTAGACACCTTTTATGGGTGAGGATCTGGAACTGATCAAATTTAAAATGACTGAGTGGTTGCAAAAGGATGGGTGAAAGCAGATGACATTTGACTTTGTGAAAGTGATCAGTGAAAAAGAATTTCATGGATATTATTACTGCTTCACAAAAACATTATATGGATGAAGATCTACACGTGATATTATTTTGAGACAAATTGTCCCAAAAAATGAACAGCAGCATCAAAGGAAGGAAACGGCAGCAAGACACTTAATCTTGTGAACACAGTAACTCTGAAAGTATTTTATGGATCATTTTCAAACATTCCAGACACATTATGTGGGTGACAAATTGAAAGTCATCAAATTTTGAGACAAATTTCCCCAAAATTGAAGCAGCACCACATAGTAGTGATGCACGGATCAGCTCTGACATCATCCAAATCAACATGTACGCATAAATAATTCACTCACCACCCACAAATTATTTTCTCCAATTTAGAGACTCGCACCTGATCACATATTACCAGTATTTCACAGAGGGAAATATGTAAGCATGATGATCTGGTAACATACTACACTGAATTAGGCTGGATTTAAATAAATCAGCATTTATTTAAAGTAAAAGTTCTTCTATTTTGGTAAAAGAAAAATGGCAACAGGTATTTCTACAACAGCCTGAACATAGGCTGACATCTTTAATTCCTTCAAACTAAAATTCTGAACGTCACTGCAACTTCCCGAACACAAACAGTGTAAAGGCTAATAATAACCTTTGGCCGCTGCCCAAAATAAATGAGTAATAAAACATAATGCTTTCAGCAGTCCAAACAAAGGCTGGCATATTCTGGCTAATCCATTATCTCTTCAAAATAAAATTTTGCATGTCACTGCAACTTCCCAAATACAAACAATTAAGAATACTAATAATACACTGCATATGACAAAACCAGCACTTGACTCATCATGGTTAACGATTTCACTCACTAAAGGTTTTTTGTTTTTAATTCTCCTTGTTTGATTTTCTCTCTGATCTTTTGCCTCCATTGCTGTTCAAGACAAATGGACCCACAATGAAGGTCTAGTCTACCAGTCCATAACTAACATAAAATGAAGCTTAAATATGTCCATATTTTAGAGAATGTAATTAATAATTTTTTACATGTATGGTATATATCACCCACCCACAACCCATCCACTATTAATCAGAATGTTCATTTTTATGACTCAGCCCGCCTGATCCTCGGATTAACCACAGTCCCTGTGGATATAACTGTAATCTGCGTATCACTACTGCATAGTGATAGCAAAAAAGAGGGCAGTTTCAGACACTTGATCCTGTTAGCGCAATAACTCAAAAAGTATTTGACAGATCTTTTTCATTCTTTGCAGACATGACTAACTTGCCCGGAGGCTCTAAAGGTCAACATCCATTGTGTTTGCTGAGGGGCCAGGGTGGGCTGGTGGTGGTAAACTTACGCTGTATATGCAGAAGGCCCTGGGGCCCCCTGGTGGTCAACTTATGTTGCAGATCCTGACTGGCCTAGGGGCCCAGATGGCTAATTTGGGTTGTGTATGTCAAAGAACCCTGGGGACCTAGTCAACTCTTCTTCAATATGAAGAGGGTCTGGATGGTGACTTTGCATTGTATATGAGGTTCATAGAGTTTAGCTTGCAGCTCACAGCCACTAGTGCGCAGAGGCCCAATCCCTGCCACTGGCCTGATACATAATCCGGTCATTACAACAATATTATTCTTACATTTTTTTTCAATCAAATTATTATTAAACAAACATTAACATAGAACAAAACACAACACCCAGCCTACACTGGCCCCACACTGGCCCCACACCGGCCCTACAATTACTTATTCTCTCACAGACGTCAAAACAGCTACTTTGTTTAAGGAATACAAACATGCAAAAAATTCAGTTAAAAACACGCAAATGTGTCGAATCCTACTTTCTGCAGTTAGTTGTACACCAATGTGGAAGTTTTTGCCCACACCACTAATTGATATGCCTATAATTTTGTTTAATATTACTGATACCAATAACCAGGTAACGTCTGAGCTCCATGATACTGTGGGATGACCAGAGACTTCAAGCCAGTCTATTATTTTGTACATTTGGACAGAATTACAGGGGAGTCATGCAAATACTTCAGTTTACATTTAAAAAGTGTCGAGTGTAGTGCCATGTGATGTGTTAAATTTTCACCTTCAAAATATTTCTATCTAGTGCCATGACACCGCAGACATTCCCTACGTGAACAAATGACACGCTAAAACGAGCCAGTAGAAAGGTCAAAGGTCACAGTTTATTGAACGATCACCTGAATCGTTGACAGAAACAGCAATCGCCCTCGCTGGGTGCCGGGGTCACACACAGGCATGCGGCGTGACGGCACGGTCACGGCTGGGACGCACTTCGGCGGACCCCAGCGGCCATCCGGGGACGAGCCAGTGAGGAGGGGCGGGTCAGTGACCATTTCAATCAAAGGAGTGTTTCTAGACGAGCAATCAAGTAAAACAGACACAGCTTATGCGTAACTGTTACCAGCAATGCCCCCACCCCCACCAACGTCTTAACCCTCAGTTCATACAGAGCTAAAGCTACTGTGACATTTATCAAAACAAATGAATAAAAAGTAAAAAACTAAAACAATCCCTTAAACTACTCTGTTTTAAACCTTTTCACTTGTTTAATCATATTGGTAACACTTTACTTGAGGGGACACAAATACTTAGTAATTACTCAGTTACTACTGAAGTACAAATCATGAACAAATACAGTGTGATAAAAGATGCGTCACGACTCATTAATGATGATCAGTATTTTGCGTTATTCATTACTTGTTCCTTCAGTAGTTCGCAAAGGTTTACATAATGAACAGATATAGTAACAAATGTTGTATTTGCTTGAGATAAACAATGTGTGACCATTCATTAATGATAAACAAACATAAGATCAGTTTGTAACTAATTAATACATAATTAATAACATTATTCCCTCAAGTAAAATGTTACCTTTGCATTTTTGATTGTATAATACTTGTAAATTCACATTAAATCTTTTTTCACTTAGAGACAAATAAAAAGTGAGTCTCGCACTGGTGACAGGGACCAACAGTGGCGTTCCTGTAGCTCCGGGTTGGGTAGCCCACTGCTCGCCATGACTTGCTGAGGTCATGAAGAAATAATCATCCCTTGTCTGTTAACGTGGAAATTCATAATTTTTCACATCACTCCATAAATGTTATGATTTGACAAGAACTGGAATGTTCCACTATTTGGCGAGGGGGGGGGGGTGGGAATTTTAGGGTGGGGGTTGGGATTCTGTGTAACTCTACTCTTGCAAAGGCAAAATACACATGGAAATGTTAACATGCTTAAACTGCACAGACAGACATTAGAAGATGTTAGAAGTTTCTGGTATGGTAACCAAAAACCATCAGCAAACACTGCTCCCCCCATGAAAATGTGGTGGTGACCAAAGTCTCTCATGCCTCTTTAATGCATTAAGCTATGTTCAATATGAATGAGAACTACTGGTGTTTCTGATGGACAGTGATGTTAAACTGGCCACGTTTTTTGCCCATCAGCTGATTTAAACATGTACCAATTTATGGGCCAAAAGCTTGTACCCTGTTGTAAGAATAGAGTAAAACCCTGCTTTACTGTGTTAGCGTGAATCTGCAGAGGCGAAGACAAGTCATTGACTTTCAAGTCTAATCACTCAAGTTCTAAGTCAAGTCCTAAGTCAAAACAGGCAAGTCTCAAGTCAAGATATCATAACACCAAGTCCCGATTCAACAATTCAGTTCAATTCAATTTTATTTGTATAGCGCATCACCACATTACATTGTCTCAACACACTTTACATTATCCCCGCCCAAAGCCCCCAGGGAGCAGGCTAGTGGCGACAAACCAAAGTCTCAGGTCAATTCTCAAGTCCTAAGCCACATGTCCTAAACAAGCCTGAATATAATCCTTACTTGTCACTTGAGAGTCAATGACTTATTCCCACCTCTGTGAATCTGAATCATGATGTCTAGGGTGGCCTGGTCTCGACAGCTTGTCCCCTGTGACTCTCCCCTTTCTTCTGTTCTGCTTAAGGAGAGGGACAATCCCTTACTTCATATATACGCAGATTTTGTTGTATATCCTTCATAAAGTGCTAAACAGGACAATCATCACGATATATCTAAAACACCCACATTGTAAAATTTCTCAAAATCTATAACAGTAGAGTGAAGTCCCTGACCAGTGGCTGACTGGCCAGACACGGCCAGACACGCTGGGAACAGTAGGGAAAATATTCAACTGGGTCTTTCCCAGAAGTATCGAGATAATATTTTTAAAAATAATCACAGTTCGATAAATTCCAATACAAGCCTAGAGATATTATATCAAATTGTTTTACGAACTTTTAAATATCTGTTACAAAAAAAAACTGCAATCAGGTCATACATTTAACCTAACAACTGAATAAATCCATTCATACGTAAAAAACTGATTTCATATTAGCATTTTCACTAACGTTTTGTGAAAAATGAAGCATTTTACTGTCACGACTGAGCTGAAGGGGAGAGGCATTCTCCGTACTGTACTAAGGGCACTCCAGGACATGAACTTATCTCAGGCCCCAGTCCGATCGAGGGCCCCCTCTTGGCACAGAAGTTACGCCGTTTACTTGTTAGCGAGGGCGCCCAGCATTTACCTCAGGGTGGTCGAGGTTGTGGGGCTGGCACTCCCAAGGGCGCCCTTTGCACTGCTCCTGCTTTCAGAGCACTCGCTCCTTCATGGAGCCTCAGTGGCCAGCTAGCAACCAGCCACCTGGGCAGGGCTGTCACGACAGAGACACAAATGGGAGGTGTCCCCTCTCCTGATGAGAGTGGAGCTTGTCAATGGGCAAGTTGTCATGGAAGCCCACCCGCGCAAGGTGCTGGGTCGCTAGGCGACTTTCATGGTGAAGGCTACGGCCCCTGGACGCAGAGGAACAGGACTTAGACTCACGGCTCACCTCATTCCCCGCCGGTTCCCGAGGGCCTGCTGTTACTTCACCATCGTGTCCCGACCTGCCCATGGCACATAAACCTCAAGCCACCGAAGTGCCAGTCAGAGATGAGATCTGCCAGAGGAAGCCCTCACAACCAACTGTCTGTCACCACTGTACAGGGGGACCATGATTTTTATATAATCGTCATCTGCAAAACCATCCAGATCACAATGCCTGTGGCATAGTGGGAAAATGGACAGAAAATAGAGGGAAATGCCAAGGATGTATATACACTAATTAAACCTCAGAGACTTTCTGACTGTTTTTTAAATACACTATTAGACAGTGAGGTGGCTATTTTTTAAAATTTCCCCACAAAACCAAGCTCAATAAAATGATCTTTCTTCCTCTAGCCAAAAAAGTTGATATGGATTCTCATCCGGGCTGTAAATAGTCTGGTTTGCAAAATCAAGGTCTAAATTCACTGTTTC
Organism: Mormyrus iriodes; assembly: GCA_011763525.2. Lineage (NCBI taxonomy): Eukaryota > Metazoa > Chordata > Actinopteri > Osteoglossiformes > Mormyridae > Mormyrus > Mormyrus iriodes. The sequence continues at coordinate 10,267,093 of JAAGVU020000044.1, read as the reverse complement.
TCCTGCTGGGGAGATGGCGGTGGTCCACGCCCATTAATGTGGGACCTCTGAGCCCCTCTGCGAAAAACTAATAGGGAAGCATTACATCTGAAACTGGGGGCTGAAGTCAGAGTTATAAAGTCCAAAGTTAGCCAGTCATAAACGGAGGTCCACCGGCGCCCGGCCGGCCGGTGGGGATCATACTGTTACATTACGGAAAGGGACCTGCAAGGATCCCACTCTCAGCAGTTCTGGATTTACGCTGTTACAATGCTAAACAAAATTAAAGCTTTAGTAAATAATATTAAATGATGAACATAAAATACAAATTAATATTAGTGAATTCCATATATTGTATGATGAATACAGTTAAAAGTTTGTTTAACCCTTTAGCTAAAAAAACACACCAGTTCCACAGCTGATCATATATATTTTAAACAACTAATATAT
>JAAGVU020000044.1:10228641-10251340 GCA_011763525.2 Mormyrus iriodes | reverse complement strand
CCCCCACCCCCCGTCCATAGATGGAAACAGGGTGAATAAAGGTGCCACCGCCATGACAGAAGCGGCAAGTCGCAGGAAGGAAGGAGGTCAATGAGGGTTAATCTCCATCGCTAATAAAAAAAAGCACCCAGGGATTTCAGGGAGCGCGGGACGGTCTCCTGGGAGAACGCCATGGCAACGGGTAGCGGGGGCCCAGGCACCGAGTGTCCCTTTCAGGAGCCCGATCCAAAGCGGTGGGACAGGGTTTTGTTGCTGTGGTCTCTCACGCTCCCTCTCCGCTGAGAGGAGAGTCACAGCAGGCCTGTGGGAACAAATACTGGGGGGGGGGGCGGGCTTTGCATAAAGCAGCTTGCATAACACCGGTATTCACTTTACACATCTATCTCTCCTGGGATATAAACCCAGTACCCCCTGGAGGTGACTTATTAACTACAGTAGGTACCAAGGTCCAAAAGAGCGCTGTTGCCAGGAGCGCCAGAGGGGGAGATGCCCAGGAACAGGTGAGTGTTCTACTCCAGAGCCAGGGCTGGATTCTCATGTATGCCGCAAACAAGCTTGAAACCCAGAATGGGAACCAGGAAAACCATTCGAGGCATGTGCTAAAAGCACGTTGCTGTAGCAACGGTCTGTGGCTGCCCCAGCGTGTCGACGTTACGATTAGATTGCCCCTGATCGTCAGTAAAGGCGGTGTGTAGCTCAGCAGGTTAGCAATCTGTGCTCGTGCACAGAAGGTCATCGGTTCAAATGCTGCAGCTGACAGAATAATCATAGCACTGTCGGGTTCCTGAACAAGGCCCTTAACCCCACAGGTTCCAGGGGCACTGTGCATTGGCTGAGCCTGTTTTCCTTACAGAGAGAAAGATGGCAATGCAAAAACAACTGAATTTACCTAAAGGAATGAATATAGTACCTAAATTCCATTACATTACATTCTATTCTAATTCTATTCCATGTCTAAGTACAGTCTGTTCCAGTCAAGACTGACGAAATTAAAATGAAGCAACACAAACTATGAAGACAAGAAACTCAGCAGCATTCACCAAATCTTTAATCAGGACACATTTCTGCTTTAACAAATAACAGCAGGTATAGATGCTAAAACTGCTACATTGAGACGCAACTAAGAAATAAGTCAAAAACACCACTGTGGTTTATCTTGGTCTAAACAGATTTTGTCTATATCTCAGTTATAATTAGTCGCAAGCATGTTATCCTATTAATTTTATACAACAGTGCCACCTTGTGGAAAACATATGGAACTACACAACAAACCAAAAATCACGGATGTCTGAAATGGTTTCAGATAGAAAAACATAAGTATTGCTGCGTTTTTATTGGTGGGGTACAAATACTAAGTAAGGCATAATAATACATACAAGAATAATACAATGCAAAGCTCGTTAATGAGACTGATCTAAGTGACCAAAGCAAGTAACTCTGGCATTTTTCTCCATGCGGTTCTTCCCTGTAAGTCTCCAGCTCCCCTCACTGGGAATCTATGAAGCGTTTCAGCCAGGGCAGGAAGCGGGAGACTTTCTGGAAGATGTAGCCCTGGCTGCAGTCATGACCAGGGGCCTGGATGGTGACGCCGGTGAGGAAAAATACATCGCGGTACAAGGTGAGGGCGGGGCTACCCTCACTGAAGGCACAGTTCGCCTTGGCTCGTGACGCCGTGCAGAACATCTTGTTGGTGACCATGCCTGAGTGTCGCTCGGCACAGCGGGCCAGCGGCTCATAGTCCAGGTAGTTGAGGGTGAGGGAGCCCTCCAGCGTGGGGGAGTCGGAGTCCCTTCTCCAGCCAGTGATGATGGCGCCATGCTTGCCCTCCATCAGCACACTCTCAGCAAAATCGCGCTCCGGCAGGCAGGCCGCCATCACGCTCTTCTTGAAGGCGATGTTGTCATGCAGCTCCACCACTGCCAGATCGTTGTCCACCCCCTCCTGGTACAGCGGGTGGAAGTGTACAGTCTTCACTGACAGCACTTGCTCCCCTGCCTCATAGTTGCTGGACCTCTTACCTAAGAACAAAGCGCAGATGGGTTCAAAGGTCAAAGGTCACCCACGAATAGTCAGGGTCAGCAGGCAATGCTGCCCAATGGCCTCTTCTGTACTCTAAAAGCCCGGTGTGCTCTCAGTCTTTCACAGGGTACCCTGATCAACAGCCAGGAAAATTCTCCAGCTGGAGAAATTTACCAAGGGGATAGGGTTGGACGATATAAACGATTTTTTTATTTACCGTCAGGTAACATTTTAATGATAGGAAAATAGGAGAATTTGATAAACTGTCAATAAGGAATTTTGCTTGATAGCACACATCAGCCTATCACATTACAGAATCTAATGTGGTTCCAGCCAATCAGATGGCAGTGCTTTAAGAGCAGACATCCTACGCAGTAAGGTTGGTTGGGTTAGCGGGGCAGCATGCCACTGTTTTGGTAACATGATGAACGAAGTAGGACCCCTCAGGGGAAGCTTCAAATGTCGGTGAAGATAGTGACATACCAGCAGCCCCGGTGGCTTTTATTTCTGACATATTTGTGGATAATAAGGTCAAAGGCGTCAGTTTTGTGGCAGTGCTTTCTGCACAGAACAGGCTGGCGCTGCGTACTGTAAAGTCTCCTGAAAACTGGTGCAAAGCTGGAAATGCTACTACAAACTTCTCACACCACTTGAAGCAGTGCCGCCCAGAAGAACATACAGAGCTTCAGTCTGAAGAAGCCCGGGACACGTCGTGTCTGCTTTTGGTGAAAAATGGGACACGTTTTATTTTTCACTATGGGACTCAGCAACATCAGACTCTGCTCTCTGTGATGAGCCACAAGGTTTTCAGAGAAAAAAACGATGTCCCTGGTGATAAATATCAATATCAATTCATCTACAAAAAACTGCATATATTATGTATATAAGTCCCCCTCCCACTGCAACTCCCCTTGGGTGTTGCCTAGCTACCACTCGGTCACAGCGCTACACACTTACCCGTCACCACCTGGAAGCCGGGGGAACTGACAGTACAGCGTGCCGTGGTCAGAACCAGGTTCTTCTTGACGATAACGCCACCACAAAAGGCAGCCCCCTGGGTGTCCTGCAGCCGGACCTTTGGGGGGGGGTCCACAAGGGGGGACACGGCGGGATACAGGAAGGGGACACGGGGATCAGCCTCCTCATGGACGAAGGGTGCCCAGGAACGGCCAGGTAGCGGTACTCACCACCGTGTGGCAGGTGTGAGTGTGTAAACCATATGCACTACATTCTGTCTTGTGTGTGTGTGTGTGTGTGTGTGTGTGTGCAAGTGGGGCTGGCAGGTCGCAAGGCAGTACCATCCAGGGACACTCCCCAGCGCCACAGGCCACACCCTCGTACTCCTGCATGTTGGCAGGTTTCCTCTCGTTCCACTGCTTCACATTGTCCACCTTACCGCAGGGAAAGGGCACTTGGAAAGGAACAGAAAAATTAAACAATATTTCCAATGCCCTTGAATGAGAAATGAACTCATTATAACTGACGCTTTAAACCCGTGAAACTTACAGCAGATGGAAGGGTTACGATTTATGGGTGCTGTCTGGGATTTGAGCCTACAACCTTTGCATCGATAGCCCACTGCTCCATCTGCTAAGTCAGACCGGTGGCAGGCACTTACCTGCCGGTACACATTTCTCCTTGTCCTGCAGCCTCCAGCCATCAGCGCAGGAACACTCATACGACGTGTAGCCCGGCTTGCAGAACTGGCTACAGCCCTTGGGGGCATTCGGGACACATAACGTCTGATCTGGGGGGGTCGGGGGGGAGAGGTCATGCAAAGTGTCCATGCGGAGTTTAACGCAGACACACAACCGCACGGTTGGCGCTCGGATCCGACTCAGGGGCGGCAACACGACTACTGCTGTTACTGCAGGCAAGGCAGGGCTGAGAAACGATGAGTTTTGCCAATTCGTCAGACCAGAGTAATGTTACTCCAAACATACTCCTTTCCAGAGCTATTTCCCCCAGTATGGTTAAAATTTACGTGGTAATATAATAATAGTGTGCATATTATTACTGCACAGCTTCTAGGGGAATTCTGGGATTGTTACTACATGCATTGCAGTAACACTCAGGGATTGTTACTATATAACAGGGTTCCCCAAATCCGGTCCTAGAGGGTCAGTCCGCCACACAGTTTGCAGATTTCCCTGCTCACCACATATGTTACTGACCTAATCGCCAGGTTTAGCAGGTGCGTCTGAACAGGGAAATCTGCAAACTGTGTGGCAGAATGGCCGTCTAGGACCCGAATACTTTCTAGGGACAGGTTGGGATTATTACTATACAACTGCGGATGTATAAGCGATGTGTACAGAATGTACGTAGCTTGCCCTTGGGAAAAACACCTTAAGCTGATATTCCCAGGAGAACGAGCCTCTCACCCGTCTCACAATGGGTTCCAGTGAATCCTGACTTGCAGACGCAGTCGTAGCTACCCACACTGTCTGAGCACAGCGCACCGTTCTTGCAGGGCTTACTGGCACACTGGTCCCCGTCTGTGTGGCAATGAATTCGGGGCTTATTGGTCAGGAGAGTGTACAACAAAGAAGAATACTTCTCAATTCATGCTGTACACAGTCGGCTTAAACCAGGGTTAGAATGGCATCAAAATAAAACAGCTTTAAACCAATGATTAGATGAAAGAGCAAAGGCCAACACACTGAACTTACCTATGTAGACTGACCAGAAAATATCCTGCGGGGGGGACAAAAGCAGTAAGAAGAGTCAGTTTACCTCCACGCTGTCAAAGCAGGCCTTGTCAGTCTGAGTCCCTGGCTAAGGTTATGTACACTGAGGAACCCTCTTATCTTGATGTTCCAGGAAGTCATGGAGGCAGGGAGTGAGGCAGACGCTTACCGTGCGATAGGAGTCCTGGAAGACCTCCCGTGCCTCCTCGTATTGGCACACCTCCTCCACACACTCCCGCTCCAGGTTGGGGGGCATCTGATTTTCCTCGTTGTTTTGATTGGCACGCTTGTGCCGCGAGATGACGGCGAGGGCTTCCTGCTTGTCGAGGAACACTGGGAAAGAAGAGGCCTGGCATGATGAGGTAATGTAACGTTATAACGTAATAACATGATGTTATAACGTAATGAAATAGCATAACATAATAATGTAATGTGATATCGTAACAGGTATGGCACTGACTCAGGCTGAAACCCACATTGCTACAACTGAAACAAGTGACCCAGCCAGAGAATAAGCGTCAGGGATCCAGCCAACGTTTTACCCTGCCTTCAGGATATCAGCTCCGTCACAGGGAGACAGCTGAGGTGGTCTGAAGAGTGGGGCAGGTATCTCGAAATCCTGAATCCCCAAATTACTAAAATATTCCCCCAGAGCACAATAAGCCCATTCTCTGCTTAAGGCAACTCATAGCCAAAACCTGGCAGAGCTCTGAAGTAACGTCAGGTCAGATATAATATACAGATGGAAATTAACCCATAATGAAGCTCACTCTGAATTCAGGGTAAATCTGAGATGTCAATTATTAACCTGTAGTTTGTACCATTCTAGCTAAAACGGAACTGAACAGATACACCAAAAACACACAAACACAACCTTCAGCCCCACAAACAGAACCTATCTCATTCCACGGCCTGTCAGTCACAGCATAACGGTTCCATTTAACAGCTGGTTTGGACTGTTGTTATGCTTGAACTGGACATTTGTGCCACTGGTATCTTGTAGTGCAGTGAAATGGGCGTAAACAGAGAATGAACGCACGGCACGTTCAGCACGACCAGTCAGCAAGACCAGGCAGCTACTGGCCCTTTGCAATGAGTACCCTCACTGGATGATTTCTTGCTGGCCGGTAGAACAGGCCTAACTTGTGGGAAGGATGGGGACCACAGACCTGCCCCCTCTGAAACAGCAAACAAGTTAACGTTCTGTAGCACTGTACCTCCTTTCACATAAGACATGCTTCTTCCTGAACATGCCTCCTGTTGATCATTTTCATAATTGCCCCGAACGTTTCTGAGCCATGGTTTCTGCCCCGTGGCCCCCACACAAACCACACCCAGCAGGTACCTTGTGAGGACGCCGGCCCGGCCTCCAAGCAGCCCAGAAGCAGGACAGCGGCGAGGACGATAGCTAGGAAGCCCATGATACCGCCTGTTCCCATTTGCCTGAGAAAGTCCACACTGCCTCTGTTTCTGCTCTCAAGGGTTCAAAGTCCCCCCCCTGCAGACAATCAGACATTTTATTCCACAATTTTATTCAGTCGATCGGCTGCATTACACCCAGCAGTGCTGCTAGGACCCATGACAACCAGGACATGAATACATACGGGGCAGTTCATAAGTCCCTGGATATGGAAGGTATTCTGTGGCAATATTCATTAAATAAATGTCATTTAAATTGACAGGGACACATATTTTGTTATTATTTGGCTCAATATACCATAACAAGGGATTTTTAATGAAACGATCAATATGTGGTGCAAGTGCACAGGGACGCCAGCTTTGGTTTAAGGCTGAGGACATCTGGCGCACCGTGCTGGAATTATAACCATTTTTATACATCCCCATTCAAAATGATTAGGCCAAATTAATTATCTTAAGGAAAACTGCCATGTTTAATATTTGGCTGCTAATTCTGTAAGTCTGGACACCACAGGCATCACCGGTCGCTGGGCGTCTTCTTTCTGCCATCCGCCATGTAACCGATTATTTGTCAGCGGATTACATTTCGTGTTACGTAGTCTGGGTTACACGTTCCCTACAGTGCCATCACGTGGCATAAATAAGTATTACAGCACACGGTGATATTATTATTATTATTATTATTATTGTTATTATGAAATGTCCCGTTACATCCAAGACCAAACGAAAACAATATCTGAAACCACTATTTTAATCGTACAGAAATTAAACAAACCAAAGCTAGATGTCTGCAACTTCGAATTTGTATAAATTTCTACAGAATATTATAACCCGCTGCTGCAATTGCTATAGCAAAACGTCAAAACATATTTAAATATTAAATTGCATAATGAATAATATAGTTTCTTTAGGTAGAATATATACATCGTAATGAAAAAATAAGAGAAATGATCCCGATGGGAATAAATAGCATAATATATTTATGGCCAACGCGAAAAGAGTACGACTTTTCCAAGAATACGTATCTTCAGAACTGCGAAGAGTAAATAAACAGAATCGCTTACGTGCTGAGCGCTTCGTTTAATGAAGTTTACGTTTTCCAGCTCGTCGTCCACACGCTTCGGCACCGTCGATGCCCCCCTGTAGGCTCCGGGAATGAGAAGGACGCGGCGGCGGTGGCGGCGGCCTGCTCCGATGCCTTCCACGCCCCGAACCTTCACTTACAGTCTGCTCTAACCAGGCGCCTGCAGTCCCACCATGTGGCCAGAAGAGGGAGCCAAAGCATTTCTGTCTGTTTCTTCAGTTCATATCAGACAGCGATAACCGTTAAACTATCTAAGCTCCGTGTAGTCTTTTCCTTTTGTAGTCCTAAGTCTTTACCTTTTGCAGTTAGTGGATTAACGTTTCCTATAGCCAATGCTACTGCCACACCCTATAATGCCTTGGATACGGTCCAGACCCTTCAAATCCCTGTACCTGATGGATGGATGGATGGATGGATGGATAAAATATCAACAAAAAATATTTTAACTGCATCAATATTTTCATTGCCCTTTTAGAATAATTTCAATGATTGTTAACAAAGCAAATGTAACTGTGTAAAAATAGTAAAAGGAATTCTGTGAATATTAGTATAAAAAATCGGTGTCTTGTGGGTCTAATTGCAAAAATAGTGCAAAACGTTGTAACGCATACGTGCGTGTCCACAGTTACGTTCATAACAAATAGCATAGTAGTATTTATACAGGCACTGTGTGGTTATTTTTTATTTTAATTTGTACATTCAGCAATGTAACCTTGATTTGTATAAACTAAGACAGGCCATTACCCTCTTATTTCCACTGATTCCCTGTGCTAGTCAACAACTGGTCCCCCGCAAAGCGCCGGCGGCTGCCACCGAGCCTCCCGCTCCCTGATGGATAACACTGCAGGGAAGGCCTGCTGTGTGTTCAGTGAACTTTTTTGTGAGCTGTTAACCCCCCCCCCCCCCCCCAGCCCGCTAAATCTTTAGATAAATGGACCTTAAATATTGAAGTATGAAGTGTGCAGTGCTTGAAGTGCGGATAAACAAGTGCCGGTACTCCCCTTGTTATTCAATGCCGGGTGCCGGTACTCCCCTTGTTATTCAGAACCGGGTGCCGGTACTCCCCTTGTTATTCAGCATCTGGTGCCAGTACTCCCTTTGTTATTCAGCGCCGGGTGCCTTGAGTATAGCTCAAATTGTCCAAGGCTACAAACACCACTGGATTCTGAATAGATGGAGATGAATTCACAAATAATAGCTGTTATATAATAAGTACAAATCCTGTTGTATTACAGAAGATGGGCTCCACTGCAAGGCTGGAGCAAGATATTAATTAAGAGATGTTATCGCTGGGTTAGTGTCGTATATGAAGGGGCAACTGGACAGTTCATCTCTTCACCGCCATTGTCTCCAGTTTCCTCTTCCGCTAACCCGGCACTTTTCCCTTCCCTCTGAGGAACAGAACATGTGGCGATTGCTTCATTTTTTTTGTCTGTGGTCTTGACATGACCTAAATAAGACAAAGAAACTGCAGGATTTTATATCCATTCAGACAGTATTAGAACATGCCAGTGGTTTGTGTGCTTTTCCCATTACATACCATTTATATCTGTCTTTATATATATATATATATATATATATATATATATATATATGTGGGGAGAACCTCATCAAATGGGAATTATTTGAATATTTCTGTGGGTTTCACTGCCTGGTGTATTGTAGGGAATAAGTTGCCCTTGAAATATAAAAAAAGCCCAAGGTAGTTGCAGCTAACCTGATGCTTCACACCAGCGTTTCCCAATCTGGTCCTCAGTCCACATTTTTGCTCCCTACCGGGTACTCTGTGCACTGTCTGGCAGGGAGCTCGGAGGGAGCAAAAAGCATGAACTAACTGTGGATCCCTGAGAACTGGATTGGGAAACATTGGTTCATACCATGTATACAATGTGAGATGGGTCAGAGGCCAGAGCACAAGACGACAGGCAAAGCAAACTATGGGGCACTAGAGAGCGGGTTTAGCTGTTCAGGACTGTGACACCGATCCGTATTACCTGGAAACAATAAGAAGTAATCTTGTAACGGCACAGCAGATGGGCTCTGGGCGTAAGCACTGCACATCCAAGAGCATAGACAGAAAACGATTAAAACAACAAAGAAAATATTAACCGGAGGCGTTTAAGCTAAAATCAACTCCCTTCATCGTAATGATTAAAATGTAAGCTATATAAACCGTAACGTGTGATATATTCTTTCGGTTTCAAACATAATAATATTGCAGAGTATATTTTGAGTAAATACAATTCAATCTTTATTGACTTACTGAACAGCCATTTTTTGCCAGAAAATACAAAGACAGGAACAATAAGTTAAAACCATCCACTTATAAATGAGCATTTTGAGCTAAGGATACATTGAGCAAAGAAAGCGAGGTGTGTCCAGCATATACCGAGGCAGTATTGTCCTTTCACACACACAGCAGGCAGATAAGAGGGTGTGGCACAAAACCCGTGGATTTTTCAGGTAAATCGTGGGCTTGCCTTCCAGTCCCAGACGATGGCTGCCGTGACCTGGAAGCACTTGCTGATGAAAGGTGGTCAGTGGCGGTGTTAACCACCACTCATACCACACATTTCCTTGGGGCCCCCCGGGTTTGGGGGCCCCTGTTGGCCGCAAATAGTCACTATAATGGGGGGGGGGGCGTAAACAACACAGCCGCCCCTGACGGAGGCACTTGGGCACCCTCTTCCGCTGGCTCCGTGAGTCATGTGATGGGCAGGAGGGGGCCTCACTCTGTCTCTCGGTCAGGAAATACATAAACTCAGATAAACATTCCCAGTGTGTATTTACACAGTGCGTATTCACACAGTGCGTATTCACACAGTGCGTATTTGTACAAACTTCTTGTTTAAAAAATACATTATGCAGTTATACAATAGGCAACAATTCACCACAAATTAAACCACTTCTGATTAATGTTGTCACTGATATAAAAGTCATCCAGTAGAGACATGGCAGAGCCGCAGCAGGTACACTTGTTTGGATATTTAAAACACACACACACAGTTATCAAGAGTATAAATATATAGAGAAATCAAAACATTTGAAATATTTTGAATTTTTCTAGTCTCATTTTTCTCATTTTTGAGTTTACTTAGGTGCTACTGTTTGGTAATCTGCTGAGGAGTGTAATAAGGTCCAGCAGGAGCAATGTAAACATGCACACACACACGCACATGCATGCACACGCACACGCACACGCTCAGTGCACATGCACGCTGATATCTAGCCCTAATGGCGCACTTTCAGTGCAAATGCCTGCCGCGCCGTGAAATAAAAATGTTGTCGCTGCAAAGCACTTCAGAGCATTTCCAGACAGCACCATCGCCTGGGGAAAAAAGGTCGGCGCAGATCGCAGGCCTGGAAAGGATGCTGAAAGGAGACTTTGTTGTGCGCAGGCTGTCACCACCTGTGTCGCTCTCCAAGAGGTGATCAGCTTTCATGGCACGCAGAAAGGCCTGGGTGCTTATGCAATATCTGCCCTTGCGCACCAGTTCAATTTATTGAAAAGGGGGCAGTGGGTTTTTCCAGTAAAAGAACTGATTGAAATCTTACAGCAAAGATGGATGGATGGCAAAACGGAGGAGTTTCATTAAATTAAAGGCAGTTCCTCGCATCGTTTGCATGTTACAGCAGCGCTGACTGGCCCTGCTCTCACAGGTGAGATGGGGTTACTGCTGCTATGATGAAGGCCATGTCTCTGCATTTATTGGTGCTTTGCAGAAAATAATCTACGTCCTTCTGCCATACAATCCACCCTCATGGCTCTTCTGCAAGGTCAGCCACGCGTGCATGTGAACAGAATGCCCTTCGGTTTTCTAGGCCACTGTATTGTGATGCTGTTAGAGTGACCTTTGACCCCACTGACTAAAGCACCTAAGGGTATCTTTCCATCTCATGTCCATGGCTCGCGTCATACCACTGTCCATACATCCTCTCCCAATGGATCTGTGCGTTTCGATCCTGCGTGTCGGGTGTCTTGGTCTTCATATGTTTACACTGTAGCTCTGGGGCATTAAATCCACCAACTCCTGGTGGCAGGTGTCCCGGTAAAATGCAGACACTCCAGAGAGTGCATACACACACACACACACACACGGACGTGCACAGGAAGAACATAGCATGGCAGAATTATCCCAGCCTCTCTGTCCCTGCTTCTCGCAAATTACTGCTGTGACCAAACGATTTCAGAATTAGGTGCATAAAGTGATGATAGATCTCCAGCTACATCCGTGAAATCCATGAATATTTCATAAGATTTTATTAATATTGTACATCAGTGGATTCTTCCTGACATTCCTTCATTTCGCTGTGATTCCTGGCGCACTGCAGCGGTCACCAGGGCTTAAAGCCATGAAATACTTTTTTGCTCTTCCTGTGTATCTAACAGTCACTATAGCATTTCTACACACGCGTTTTGCAGCCTTTATTGCACAGCAGCATCACTAATTAGTGCAGCTGCGTTAAATATAGTAAAATATAGGAAATATAATCTGACTATTGCGTCTCATTAGCGTCTCTTTTTTGACGAGTCCGTCATTATCTGTCGCCATGGATACCGACGACATGTCAAACAGAAACGTGAGCCCAAGAACTGACATCAAAGGTCTTAGTTCCTGGAAAGGGACACGCGTCTTTAGAAGATCCCACATACCAGCAGAGAGAGCGAAGGGACTAGTCTTCATTCCCTGTGGAACTAGCTGGCTCCAGGTTGAGGAATCTAGACCGGGATTAAGGAAGGGCTGCATCCACCCTCTCCAGCTTTCATTTTGCTGGCAGTTAATCTACCTACAATAACATGGACCTCAAGAGGAAACCACGCAGTCAGTCCTTTAGATGGGTTTTTCTAGTTCAGACAAAGTGCTGCCTGTCTTAAGAGTGACTAAATATATGTCCTCTAACAAGAAATAAACCTGAGCCCTGCCTATTCGGGCTCCATGTTAGAGTTTCAGCTTTAACGGTGGTTCCTAGTCAGGTGACCACGATTAACCAATGACGAGCCACTCCACAGCTCATCCTGAGCAAATCCGGTACCTTCAAAAAGACCGAAGAGGTGAGACTCAGGAGGAGATGCAGACCGGCTTTCCGTTCCTGTCGTACTGGTAGACCAGCATTTTGATGCGATGGGAGTTTGCCGGTGAGATCCAGGGGCTGCTGGTGATGGAGAAGTTGTGACTCGCGTAGAAAGGTATCGGCTGCTTCTGGCAGCGCAAAAAGGCCCTGAGCGTGGCGGCCGCCGTGGCGCGGAAGCGCCGGCTGATGAAGCAGTACAGGAAGAAGTTGATGGTGGTGTTGAGCAGCGCTAACATGTTAGCCACATCAGTGACGAGGTGGAGCAGGCGGGTGGGGCCCGGTGCGGTGGGCGGGGCCGTGTAGAGGTGGTAGAGGATCATAACCACGCGTGGTGCCCACAGCACCGCGAAGACGGAGGTAATCGCAAGCAGAATGGCAGTGGTCTTGCCCGTGGAGTACCCTCGTAGGCGGAAGCAACTCCGGCGATGGAGCTTGTGGACAATCACCGAGTTTAGGACAAAGAAGATGGAGCAGGGCACCAGGTAGGCGGTGACGCAGTGTGCCCACACTAGCACGTGCTGGCCTGTGCTGCTAGCTCCAGTGGGCAGGCCCTGCAAGAGGTCTGGCCACCAGTAGTAGGGGGCGCTAGAGAGCAGGCAGCCCAGGTAGACGACCAGGATGATGCGCCGCGTGCGGGCAGGGTAGGACATGGCGTGGTAGCGCAGCGGGTGGCACACGGCGATGTAGCGATCCACCGTCAGCGGAACGGCGATCCATATGGAGGTGTGCATGGAGGAAAACTCCAACACCTGCACTGCCTTGTTGAGGGAGGGAGGCAACTGGCTGCCCAGGATGAAGTCCTCCAGCAGGAAGTCCACAAAGACGATAAGGAAGAGCACCAAGATGTCAGCCACCGCCAGCGCCAGAAGGTAGTTATAGGAGGACTTCTGGCGGCGCAACACCAGCTGCGACAGGATGATCACTGTAAGGATGTTCGCTTAGAGAGGAATGTAGGGGTGGTTAGTGAGCACGGGACAAGGCAGGGGTGTAACAGGAAGAGACGAGAGGGCGGGGAGGACCAGGACGAGGTGGTGTGGTGGAGTCAAGGGGGGGAATGAATTATGAAGAGAAAGGAGAGGTTATGGTTAGTCACTTGCTGGAAGTACTGTATGTGAAGGGGCATCTTCTGCCAAAGGGCGAGAAACGCTGCCAACAGGAAATGCTATGTGCCAGCGGGGCTACGTGCCAGTGGGGCTATGTGTCAGCGGGGCTACGTGCCAGTGGGGCTATGTGTCAGCGGGGCTATGTGTCAGCGGGGCTACGTGCCAGCCAGGCTACATGTCAGTGGCGCTACGTGCCAGCGGGGCTACGTGCCAGTGGGGTTATGTGTCAGTGGGGCTACATGCCAGCAAGGCTACATGCCAGCGGGGCTACGTGCCAGTGGGGCTACATGTCAGTGGGCCTACATGTCAGCGGGGCTATGTGCCAGCGGGGCTACATGTCAGCAGGGCTACGTGCCAGTGGGGCTACGTGCCAGTGGGGCTATGTGTCAGCGGGGCTATGTGTCAGCGGGGCTACGTGCCAGTGGGGCTATGTGTCAGCGGGGCTACGTGTCAGCGGGGCTACGTGCCAGCGGGGCTATGTGTCAGCGGGGCTATGTGCCAGCCAGGCTACATGTCAGTGGCGCTACGTGCCAGCGGGGCTACGTGCCAGTGGGGTTATGTGTCAGTGGGGCTACATGCCAGCAAGGCTACATGCCAGCAAGGCTACGTGCCAGCGGGGCTACGTGCCAGTGGGGCTACATGTCAGTGGGCCTACATGTCAGCGGGGCTATGTGCCAGCGGGGCTACATGTCAGCAGGGCTCCGTGCCAGTGGGGCTACGTGCCAGTGGGGCTATGTGTCAGTGGGGCTACGTGTCAGTGGGGCTACGTGCCAGTGGGGCTACATGTCAGCGGGGCTACGTGCCAGTGGGGCTATGTGTCAGTGGGGCTACATGCCAGTGGGGCTACATGCCAGCAGGGCTATGTGCCAGCGGGGCTACATGTCAGTGGGGCTACGTGCCAGTGGGGCTATGTGTCAGTGGGGCTACATGCCAGCGGGGCTACATGCCAGCAGGGCTACGTGCCAGTGCCACACCATTGGCTGTGCCCCTCCTCCACCTGTTCTCCTTCGGTTCTCTGCTCTTACCTTTCCTTTGATCCCCCCCACTGTCCCCTGACCTGTTTCTTTCTCTTTCTCGGGCAGGGCAACACCTGGCTGGAGGTGGCAGCTGCCAGGAGGCGGAGTCGCCTTGTGATCTGAGAGGCTGGGGGGGCCGCCATCTGTCATCCAGCTGTGCATGACACAGCAGCGCGGCTACGCCAGGGAACGGCAGACGGCCTCCATGCTCATAGGAGGACCCAAGTATAGAAAATAAAGCTATCCTTTTGGTTTCTGTTGCCATGGCCACCTCACTGATCTAACATCATCAGCACATGAACAGCTTTTCCGCTCTATTCAGATCGATAAATAAATTTTATAGAGATTTTGACGAGTTTATGGGGAAGTGCCGTAATTAATACTACGTCTGATTTATAAATATAGCACTAGGTCCGGCCGTATGCGATGATAATTCAGGCACGCAGGCCACTACAACGCCCCCTTATGTCATTACACGGATACGTACATAATCGCATTACACGAAACGTCAAACTTATAATTATAAGCATTAACCAATCAGGGAAAAAAACACCTTAAATCAGAATATTATAACTCTGCTCTTTGGACACAGGCAAAGCGTCAGTCACACGCACAGCCTGCCGGCGGGATGTGTATGCCGGTCAGAAATCAGCTTGTGTTCCTCGACATGCTGCCCCTGATATTAACCACCACAGATTCCTGAAGACAGATTCTGGTACTCATACAGCTGCTACGAGAATCCTTAAATATTTCACCGCTAGCCTGTGCTTTTGTCTGTAGATTTGAGAGACTGCAGGCGTATGAACGGCTGATTAATGAAAGCACGTTAAAAGATCTAAGCTTGGGAAAGAACTGGGTGACATTCTGGGACAGGTGTCAGCGTAACCGAGGCAGTAATGCTCCGTCCTCAGGTTATACATTCCGGTCAAATACATATTGAACTGACAGACAGTGAAGTATGTGAGCCCCCTGCTGGCGAAATCGATAAATGGATGTTATACACCATGTGAATGTTTCTAGGGAGTTTCCTCCATGGCAGGGTGCGTGCCTGATACGGGCTCTCTGCTCAACGTGGACACCCCCACCACAGCCAGATTATTCTCCCCACTCCATGAAACTAGGTCAGATCCACGTCCCAGGAGGCCGGGCTGCCGCTGTCGCCCCCGGCGCCGGACCGCTGTGCGGAAGGAGCGCCCCCATGCGACCGACAGGCGGCGCGGCCACAGCCGCAGCGCAGGCAAAAGGGGCGAGTTTGTGCCCAATCGGGGCAGACAGAAGTTGGGTAAGTTGTTATTTGCCTTTGTACCGTTTGCACTTGTTTGCGTACTGTACGCTAATTGCGCTTTGTCTTTGTTACGCACCATTTGTTTGCATCTGTGCACTTTATGTACTTCGCTGACGTATAAATGATACAGTTACTCTTATATAATTAGGAATGAGCAGAAGATCGCGGCTCTCGGAAGACCTCGGCTTGGCTTGAGCTCCAGCGGGTCGGGGCTCTCAGCCCGCGCGTAATTGCGCTTCGCTGTCACGCCGTTTTGTCAAAGGCTCCCTTCTACGTAGCGATCGGGACTGCCCCCCTCCCGGCCGCAGAGCAGGGCTGCCTGCCCCCCGGCTCAGCAGCAGCGCGTCCTTCCGAGCCGTCCGGAGCCGCAGAATGGGTCACAGAGTTGTCGGGCTCCCCCAAAGAGGTCATTTCGCACGAGGGCGGGGGACCCTGAAAGGCGCTTGGGCTTCTCACAAAAACATTCTCACCAGGTTCCAATTTGCGTTAGGCAAAAGAAGTAGGCGACGAACCGGGATTCTTTTAGAATTTAAACGTTAAAATGCGTAAGTGTTAACTGTCAGTGCATTTGATTGTACTGTATGGTTTGCATATTTTGCTAGTCAGTACAGGCGAGCACACAGACCCAGGGTCGTTTTGGGTCAGCCTTAAATGAGTGACCAATAAATCACATAAAATAAAACCAAATAATGATTGCCGGATAAAATAAACGCTCTCACACACAGTGCTATGCAGGTACACACACGGATCTAAAGCTGTGGATACACGGGGATAACCCCAGACTCTCAGAGTTACAGTCAGAGGCACGGGGAGACAAACCCATTGGCCACAGTGTTAAAGAGACGTGCCCTTACCAGGAAGGCCGAGGCAGAGCAGCACACTGTAGTAGATGACGGGCAGGGTCCCCAGGGGACAGGCTTGGAGGCCAGGGGGTGGCTGCCCTGCACCCCACGCGCTGCTGTTGGCCGCCAGGCTGTAAATGTGGTTGTGCTCCATGGGCCCGGATCGCCTTTGTTTCTGCCTCGTCTTCCTCTTACTCTTCTCTTCTGGGAAAGCTCAGTCGCTTGCCGGGGAAGCCAGCATGAGGAGCAAAACGCTGGGGCCGGGGGAGAAAGTCTGCAGCCCCTGGCTGCTGGTCGGCATGGGCATGCAAATAAGAGGGTGGGAGAGGAGGAGAAAGACCGAGAGAGAGAGAGAGAGAGAGAGGAGTGGAGAGGTGAGAGAAGAGCATAAAGCAGGCAGAACCGCTGTGTGTGCGCGATGGTCGCTGCGCGGGAGAGAGCCGTGGCGTGTGTTTGGGGTGGGGAGTGGGAGGAGAACAGGAGTAAAGTCACATGGCGGTGTGTGTGTGGAGTGGGGGGGGCGTGGCTGCTTGAGAATGAGGATTACTGCGGGGAAGTTTTGTGTACGAGAGCAAGAGATATAAATTAGGGCGGGGGGTGTGGGGACATCAGGAAGAGGGATAGATACTGAGAGGAGGGACAGACACAGGCAGCATGAGACCGTGACAAGGGGCGCGCCGCCTGTGTCAGGAGAGCCTCGCTCACTCGCTGGTGGCGGCTGCCTGCGTGCGCTAGACTGAAGATGATGGATCTGAGCTCAGCTCTGCGTACAGCTGCAGGTCCCTGGGGGGCTGCACAGGGTCGCCCCCTGCAGGGTCCCCTAGCCCTGCACCTGCCCTAATCGTCCTACAGAACCTGAATTCCATTTAGTGGGCTATAGTTTATATTCTAGCTCAGGAATGTATTTCTCTGGCTCTGGCATGGTCCCTTAAAGAATCACATCTATGAATGAATATCACACTACAAATTATATAATGGCAAAATACACACTTAACATCCATGGCACGATCTGCAAAGAGTTCAGATGGCAGAGGAAGTGTCAGTTCATTATCAGAGGAGAAATACCATTTTACTGATTAATGAAAATCTGTATCCATTTTTTTGCACACGGCTCAAAGAGAGTGAGGAGGAGGAGAGATATGGGGGGCAGGGGAAATGATCAGTAGGGGGTGTGCTGCGAAGGTGGTAAGAGAAGGGTGATGAAGAATGATACATGAGAAAGAGAGGGAAGGAGAGAGGGATGCAGGAGAGCCCTCAGGAGCCCAGGCTATCCGTCAATGGCAGTGTGAGTGAAAGGGGTCAAAATTATGGATGGGGAAGCTACAAAGGGCCCCGCTTTGCAGGCTGGTGGCAGCTCCTGTGAACTCAGCTGCCAGAGCCTGAGGTGCAGGAGTCAACATGGCAAATAGCCAGCGTTAAATAAATTATAACCTGCAGAAGTGGATCGATGATCCCAGGGAGATGTGCCAGCTCGCCTGCTCTCACGCCCGCACACGGCTGCGAGGTGCTGAGGCAGCTTCCAGAATGCAGTGTGCCAGAGCATGGCACGAGTATAGCATGAGTACGACACCAGTACGCCACGAGTACGGCATGAGTATACCAGAGGGTGGCACGAGCATGACATGAGTATGGCACAAGTATACCAGAGCATGGCACGAGTGTGACATGAATACGACCCCAGCACGCCACGAGCACAGCATGAGTATACCAGAGTATGGCACAAGTGCAGCACGAGCATGACATGAGTATGGCATAAGTATGCCATGAGCACAGCATGAGTATGGCACGAGCACGGCACGAATATACCAGAGATTGTCAGGAGCATGACAGGAGTACGGCATAAGTATACCAGAGTATGACATGAGTATGGCACTACTATGGCACGAATATGGCAGAGCACGGCGTGTCCCTGAGGGCATCCCCTGACGTGCCCTTGGGCTTGTACAGGGTTCCCTCCTTCACACAAGGGAATCTCGTCCCCATCCAAATGGTACCACAGGTCATGCCTAGTCTTCCCCAGGACTGGGAATTGTTGTGTGGAAAACCAGTTGCTGAAAAGGGAAAGTTATTTGCGGAGTGAAGAGAAATTTGAATGTGATATCTCTGTAGCAAACGTGTTAATAGTGCAGCTCGTGTAATTAGATTTTTTTAACATCAGGCAGATGTTCGTAAAAGTGTGAGGTACCATGGTGATGGGTGGTGGCAAAGTTTAGAGCTTGTTACTTTTTGTTTACCCAAGTGAGACTCGCCAATATCATTCATTAGCCTTGTCACCCTGACCTCGCCTTCTATCATCCTTACGGCTGGTCTCTGTGTTCCCCTGTTGTGCTGTGTCTGAGTTATGGATGGTCTCTGTGCTTTTCTGTTGTGCTGTGTCTGCATTACAGCTGATCTCTGTGCTCCTCTGTCGTGCTGTGTCTGCATTACAGCTGGTCTCTGTGCTCCCCTGTCGTGCTGTGTCTGCGTTACGGCTGATCTCTGTGTTCCCCTGTTGTGCTGTGTCTGCGTTACGGCTGGTCTCTGTGTTCCCCTGTTGTGCTGTGTCTGCGTTACGGCTGGTCTCTGTGCTCCCCTGTTGTGCTGTGTCTGCGTTACGACTGGTCTCTGTGTTCCCCTGTTGTGCTGTGTCTGCGTTACGGCTGGTCTCTGTGCTCCCCTGTCGTGCCGTTTCTGCGTTACGGCTGGTCTCTGTGCTCCCCCTGTTGTGCTGTGTCTGCGTTACAGCTGGTCTCTGTGCTCCCCTGTTGTGCTGTGTCTGTGTTACAGCTGGTCTCTGTGCTTCTCTGTTGTGTGTCTGGGTTCCTCCTTGCATTCTTCATGCCGGTGTTTTGTGTAGGCAGAGAAATTGCAGAAAACACTGGCAATTAGCCATTAGAGAGCAGGGAATTCCCCCATCTACCAGGCAGATCACAGACTCAAACATCTGTGTGCGTGCGTTGGGGAGGTAGAGATGTCTGTGGTGTTGTACTGCTTACTAATGCTCCTTGATACACTGACCGGTCGCTCTGACACAGCAGAGCACATTCAGGTAAAATTGATTCCATCCTCAGTTCACGCATAAGTTGTGTCTTTAACTACTTGAATTTGTGAGCCAGTCAATAATTTGGTCTATAGATTCTGGGGGGGATTGTCTGGTTCTCTCCACACTCTTTGCCTTAAACATAATGCTCTCATTTCATCGTGTTCGCAGTGCCTGTTCATTAAGCCGTAATTAACAGGTCTGTACAGTGAATCTTAGGCTGAGACTTACACATACAGGGAGTGCTGATAGACTGCTAGAAAGTGCTACAGTGTGTGTGTGTGTGTGTGTGTGTGTGTGTGTGAGAGAGAGAGAGAGAGAGAGAGAGAGAGAGAGAGAGGGAGAGAGAGAAACAGAGAGAATGAGAGAGAGGGGAGAGAGAGAGTGTATGTTAAAGAGACAGAGGGAGAGAGAGAATGAGAGACAGAAACGTAGAAGCAAGGAGACCACACCTTCACCGCCTGACCTCACCTGACCATACGACTGGTGCATGTTCAAGGTGCCCTCAAAGAGACCAGTCAGAGACCAATATGTGACCGTAAGCACCCGTACTGCCAAAACATATCCCCAGTACAGCAGCTGTACCTGGCCAGTTATGTGAATTCTGATTCTGATTCTGAATCTGAATCTGATTCTGAATCTGATTCTGATTCTGAATCTGATTCTGATCTACTTCAGGTTCAGCTTCCAGACTCCTTTTGTCCCCATGAGATTCGCTGCAGGCTGGACAGTGGTGGGAAGGATTATTCCAGGTTTGCCAAAGTGGGTGGGGCCACTGTAAGTAAGAGAAGGACACCAGGGCAGCCTCATCACCCCCCCCCCACATCCATCCTTCTAGGGCTCCCACCCAGCTGCACTCAGGAGAGCCCTTGGATAAGACATAGAGTGTGGGGTATTGATGAATGAGATTGCGTTACCCCTCCATTACTCTTCCAGAGCTGTAAGCTTTATTACTGCCCTCCCCTGTATGCCCCGTTCTGCCTGCCTCCCTAGTGCTTGGGCCAATTAAATGAACAGGAACACTCTGTGTGCATCTTGTTGCACTTCACCGCCCACGCATCCTAACCCCAGTGACACGAGGACTTGTGGTAGCAGCTTAGCGGCCCACGTGCGTGCCACCTTGGAGCGTGTGAATGACGTCCACACCGAAGCCTCGTGAACCACAGGCCAATAAAACATGTCAGCTCTTAAACCTCCAGGTCACGGGATTGATGAAAAAACTCATGCTTTTATTGGGTATTTTTGCTGCTTATTTTGGGGACCCCAGTCACCTGCTGCCACTATGCACCTATTGCCACTGAGGAGAGCAAAGCAAATCACACAGCGCTACAGCCCTTAACAAGAAAACAGGAAGTTACAGGAAGAGTCAAACCCGGAAACCTTCAAAGGGCCCAGTGCAGCGCGCCGGGTCGGGGGTGCCGGCCCGCATGATGGGCCCCCACACATATACGCCATGGGCATCCTGCCCCCTGGCTGTCACCATGAAAGTGACGCCCTAAAGGTCTCGGTCTTCGCAGAGCCACCCCGCTGCAGGAGAAGGCAGCTAAAATTATGGCTGGCCAGAGCCGCGCTGCCCTTTCATGTCCTGCAGGGGGCCCCCCCTTGGGCTCCCGCCTCCAATCCAGGGGAGGAAGTCAATGGAATCGTTTGACTCTGACATACAAGCAAAAAAAAATTCATTGATTTTTAATGATTTTAATGATAAAAAACAGACGTAAAGGAAAGGTTTTAAAGCCCCCTTCAAAGGACAAAGCACAGCATTAAAGACAAGCTGCCGTAAAACCTGTGTGTTTGATGCCGCCATGATGCTGGGCCGATGCAGGGGACAGAGCCCCCCCGGCTGGCGCTTCTGCCTGTCAAAGCAGTGCACGCAGTGAGAGGCTGCGATGGATGGGGAGACAATTTTTTTACACTGTTACATGTTCGTAAACCTAATGGATGGACTCCCCAGGTCCTCATATTAACTCTGTGAAAGTTTGTCCTGCTTCCTGCCCTGTGCTTTCTCTGTTCCAGGTTCACTGTAACCCCACAGTGGATAATCAGTTCTGGCATTATAAATGGCACCCCCCCCCCCAAACCACGATCACGCACATCGACTTGAATCTCCCTATCCCCCTCTGGTGGAACAAACAGGCACTGCGGCAGGATTTGCTTGCTCAGGGTGCAGGTTTCTGTTGCCGTCCTTGTTCTTTAGCACACACAGAGCTGCTCCTTGGGCGCGGAGGCGCAGTTAAAGCACATGCCTCTTATAGTCCCTCCTGGCCGGGACCAGCCTGCCAGCTGGCAGCTGACTCAGTTCAGGGAGTTCACTCCTCTATTAGCAGTTTATGGTCGTACTCCATCTCACCCTCAGTTGCTCGCGATCGTTCTCCTTGCTGGTATTCTGGACGCTTTGCCCTGCTGAGTCGACGGATGGCACCGTTGCTTCCAAATGACTGTGGAAGTTGTGTTTGCACCATATACTGGCTGGTGATGTTACTTACCACCATGTTAGCCTATACGCTCCTCCGATTTAGCATTTTGTTGCTGGTTGACTATTTTTTTTCCTTTGCAGTACCTCCCAGCACTTAGTAAAGGAGTAAGAAGCTGTGGACATCCGTGAGACATAATGCTGCCACGCCACCTATTGGCTCAAAGTCCATGGCAGTAATTAAGTACAACTGCTGAATGTTTTTTCATTGAGAATAAAGGACTTAAATCACATGGTGATGGCTAAAAGTGTACAAAAGGAAAGGCTGAGTGATTTATAATCTTATTACAGGGGAAAACTGCATGCAGAATTTGTTAAAGTCTTTCGTTAGCTTGATGACTTTCCCCTCAAGGGAAGCTTATTGAGCTAAGCGTGTAATGACAGTCATATACACTCAGCAAATACCGGGCTATGGATGAATGGTGAGTAAGACCTGGCTCGGCATGTGTGAGATGTGAGAGGGGACAGTGCAATGTCAGCCAGGAACGATATACAGCTTGATACAAAGATGAAGAACAAGTGAAAACAGGCTGGGGGTTTCATGTGGGCTGCCCCGGCAGCTCCTGTGCTGCCGGGGGCCCGCCGACCGCCAACCACCCAAGCAAACCTCCATGCTGATGGGAATGCCATCATTCAAACCTCCATGCTGATGGGAATGCCATCATTCAAACCTCCATGC
>JAAGVU020000044.1:10203253-10228541 GCA_011763525.2 Mormyrus iriodes | reverse complement strand
TGATGGGAATGCCATCATTCAAACCTCCATGCTGATGGGAATGCCATCATTCAAACCTCCATGCTGATGGGAATGCCATCATTCAAACCTCCATACTGATGGGAATGCCCTCATTCAAACCTCCATACTGATGGGAATGCTATCATTCAAACCTCCATACTGATGGGAATGCTATCATTCAAACCTCCATGCTGATGGGATGCCTTCATTCCCACTGTCACCCTGGACTCAGAGCGTCTTAGAGTGGCAGAATTCTTCATTCAGAATAAAAGAGTGTTCTAGATTTTGCCTTATTTGCTGATGAATCCAAATAAAGTATGCATACACACACCTGTAGTGTATTTCGCTGAAAAATACACAATTTTTATATTAATATTGGATACAATTGTAGGTTATTTTTGGAGAGAAAAAAATCAGGTTCTTTTAAACCCATTAAAGAATAACATGAAAGGCTTTCAAATAGATGGATTTATCCAAAATAAAGGGATAACTCTAACTATCCATCTATTGCCTTCCTTGAACTGACATTTACTCGCACACATTTTAACATGTTTATGTGCCTGTCGCATGAAACACTGCATGATTGATGTTCACTTCAGGATATAATTACATGCAGACATGAGTGATGTAGGCATCAGTCACTGACTAAGAGAGTTTGAGCATTAACCTTGAACCCCAAACTATTAGGTTTGCAATGTATGCGATGCATATTCCCATTGCAAATGCTGTGCACCTAACAAGTAACTGAATAATTAACCATTGTAATAATAAAGGCACATGAGTGATGCGAAGGGGAACATATTGTATTCAAATAGCTGAAAGAACAAATGAGTATAATTTAAATTGAAAGGGGAGCACAGTCGGTGTCATGTCAAAGTATTTTTGTATAGAAAAAGAACTATAGTCAAAAGATAAATATCTTATATTGTCACATAAAAAGTCCCCTAGATTGTAAATGTGTATCGCATGGACACCACTGAGTGCCGCCGGGCACTATCTGGAGCCGACCCATATTAGAATGGAAGATGACAAATGCAGCAGTTTCTCCCAAAGGGCCAGACTGAGCAGGAGGCTGATTATGATGTCAGGGAGGACAAAGGAAACCCAACTCAGAATGCAGCTGCTAAACTAATTGGTGCCGACAGGGGAGGAGGATGAAATTGATCAGTTAATACATTGTGAACCGGGTGACACGGTTACTCACTGTGTGTGGAGTCTGTATGTCGCAGGGTCTTCCCCCACGACTCCGATTTCCTCCCGCAGTCCACAGACCTGCGATTAGGCTAATTGGAATCTCTAAATTGCCCACAATGCCTGAATGCGTTGGGCTGGCACGGAGGCGCAGTGGCTAGCACTGTTGCCTCACGCCTCTGGGACCAGTGTTCGAGCGTTCTCTGTAACTCTGTCTGTGTGGAGTTTGCATGTTCTCCCCGTGTCATCACGGGGCTTCCTCCGGGTACTCCAATTTCCCCCACAGTCCAAAAACATGCTGAGGTTGATTGTACTCCCATAGGTGCGCATGTGAGAGTGTCTTGTAATGGGTTGGTGTCCCATCTTACCTTGCGCCTATAACCTCTGGAATAGGAACCAGGACCCTGAATAGGATGCGTGGCTACAGAAAATGGTTGGATGTGTTTGCGTGCGCCCTGTGATGCTGTGTGATGGACGGGCACCTTTTCAGAAATTCCAGAACGGAAGGAAATCAAAAGATCAAAAACCGGTTTCCCCTCGTTTAACACACCTGATTCTATTAATCACCACCCAGTTCTTGAGTCAAATCAGGTTTGGTGGAACAGGGAGAGAGCTAAGCTGTGCAGGGCTGAGGCTCCCCAGGACCGGAGCTGGAGACCCACGATGTAGAGAACTCAACTTCAACCAAAACTGACAGCGAGAGTAACGGACATTCCCAAATACTGTCAGTCAGTTAACTAGTCAATCGGAATTGAAGTTTTAACAAATCAGAGGATAGACACCAGAAAATAGCTAAAGTATTGTAATGATTGCCTGCAAAAAGTTCACCGTAGTTAAGATCTTGAAATGAAATATTTGAAAACTCATACATGGAATTTCAAGGCATTTTAATAAACCAAGAAATTAACGTATAGTATCTGTGACTGACATAAAAGTGAAAATATTCCATCATACACAAAGTGTCCTCAAATATAATCCATCCATCCATCTATCCATCTTTGAACTACTTATCCTGGTCAGGGTCATGAAACATTCTAAGCTGGACAGAGTATAAGAATGAAGTAAGCTGAATACTAAACACACCTGTGATCATCAAACCGGTTAACTGGCATACATTAAAAGGACCTGGATTATCGTTTAATTGCTTGCGAGGTACTGAGTGTTTGGACCTTTCTGAGCGATTGTTTCATCAGCAGCCTGTTCCTTTGTTGGGCCTCTGCTTGATCTTTCCTAACTCTTCACCTTGAGATTAGCGTATGTGGTTCTAGACCCTATTTAGGGGGGGGGGGGGGGCAGACACCATATTTTTGTCTTTTTAGCGGCAGACTCACATTGCATCATTTCACCATGTGACTGTTGCATGTGTGCTCACTGCCATGTCGCGATATACATCGAACTCCCGCCGAGGTAAATTCGCCCCCCCCCCAACGCGAAACTCCTGCCGAAGTCACTGACTGCAGCTGAAATACCCCAAGCGCCTCCTAACTGGACCCTCTCTAGTCTAATCATTACAGTACCTTGGGGCGAAACATATTCAAGGGGCATATGTCAGAGGTAAATAAATCAATGAACGGAAAACATTATAAGAATCGATTTGCTGAAAAGAATCATAATTTACATCCCAGCAATACAATATTCTACCGGAACTTGTACGTCTTCACACAAAACTAAAAATGCAGCGTAAATTGAAATGTATAAAAGTGGCTGTTTCTCTTATACTTATGGACGCTACAAAGAAACTAATTCTATCTGTCTAAAACTGTGACTATCGAAAGCTAACCAGAAACGACAGTTTATACCCAACTCACTGAGGTGCCCATGTTTGTTTGTTGGAAAGTACATTATAACTCAAACTCTTATGCAAATAGTATATAACATTTTTTTCTATCTATGCAGCGTTGATTGCTTCGTGTTTGTGTAAATATTCAATGTCGATTGCTTTATATAGCGCCATTCGCAACAGAGTCGCCCCAAAGCGCTTTACATGGGTGCGTTGTGATATATTATAACATTATTAAGAGAGAATAAAACGAAAACAGGGAAAAGGTTAAGACAAAGAAATGAAAGTAAGAACGCCAGATGACAACGGAGCTTTTCGTGCTGAAATAGTCCGAATGGGCATCGTTTCTTCGGAAAATACAGAAAATGTAATGCGCCAAAGCCGCCGCACTGCACGCTCAGTCTGCGTTCTGTATCTGTTTTAATCAGACATGTTACACGAGCAAATCATTACGCTCTAGCAAATGGCACATATTTATTGAAGAGAGCAATTGGAGGCTGGAGAGAATTCCGAGAAAGATGCCTGACGTTTCCTCATTTGTATGGGACGTGGATTGTCTCTCTGTGGGTTAATAAAGCTCCATTAATTTCCATCCTGTTTATATGCGGTGTCAGTAGGGCTTCACGTCAGGGCTCGGATTACTGTAGTAAGGAGAAGGCTGCAGTGTAGTCTTTATGTCCTTTAACAAGCAGGACACCACGATTAAATTACAAATTGTTTCAATTTCTGGTGTTTACCCATCAGCAGCACACCAATGCAGACTGAACCTTGCTGCAGTTCGTCCCGCGATTTTAAATTCTAGCATTTAGCGCAAATTAATCAATAAAGTAGATGCTTCGAAACAATTTGTGTTTTGATTGCTATCAATCTGGCACCTAGAACTGACTCAGCAGGTTGATCTGTCACGCTTATCTAAATGTTGCTGGCATGGCCTCGGGAATACAGGTGCCCGCCAGCTCCAGCAACACAACTGCCTGCTGCGCGGCGGGGGTGCACACTGCGCCTCTCCGCCCAAAACACAGGCACATGGCCTTCTGGACGCAAAACGGCACTTATACATGGCTGCTAGCTAATGATGCATCTCAGAAGTCACCAGTTTTCTTTCATCAAAGCATAAAAGAAAGGCTGGAGGCAGCGCTAAGGGATAATGGGCTCTGCTGAAGCGATTACTGCCCCCTGCTGATATGATGGAGTATAGCTGCCACCTCTATGCAGCCCTGCATTTTGCATCGCTCACTATATAAAACACCATTCTTTGGACCTTCCTGCCTCTGTTCTATCATGCCGTAATATGTTGTTCGGAACGATTAGTTGTGACTAGTGATGCTGAAATCGAAAAGGTGTTTCAGAACCAATTCAGGTCATTTGAAGTATAGTGTTTCAATACATTATTCAAAAATTACACTCAGGAAGGTCATGTTTCTACTCTGAATAGGGATTCATCACGCCAAATGATTTGTCATGATTCGAAATAGAAAAATATTACTGTAGTCTGATTTTGTGTATCTGCTAGTTTCAGTTTCATCCGTAAACTATTATTAAACTAATACCCTATTAGCTCCTGTTTGAACCTCTGCCTGAACATTGATCTTGAGTTTGGATTACCAATCTGGATGTTTAGAATGAACTGAGACGTTCGGCCCAACATCTTTGTCTTCTTTGTCCCGTGTTACAATGACACTGGAAACATGTAAGGCGCTGAAAAAAAGATCTGCTGGTTTTTAAATTGCATTTATTTCAATATTAGATCATTAGTTTGGGTGGCAAAAAAATGTGTTTTTGAAAAACATTACATTAAGTATGCACGTGAGCAGTACAAAAAAAGTGTTGACATATTTGTTTAAAATGCATGATTAGCCTGAATTATGATGTATTCTGTGTGTATTATCCTTTCTACGCGCTTAATTTACTCAATTTTTGAACAATTGTAGTTTTAAATTGAGCACCGTTTGGCCACCAGATGTCGCTGTGACACAATAGTTTGAACGTTTCAGAAGAGCGAAGCTTTTTTCCGGAATGGGTTTCAATTGTTCTTATCCTACAAAAGCATTGTTTCTGCCATCACTAGTTGCTAGGAGATTTATAATGATTCATTCATGACACCGGGTGTCAATAACCTCTCTGATGAAACTGAGCACATTTGAAGCATCAGCACCATTGACACTGTTAAATCATGCAGATTTCCATTACATTTTATTTTCCGGGACTGGGCTCCAAAATGTTTCAGAAGATAAGTGGAATTGCAAATTAATGGCAAATATTAATGGCACAGCACATGATTTTTACAGTCTGCTTTTGTCTTGTGGAAACGGGCCGGAACCTAATTATATTGTATGAAGACTCCAAATACACAGATTCTGTTCCAGTTCTCAGACGTGCAAAATACTGACAAAAGGGACACTCGACCAACCAGAATCCAGCACTATTCAAGCTGATTCAACGAGAATCTAGAAGTTATTGATCAAATATATTCTGAACACGAGAAACAGAGCAGCAAACTGATACTTAAATAAAAATGGAGGGCGGTGAACTGGTTTTGATATGTACACCTGATGCACATGCTATTGGATCACCAGTGATGGCGCACAATGAACGAACTGTGGGTCATAGGGACTGAGTAAATGGGTGAATATTATATTCCAGAAAAATGATGCTCATGACTTTTGTTAAATTTTTTTTACATGATGTGAGACACCCAAAGGATAGTGACAGAAACTACAAAACTCTTCACACTGTTAGGACATAAACATTTTCCGTGGACCAAATCTTGTAGTGGTAGTACGCGCTCCCAGATCAACGCCTTTCTACAATGTACCATACAGCCTGTTTAAAACTGGATGCTCATAATCCAGGATGAGATTCTTAGTATAATTCACCATACATTCTATATGTTGGCAAATGGATGCATGTGTTCCCAGATCGGATCATGACTGTAATTTACGCAGCAACTACCCGATTTACAGCGTACGCCACTTCGGCGTATGCATGCCCGACAGTGCCCGATTTGCGGCCCGCATGCGTATTATTTTACGACAGCACGGCACGTTTTATTGCCGCAGATCAGTTCTGGCTTTCATTCGATGAGCTGCAGTCCCCGCCCACCGAGTGAGTCTTTAAAAGCTGGTTCTCCAGTCTTCAGCTTCCTTTCCGCCTATGTGCGTCACTGTCGTTCCGTTATTTGGGTTGTACTCTTCTGCTTAAAGGTACAAACTTTGGCTTAGGCAGTGATTTTGCTGATAGTAAGGGGCTTTCACATACGCCCGCTTACCCGTGGACGTACGCAGTGGATTAAATGCATTATTATAGTGGTTTGTCTCTAAGCCGGTCATTAACATACCGGCAGAGCGTGTTAAGCACAAAGCGCTTTCCTGTTACCCTTGACGTTGCTCTAGACTGTTGATTCGTGTCACGATATTATGTCGGTTTCTTTCTGCCAAACGTTTTCAGGCTTCATTTGTTGTTGATTTACTGATTTCGGTGTTTTATTTCCCCAAATGTACGTGTGAAATGCAGCTTGTGAATGTGTACAGCCGGTTATTTCTGTGATTAGACCCGAAACGGGCCTTCTTACGCTGTTTGAGGCGACGTTTCTATAGGGACCCCAAGGCGTTCTCATGTGCAATTTAAATAAAACGAATTTAATTTCCATTTAGGTCAAACGCTTTTATGGTAAATTAGAAAGCTGCTTCTTCGGTATGTGCATTAGGTTTAATTCCGTTCATAACTTTGCCACTGAGCTATATATATATATATCTTTTACCTGACTGCGCATACATGACCATTTTTAGTCACCCAAAGCTACCTTCAAATCACACATTTACTTTGAAAACTTTGCTCAAGTGAATCAGTTTCACAAGTGACCTCAATGGGCTGGAATTTAATTTCATGTAACTAACTTTTGCGTAATTGGAAAATGTTCATGCGTATTACTCATCCTTTCACGCGTGTCATTGTTACAGTGAAGATCTCAAAATAAATTTAATATGCATGAACCGTTCCAGTTCCAGCCCCGCTGTGAGCCTGTCCCTGCCTGCTTGCTTATGTCCGCTAAAGGGGACAGCATGTTTCGATGGGTTACCCTGGTTTGGTCTCTTCAGACTCGCTTGGGGGGGAGGGGATTTGTAGTGCAGGGTATGTTGGCCTATGTAGATTAAATGGCAGTCAGACCAGCCTTTATAACCCGTGTGTTACTGCTGGCGATAGCCTTGAGTGTAACTTTTTGTCCTGCAGCTCAGCAATGGCTGCGATCCAGGAGCGGACCTTCATTGCCATCAAGCCCGATGGCGTGCAGAGGGGGCTCGTTGGGGACATCATCAAGCGCTTCGAGCAGAAGGGATTTAAACTTGTTGCCATGAAATTTCTCCAGGTGAGTGAACACTTGCACAGTTGGATTTTGTCCTCCTGCAGACCCTCAATTGTCACGTCTCATTTCCATGAGAGGCGTAAGGCTGCATAGGTCAGGGGGGGCCAATCTTATCCGCAAAGGGCCGGTGTGTATGCAGGTGTTTGGGATAACCTTTAGGTCAGCTGTTCAAACCCAGGTGTGAGGACTCTTCAGCCAATCAGTCCTCTAATTAGTGATCTAATTAGGGAGTTGCAGCGAAAACCCGCACACACACCGGCGCTTTCTGGATAAGATTGGCCCCCCCTGGCATAGGTGGTTTGTTCTTGCAACCTGAGGATTACTTATTAGTTCCTGTGCTGCACTGAAGTGTTTAATTACATGGTGATCCCCCCCCCCCCTTTAGTGTCTGCATGTTTTGGTTCAGGGTAGGTCGTGTTGGCTGAGGTTGAAGTTTTTCATGTGGAAAAATTGCATTGCATGTTGAAGTAATTGCGATGTTATATGAATTTGAAGCACCTGTTTTCACAAACTTAACCATAATGGTGCAACTGTGTGAACTGATGGAAGTAGAAGCTGCTCTGAGTTTAGTTTTCTGGGGTACATGGCTTTAGTACTACAGTACTGTGCCATTTCAATGTGCAAAGCATTCAAACGTTATGGCTATGAGAATTCCCCTCCCACCAGTTAATTGACCTTGATTACTTTTTACTTGTGTAAACATTGCAGAAATTGTGTGGAAGAAACCTGTGTTGTAAATTACACCGTAGGAACCTTGTACAACCTGAAATTGAAAATCAAAATGTACTTTCTGCCAAGGATTTGCTTGAGAATGTAATAAAACTTATATGGCTGCTTTATCTGAGGTTCAGCTAAAATGAATGTTTATAAAATACTATATGAAGTGTCGAGGTCGAGCTTTAATATGGATGCTTATTAACACAGGCACCAGAAGACCTTCTCAAACAGCATTACATTGACCTTAAAGACAGGCCATTCTACAATGGACTGGTTAAGTACATGGCCTCTGGTCCTGTGGTGGCAATGGTAAGTGTTTGCATTCCTTAGTCATAGATCTTTAGGTTCCCAATTTAAAGGGGAATTTGCATGTATAATTGTGTTTTTGGGCTGCTTTGAATATTGAATATCATTCTCTTTAAATTTTTCTAAACATTTTTTTATGGTTAAATGCTGTGATTCCCACATCTAGTTTTGTTATAGAAAACTATTTTGAAAAATAAAGGGTTTTACAGCTTGGCGGTACAGGGCTAGCTAGCTAACACAGCCAAGTAGGCAGTATTGTATGCATGTCGATTTCCCTGCACTGGCTTGTCTCAGAACAGATTTTAAGTGCTTGTTTATATTTTTGCTGAACTGTTAAATAATACTTGGTTGGAATGTGACACAGAATCATAGATTTATACCCGCAATAAGCTGTAAATTTGTATTTTTATTCATACATTTTTATACTGAAATCAGCATTTTTGAATTTTCAGTTGAACTCTTGACTAACTAAAAATCTGATCTGTGATTGATCTGCTCTATTCATGATGTATATTGTTAAACTCCCCTGTTAAACGACGTCTTCCTAGGTGTGGGAAGGTCTAAATGTCGTAAAAACAGGAAGAGTGATGCTAGGAGAGACCAACCCTGCAGACTCCAAGCCTGGCAGCATCCGGGGAGACTTCTGCATTGAAGTTGGCAGGTGAGTCTGAGGATGTGTGGATACAGTAAACTTTTACATGGGTGAATTATTTTTCTTGCCAAAGGACCACAAGCCTTCTGCCGTTTTGTGAAGATTGCAATATCTTCTGTTTTCAGGAACATCATCCATGGGAGCGATTCTGTTGAAAGTGCAAAAAAAGAGATCAGTCTGTGGTTTAAGCCCGAAGAGCTGGTGGCATACAAGAGCTGTGCACATGGCTGGATCTACGAGTGACACTGTCCCCTGTTGTCTAACATCTACTGGAACAGCGTTTTCTGGAACTTGCATTGTCAAACTGATGCTTGCCAATAAACTCGTGCACTCAAACGGTTGCCTTAAACTCAGTGTTTATTCTGTCTTTGATTGTAAGCAGTAACAATCTAAAATGGATCCTCTAATTTTATAACCTGTACAAATTCCTTCTCAATCATTTAACCGTAATTGATTAATGTGGACTAACTATTAACGTTTCATTCCAGATGAAGGCAGCAGATCAATCGTACTTCTGTCCACATTCCTCTCTGTAGGTGTTTGGTAAATTGGATGTTAGTCTTGCATATTACTGGGTTTTCCATAGGATGTGAATTAAAAATCAGTTTATTGGTTTGTGCTTAACTTCACCAGGTTATGGCCTAGATACTTTCCGGAACATTCTATTCTTCCTGTATTAAATCTGGATGGTTACAACTTAATTTCCTTGTATTTATACCACAAATGGAAATAAATGCACTGTAAAACAGTCTGTCGTTATCAAATATGACTGATGTAGAATTATTCTGCATACATAAACTACTTTATTATACTAGGAAATGTATGAAGGCCATAAATGAAAAATCACAAAACTGCAGGAATACAGACGTCCACAGTAAAGACCTCACCAACCAAAACAATGAGACGCTGAATGATGGGAGGGTAGGTGAGATAAGCAGCTCTATGACGGCACCTGCCATCACAGACTGACAGAAGTGGGGGCCTGTGCACTGAAAGACCTGAGGCTCCTCAAGAAGAATATAGGAAGGTCAGGCTGTTCTATTTCTAAGCCTCTGTGGCTCTAATCAGAAGGTCGCCGGTTTGAACCCAGCCTCACCTGCAAGTCCTTAAGCAACACCCTTAACCCACAGCTCCCCTGCTATGGGTGGCTGCCCTTCACAGCCAGCTCATTCTCACCCAGCACCGTTACCTACACGATCATACAACGCAAACTGTGGCCATCTGTCAGTAATCAAACAGGAGACAGTGACAATACACTGTAAAGCAAGTCTTTTATTTACAGCATGTGCCGCAACCACAAAGGATACAAGACCCACAGAGATGTCAACAAATGCCATAGTGAGAAGTATTTATAATCCACACTGCATTCAGTATTTGCAGGCAAAAGGAAACCTCTGCTTTGTATTCTTAAAAAAATAATTCTGCAACCTCAGACTGATTATGGAATGGAAATCCAGAGCTGGATACTGGTCCAGAATGACAGGTCTGAAGACAACAGCGAGGAGAGTCACCTGGGTTTCTGCAAATGATATAAAGTACAGGTCAAAATAATGGACATTCGTATTTACACGTCTGACTCTGACCTACTTATAAGCTAATAAAAAAAATAGTATTGTAAGTTATAAGAAATCAGATCACAGCAGGAGTAAAAATCAATCCTCAACTTGACCTTCGGTCCTAGTCACGTTAAGACGTCTCCTCAAACATCCTGCATTCTCGATTAATAACCATCACTGGTCAAAGTGGAACGTGGCCGTATATAGCGACCTTGTAAGTCCAGAGGGAAATCACACTGCCAGCACGCAAACTTCCTCGAGAAACAACACCCTCTTAAAAAGGGAAGGACCTGAACTCCACGTGATGCATCATTGACACTTTTCAGCACCATGCTGGCACACAGAGACTTCCACACTCACAGCTTAAAACAAACAAGCAGATCGGGAACCATGCACACATTTTAAGAATTCTTATCTACCTTTAGCAGAATACCAAGGAAAACAAGTCCAGAGGGGGTAAACGGAAGACAACATTCAAAACGTGATGAAGTGGAGATGAAATGTTTATTAAATTCAAATGGTTTTGAAATTAAATGCATAAAATGATCTGTAGAAGCTCAGCTCCAGTTCAGTTCTAATATTCAATTTGTACACCAGCAATAAATCTGCAGGGAATCAAAAACTACAGATTAAGAAAGTCTTTGAAACACCTACTTGGAAAGGAGGGCTTCCTCAGAAGTCTGTGTAATGCTTCAACCTAATTCAAACAAAAGAGGGAATGCTCCATGTCAGTGTTGCTAATAAAACATTATATACACACACATGTACATACATGTTACACTGATATATGCACCCAGAGCCCCTCCACAGCCACATACTGGGGAAGCAGCTGGAAGATATAGACAGACAGATGGACGGATTGACGGATTGATGGATGGATGGATGGATGGATGGATGGATGGATACCCGTCAGCTATTTGTATTATGAAGTTATGAGATCCAAATGGGGGGGGGGGGCAGGGTTCCATGTGTGTGGAGTTTGCATGTTCTCCCCATGTCATCCAGGAACTCCGGTTACCCCCCCGCCATCCAAAAACATGCTGAGGTTAAGCATAGTTACCAGACACCCCATAGCTGTGCCTGTGTGTGTGAATGGGATAGGCTCCGCACCCCCCGCCACCCTGAATAGGATCAGCGCTTACAGAAAATGGATGGAGACCCAAATGTCAGTAAAAGAGCATGAGCTCAGCACCTGTACAGCAGGGCTCTCCCTTTGTTATTCGCCACTGAGAAGAAGCCACTGTTTGGAGAGAAGTCCATGCACTGCGGCAGGTACACCGTCTTCTGCCGGAACACCGGGTAGTTGGAAAAAACTGTGCAGCTGGGGATGTGGACCTGGAACATATTCAAACAAACGTCCCATGATGGATACAGACACAAAGCTGCCAATTCAACTGGCGCATGAGCCACAAACCCTCAGGAAGTCTGTTAGCGCCAGAAAAGCAAACTGCTTAGGACTGGAATGACTGCAAATATTTCCCAGGAATCTGAGATTTCTCACTGGGGAACTTAAGATACTACGGTGCCAAGTCTGCAAAAAATCATAAAAATAACCAACCAGTCGGATGGCTTCATCTGCTGCATTGGAGGCGATGGCAAGAATTTCAGTGGCAGAGTTGAAGCACAGAGACGAGACGGGGGTCAGCAGGTTCATGATGGCCTTGATGGGCTTGGGGTTTGACTCCTGCAGGCAAGCGTCACTGGAGTAAACGTTCACTACTCCTGAGCTAGACCTGGGGGGTAAAGGCGCAGCAAAGTCATCAGCTATGCACTCCAGCA
Source organism: Mormyrus iriodes (assembly GCA_011763525.2). NCBI lineage: Eukaryota > Metazoa > Chordata > Actinopteri > Osteoglossiformes > Mormyridae > Mormyrus > Mormyrus iriodes. The sequence goes on along the minus strand of JAAGVU020000044.1, from coordinate 10,216,197 downwards.
CGGCCCTCCCCGGTCATGGACACGTTCAGTAAAGAGGAGTAAAAGGGAGTGCAGGACCAGCGAAAAAATAAGATCACAGAACCAGAAAACACAAGAACTTCCTCTACTGACCCACAAGCCAGATACTGTCCATTTCTGGACACAGAAAGTGCAGTTAGCTTCAAGCTTCCATCGTCCGTTAGCCTGTTCAAGCACCTCCTGCTCCTCACACACCAGATAAAAACCTCTCCTGTATCTGCAAGACAAGCAAGAACAATGTTCCACTGTCTTCGTTTGGAAAATTAAGGGTCAAAACAGACAATATAGCGCCTGTTACAAACAACACATTCAGGATTACGATCAAATGGAACAGGCTGTCACAACCTGGGGAGCCAAATATCCAATGAGCTGGAGAGACTGATTAAAACGTAACACGACAGGCTAAGAGCTAGGCTTTAATCTAGCCAAATCAGTATTTCTGTATTACAAGTAAACTACAGCCGTACACACATAAATGTTAAAAACAAATCTACTGCAAATATTTAAAAATTGCAACCCAACGGTAATTATTTTCATCTACTTTTAGCAGAATATCAAGGAAAAGAAGTCCAGGGAAGAAATATGTATTAAATAAATATTTATTTCTGCCTTCTTGCCTCCCTTTGCTAAAAACCACCACATCATTCTTCCATGTCCTGAATACAGACTGGCTGCTGTTCCAGAAATCATACATTTTGTTTGATCCCTTAATTTAAGACCTGAATCAGAAAGCGTAACACCTGTCCAGGCCATGGCAACCACGGGTTTTGATCACTGAATGCGGCACATGTAATCAAAGCAGACCATTAGTAGCTAATCCTTACGGCATTAGCTGACAAGGACACGCTGCTCCACTCACCGTTAACACTGAGGCTCCACCCGCCCCCCCGCCCGTGACACAGGAATTTCCCCTCTGACAAAGTGTCTCAGCCTCCCTCACCTGAGCCGACGTAGATTCTGCTGCCATCGGGGGAGAAAGCGGCACCACTGACGTCGCCATTTATCTTCATGCTGCAAACTAATTCCTTAGTCTGAAAATGTTTAGCGACGGGGATTTAATTTCATTAGATTAAAAAAACTACCCATTATAACATGTTACCAGTAAACAGCTAGACACAAACTGCTATTGCCAGTTGACTTTCTAAGGTCGGAAACAGGATCCATCACTGCATTAAGCATTTGCCTAGTATTACTAGATAACTAATATTCTCCAAAAAAGCAGATTGTGAAACATAATCAGTTATTAAAGGCTTCACTAAAAATGTACAATGCAAAAAAACAAATCCAGCTCACTTTGATTATACTATTCCTGATAACACACACAGCGACACAATCCACTCCCTTCACTGCCCAAACCCAAAATAAACGCTTACCTTCACTGTCAGCAAGTGAAAATATCCAGAAGATCCCACAAAGAGAAGGTGGTTCCCATCTGGGGAGACCTCAAATTCCTTCAGCTTCTTCTCATCCAAACCTACAGTGACAGAAAAGTAATGCAGCGATTACTAATGAAGGTGGCTGTGCCATGGGGGAGGAATAGCGCAGAAACGCACCCCTCAGCAGTGGCAGCCGGATATCACTTCCGCAGTTAATGTGCCGCGTCGCTTAACGACAGGGATACATTCCGAGAAACGCATCGTTAGGGGATCTCATCGGTGTGCGGAAATCAAAGAGACTACTTACACAAACCTATACGGTGTAGCCTACCACAGCTAGGCTAAAGGGTACAGCCTAACGATAAAAACTACGGCAGAGGAAATACATAAACCATAAAACATAAAAAATAAAGCATAGCTGATGGAGTAATGCAGTTTTTCAGCTCCATTATAATCCTACGGGAGCACCGTCGTATAAATTTCAAAACAATACAATTTCAAAACAATATAATCAACATGATTAAAAAGTGGACGAATCCGAATTGGGCAGCCTTCCTCACCTCTGACCCCCTGCACGGGGACGACCCGACCCTCCACCATGTCATAAACATAGAAGAGCTTATTGTGATTGCTGGTCGCCACCACCTGCTCTCCATCGGCGCTAAAGCGGGCTTTGTACACAGGAAACTTCTCCAGGAAAATGCTCTGGATCTTAGGGTTGTTTCTCCCATCAACCTTACAGTCACAGAGATAGAATGATACGTCACGAGAAATACAGCCAGGCTGTACTATGCTGGTTATCAAGGTACCATAGTGGGAATCTGATTTAGGGGAAAAACAAACCATATTCTACTTATTTAAAAATGTACACACAACAGTATCGGCAAGCATCGAACTGTTCTGCTAATGGAATTACCTGGAAGAGAGAGACGGACTGGTCAAATCCTGCGGTCATAACTACTTGAGCAGAGGGGTGAAACTGCACAGAACTTAATTTTCCTGACGAAAGGCGATCATTATTTGCATTTAAGCAGTTCTTCATCTATAAGGGAGAATAAGGTTCATGACTGACAGGCACACAGACATTATCGTACCCATTGAAATAAAAACCGGGAATCTAGAACTAAAATATTTTGATTATTAATTTGACCCCAAAAAAAAGTCTACATGCACAAAAAATTACGAGCATCGAAAATCACCTGTATAGTGCCTTTGGGAAGGGTCTCTGAGGCCGCCACAAAGTTTCCAGTCTTGCACAACAAGTTGTCATCTTCATCACTTGCTTTAAAAATGAAGAATAACACATAGATCATGAGGTTATATTCTGAAAAACAGTATTATAGATAAAACAGAAATGTGCAACAGTTGCTCAATACAAACTAACATGACAAACTGAGGTTTGTCACAGGCATTGTGCATGAAATGGATGAGAATACAGAAACTGGAAAAACTAAAACAAACCTTACAGTAGAGATCACACTGGGGCACAATCCTACTCCGAATCATACTTGATCACTTGGATTTTTACAAACTGGTAAATTTCAGACTCAATACACCAACACAGGCCAGAGAAACTTGCAAAGTCTGACTCCGATCTCATGCATATTTTCAGGATTCCAATTCAAAAATGTCAGTGCAAATTTTTGGTTTTGGCTGAACCCCCAACCTTCAGCATCGCTGGTTTTTCTCTTCTTCATGTGTTTCTCTGCCCATGCCGGAGTGCCACCCATTGCCCGCTGGAACCTGAAGAAACAAACACCTCGATTTCACACGGGCATTCAGCACATGCCAGCATAAAGCCACACTCACGTGCCAACAATACCACTCACTGTTCTTTAAGTTTCCTTTGTATTTTTTCTTTTGACTGTATCCGTGAAGCGTCCCCCCTGACGCCGGCACGTTTGCAGCGGCTCATATCTGCTCTGTAACAGGACAAACACATACAAAAGCACAACTGGGCATCATGCATGTGACTTGCCGTCTTGTGTAAATCATAATATCACAGAGTGCAGAAGTCACCCCCACTCTTTCTCAGCGGCATCCTCCTCGTCTTCCCAAGCCGCTTTCCTCGGGGGCGGCACCGGCAGCCGCGCCTCATTTTCAGGCTCCGATTCGTCGGAGTCGTTGCTTAATAAGCTCCCATGCACACACTCTTCATGCTTCAAAAGAATTGCGATTATGGCAGTATTTATAATACTCAAATCTTGACAAATATACGTGCATAACTGAAATGCAAAATTGGTTAAGGTGGCAAAGTAACATTTCTAACAGCTACACCTGTCGAACCAATACTTCTATTCAGATCTTATTACCGTGGCAATTTCACAAAATATAATCACTATAATCAATTATACCTCGTTGTTCAGTTTTTCCAGTAACTCTTCCTCGGCCCCGAAAACCAGTTCTTCCAGAAGTCTCTCCGATTCTTCTTTTTCGCCCAATGCCGACACTCTCTTAAGATTTTTCTGCCTCTTAACAGCCTCGCGGTCCGGCTGGGTTACACTAACATGATCATCACGTACTCTTTTCATAGTCTTCTTCTTCGATTTGTAATGTGGCGTCATTTTGTGCATCGTTAAGCTAAACGTTAAAAATAAGCCTCGCGCGTACTCTATATTCTGATAAACCTACCTAACTAACAAAAACATCACCACGACCCGCAAACCAGCCATGTGGCAACTCACGCAGCTCATCGTGTGAAGCCCTTTCACCTCTGACCTGTCACACAACACACGTCACAAACCCTGACCCCCTACGCCACTTCCGGTATCTGCGGTAGTATATCTAACCAATCAGGGCAGCGACACACGCATGCGAACATGCGGAACGAAAGGTGAACCGGATCCGGAAGTAACGGATCGGGTATGCGGTATAAATTGGGTCGCGATATCCCTCTCTATCTAACAGTTAGCTTATGTGTTCTGTACACTTGTCTATATACTCATGTGTCACTCTTTGTTCTACTGCCATTTATAATGAGACGTAATCCTAGTCTAACAATGGCCACGTGGCTTACTTGGTACATGCGCATTACAGTTATACGCTGTATGTGAAGGTAAGAGTAGTATCAGAGTTTCGCCACAAGGGGGAACCATCGCCCCATGCTTTTCTTTCATGGTCAGTCTGTCTGTTGCAGATCGTGAGCCTGTAAATGTAATAGACTTTGCGTGTGATGTATTTCCTGGTTTCCCCTATTATCACAATGTTTTGCGATATCCAGGTAAAGCCTGTATGTGTGTGCTCTGTGATACACTTATGCCTTTTCCAGGGTGTCCGCTGCCGTGTGCCCTGCGCGTCTTCGGTTTTGATATGCAGAACATAATCAATGACGGAAGAGGGATATATTCTTTTTTTTTTGTTTGTATTCACTGAAGGTTTGTACAGAGGCACTCAGTGTTTTATTTGTTTATATTAATGCCTGTGTTTTTATTTTGTTATGTGTGAGTGTAGCTCAATATACAGAGCATTTGTATGCGTTGAATCTGTTTGAAGATTTTGTCTTGATCTGTGCAATGACAATAAAAGGCATTCTGTTCTATTCTAGAGAAGGTAGATGTCAGTGGACCTGCTGAACTTCATAAGGGAAATGCCACACCAGGCTTACACTGACTGTGACAGACATGATGAGTGTTTGCTGCAGTCGCTCCTATAAGTGCCCTGTGCCTTTCTGCTGTGGTCCCGATCACTCTACACTCTCAACTGAACTAATTTACCGTCCGTAGTCTGATTACAGCTTACTAACATCTGGCAGCAGTTGAATAGACCTAAAAAAGATAATAAAATTTCAAAAAAGACCCCAGAATATTATTACAAGCTTTAGGTAACTTTACGCTTGCTGACGATGAAGGAATGGGTTACATATTACACACAGACAATAAGAACAGCATAGTATGTGAACAAACAAAATATATAAAGATTCATAATCACAAATAAAGAAAAATAAATGAAAAAATACATTTGTTGGTCTGAAATTGGGGCAGCATGGCGGTGCAGTGGTTAGCGCTGTTGCATCACACTGCTGTCTGAAACTCTGGGACCAGGGTTCAAGTGTCCACCATGGCTCCATGTGTGTAGAGTTCACATGTTATCATCTTGGGGGGGCTTCAGTTTCCTACATTAAACATTAAGTACATTAAAGCTTTACCAGATACATTTTTCCTTTTATAAATTTTATATGTGTAACGCTAATATTTTCACTGAAGTCACAATACAATGTGAAGCTTGGCGCGTATGTGAATAATAGTTTGGGTTCGATATCTAGATGGATAGGATGACGCCAAATGACAGGAAATGAGGCTTCAGAAGCCACTGTCAGTGTCCAGTCAATCACAGATTGGGTTCAAATACAAATAAGTATTTATTTTCATTGGGTTAAACCACACAGTTACTGACAGCACTCAAAAATGCCACACAGGTCTACTATGGTGAGACAAAGTTTCATATGTGGTTGCATTGTTGGATTAAGCCAATATTCAGCAAAATTCACAGTATAGAAAAATGGGACAACAGTGACTTTTAACAACCAAAATTTTATTTCATGATCTGAATATATAAAATCAGGGTATTAGAAAATGCAAATGAAGATTAAATGAAAATGAATTAAACCAAAATGCAGTTCATATATCCTTTAATATTCTTAAGCTTTTGCTTAAAGACAAGCATAACAACAGACAGGTATGCAGGGACACACAATCGGATATGCCACATGCACTTTCATGCTACATTGTAATATCACCAATACACAAGTAGTCACAACCAAATGATGTTCTGATGTAAAGACAATAGATAATAGTTTATTGTATGAAATCCTCTCTTCTTGATGCTGAAATCACTCAATCACCTGAAAATACAGAATATAGTGTTTTCATATCATTTTTACTTAGAAAAGTCATAGTAGCATAAAGATGATTATATGAATTCTGCTTATAATGATTTGGTTCAGCTATATGCTGATCTTGCTAACATCTGTGCTGAGCAGCTATGCAAGACACTGCATTTAGAAGGTTTTGCGTCTCAAACAGAACTGACAGGAAGTGAGGTGGTGTGTGGCTCAGCGGCTGTCATCGGAAGTGTGCCTTCCCAAATCCGTAACTGGCCAGAGTGGTTTTCCCATCGGTTCCCTGAGTCGGGCCCTTAACCGCCAGGTACTGCGGCAATCTTTTTTGGATAAAAGTGTCTGCTAAAAAAATAAAATGTACGTGTACCTTTAAATGTGCGTGATAGACGCTGAAGCCCAGAAAGATGAAGCTGGTGAGGAAGAGGATGATGAAGGAGAAAGCCGTGTTCCACAAGCTGCTGAGCTCGTCCTCCTCCGTAACTCCTTCACCGCGGTCGCACGCGTCACGGTCTGATTCTGGAGCAGGAGAGGGAGGCTCTTCTGGGGGAGAAGAGGCCAGGTTATAGTTTATGTAGCCTCATTTACTAAGAAAACAGACGTGCGGTACATTACAACCTCATCCTCACATGCTAACACGCTGCAGACACACACACGGACGCCCCCTGAACACCCTCGCCCACTCACACACGGCATCATGACAAGCACAAGGCACTCTAGTCACTCGATTCTGGTCATGGACTGAGGACAGCTTACTGGCAGCTAAATACTACTAAAATCACTCTCCATTTCATCTCTGATACGTCGTAATGTAATACGTCTGACCCTGCGGTTTGCTGATACCCTCACTGTCCCTGTAACACACGCAGGCTTTTACTTAGACAGTCTGAGACACACAACCTTGTTCACAACACTGTGGCCCCTACGAACACCATCATCTAACTTATATTACCTTTGCTAACATTCTTTTCTGTAAGTGACACTGTAGGAATTAAAGCTAATGAAATCCTCTTTAACTTCTACTGTAATATAATCAAAAGTGATATTGTAGAATATGCGCATATTAGCATATATTTAGGTGTCTGGGGATATTGGTGTGTGTGTGTGTGTGTGTTAGTACTTAATAACAAGTACTGTTAAACGTAGCATAGTTTATTGATGAGAGTTGATGTGTAAAATCTGGATATTAAAGTGATTTTAGCCCATTATTCAATAAAGTAACTCTGTGACACGTAAACACTAATATTTCATGCGGTCATTTGTGGAAGGTGTATCGATGCAGCAGAAAGAAATATCCTTAAAATAGAAACTGTCACCCTCTTAATGGATAAATGCCTGACTGAATAATATCATTTGCAAATTCTTTTTATTTGTTTTTTTGATGCCATGCAGGAGATGTACAGCATTTCAGTGACGTGAGGAGGCTAATCGCCATCTTCGGCCACATGAAATCTGTGTCTCCGATCGCCATTGAAGCAGAACATGAGCAAGCAGAAGACCGCAAACGTAAGCAGAGACCGGAACAGCAGTCAGATACGACAGGGGACATCACAGAAAACCAGAAACACTGTCAACAAACAGAGACAACGGACAACATCTTAACCTTTACCCTATAATGATGTCTGCATGTTAACAAATATTTACACATTCTTATAATTCTACGCGGGGGGGGCTGTTGTTGAAATCAAAATGCATCAAAAAAGCTGGAAACACGTAAGAAATTTTAAGTAATTTTGAGATACAAAAATACACTCCAGAAAAAATAAAAACACATTATTCGAATCATCTAACCCATTATTAGTTTTTCTTGACAAAGACTCCAAAAAACACTAAAGAATAATTGCATGATTAATCTTACTTTCTAAAACTGGATTTTGAAAATGGACAATGACATTTTACACAGTGGAAGAACAAGACAAGCAAAGGTAAGCGAAGGTAAACAAGGCAGCGGTCTGTCTTATTGGGTGAACATGAGGAGAGGAGACTCTTACGCAGCACATTCACTGAATTACCCGTCTCCTCGTTTACACTTTTCATTGCGGGCACTTTATCCGGCTCCTGAGATCCGTGTCTCGCGATGCACGAGTAGTCGGTGCCTTCCTCCCAGTGTTTTTTTGAGACCTTCAACAGGCTAGTGACAGAGCACCTGTCACCAGTCACCACTGGCTCAGCAGTAATGCCCACCTCATATGTCTTAGAATTCACCAGCCACGCTACGTATATTTCACTGGGAGAGAAGTCCGTCACCAGGCAAGCCAGCATGAACTCATTGGCCATTTCATTAAGGTCAGCAGGAATGGCAATGGAGACCCTAGGAGGCGTCTGACCTGAAAGCAGAGGTTTGAATGGTATAAATGAACTTGCAGTTCATCGTTGAATTGCACCAACCATAGGCGGTTAAATTACAATTGACCTTATTGTCATGAAAGGTTTTTAATTTTCGATTTTCACCGTGTGAGGCTTCATTCTCAGGTGTTTAAACACAATCTTTTATTTATTGAACTAATAATAAATGACTTTAGTGCCTTAAACTCTAAATGTTTTAATCCAGGGGAGCAAACAGCATCAAGGGAATAGCAAATGGAAAATAAAATTCTACATAGTCTGTAAATAAAATCATTTAATTTCCAATCTATATAATGTCTATTAATATTGACTTAATAAACAAATTAAATGTCTAAGTGTAATGTGAAACATACTGCTTTGTCCGATGGTGAGAGTCTCGGAGACGGCAGATCCACCATCCAGCTGAACCTGACACTCCACTGTTCTGCCCTTCGAGGGGGTGCCACTCAGGGTTAAAGTGCTATTTCGCACAAAGCGACCTTTCTGCTCCCTAGCAACGCTGGCTGTGTCGACATTCCCCATTGTCACTGCTTGGTCCACCGTCCAGGTGATCACAGCTTGCTTCACCGCGTCCTTATCTCTCCCACTGATAATACACTCCAACAGAGTCCTGCTGTTCTCCAACAGCTCTTTTACCCTTAGTGACTTCAGGGTCAGATCCAGACAGGGCTTGCTGCTTGGGACTGAGGATGGACCTGAGACACAGGAAATGAACGGCTTGTACCGAAAGCACAGGATGCGTTTTCGCTCTTTGCTAATAGCAAAGATGTTGCCCAATTTCCATGCCATCAGTGACATGATGGACTAGACCGGATCTTTGGTATGAAGGGTCACCCCCCTGAGCACATAAGACTTTTGACACTTTTCCGGAAGAATTCCAACACCTGTATGTTTGGATCAGTATGGGTGGTAATATGGACTGTGATCTCCATCACAAATGTGCTGAATGCCATGTGAAGCTGGGGAAACAAACTGGAGACGCCCAGAGGGCTTGTAATGGCACGAGAAACGAAGGACTCGAGGGCAGGCATAAGGAGAACTGAAAGGGGCTTTACTGGACCGGAACAGGAGCAGGGAAACAAACGGGACCATGAGGCATCAAAATGGGCAGACTAGCACTGCGACAGGCAGAGGGCTGACGTTAATGACCGGCCGGGAAGCACTTACACAGGGGACTAACGAGGGGCTGACATGATGCAGGTGTGGGCGGTTAATACAGTAGGATTGGGGATGATGAGCAAGACGCAACTGGGGAGGATTAAGAGGGACCCAGAGGACCAGCAGCGACCCCTACTGGTCATACCGGGGGATGGACCGGACAGGTTGTGACAGGCCTGGGCTCTACATTAACCGCCTGAAATGATACCATTCCCATGGCTATATGCATCAGAGCTGATGCAATGAAATAAATGCTATCCTGAATGCTCCTGTACGTTTGTCACTGTGTTCGCACCTACGCAGTTACAGTGCCTCCACACTCTCTTAGATGACAAAGCTCTTGGGCCAGTTTTCACAGCTTGTGGTTTTTGTACAGCTGTCACACTGACTACGTTCACTGTGTCTCGAGCACAGTAGTAAACAGCCGCGTCGCTCGTCTTCAGACTGACGGCCTCCAAATACTGTGTGCTGCTGCCGGCATCCTCAGTCAGGATGAACTGCCCTTTCAGGGAATCTGCCAAATCTGGATCAGCACCACTACCAGAGTACACCACCCCAATCCACTCAAGTTGTCCTCCAGCCTTCTGCCGTACCCAGTGCATCCTGTAATATCTCATATCAAAGCCAGAGATGGTACAGGACAGCTTGACCCGCTCTCCAGGCCTACGCACCTCAGCCGGTGACTGATCCATCCTTTCCTCACAATGAAATCCTGTCAAAATGAACATTTAAAATGTAAAATTAATTTCAGGTCTTTCAGCCATTTTGTATTATATCTTAACATACACAGTATAATCTCAATGCATTTCCTACCTCGCAGAGACCCCAATATGAAGATTAAACTAGTGAAAATCCTTGGTTCCATTTTGCAGGTAAAGTAAAGCGTAGTTGGCAGCTCACTGTGGAGAGACTGTTTGATCTGCTGGTTTTAAAGCGCCAGAGCGGTTAGTAACTTTGCATAATCTGCCCACTGGGTGTGTTAAATGGAGACCCAATGCAAGCAGCAGTGGCAGTGATGGGTGAATAAAGTCTGTGCCAAAGCAATCCGGGGGGGGTCTCTTAAGGTCAAACAGCAGCCACATTGCAATGGAGTGATGCTGTGCTTGGAACAGTGATGTGTAATTATGGGTATGATTACTGCCTTTGGGCCCTGGTCATTTACTGACGCCTTCGAAGCTGTTTGTCGTTCTATAAATCCTGCTCTACATCTCCAAACCGGCTTTGGTGGATTATCTAGGACCATAATTCTTCAAAGAAACAGCCCGGCAAAGAGTAAAGATGTGCGGTCACTGTCCTCTATTAATATGAATAGCATACAACGCCTTTATTGTCAATATGGCAACTTAAAACGTAACTCAATGCAATTGACTGACGCAAACTCACTCTCTCTCTCAGTGAATTTATGGTCACAATCGATTGTCAATAAAATTTGTAAAGAAAATCAAAAACCAAAAAATGCGATTCGCACAAGTATTCAACCCCGACACATTATGCCGCAATACCAGGTGTTAGCATTTTGGGGTAAGTAGCTGCCAGCTTTTTACACTGTTCACAAGGGATTTTGTGGGGGCTCACTACTTTTGCAAGGCACTGTACAAATAAGAAACCAGCATGTATACAGATGTACATTTAGTTCAGCTGCAGTCTGAGAAAGCATTATTCAGTCTCATGGCCCCGGGGAACTTTCCCATCCTAGAGATGCGGGAATGAAAAATCCTGTAGTGTCTTCCTGATGGCAGCGGTGAGGACAGGTGGTGGGGTGTCCCTGATGATGCTGGAAGCCCTCTTTAGGCAACGGGCGTTGCAGATGTCCTGTAATGTCAATAGAAGTATGTTAGGACACTCTCAGTGGAACAGTGATGGAGGGCCTCCAGCAGCTGCTTGTGTAAACCGACTTTTCTACATGATCTCAGAAAGTACAACCACACTTGTACTTTATTCACCAGGGCAGTGGAGATCGCCATCCAGGAGGGGTTCTCTGAGATTGGTACACATAGGAATTTCAAGTCAGAAACACTCTCAATCAGTTTGCTATCAATGTCAGGACAATGCCAGCACGGCTTTCCCCCGGAGACACGCACGACCTTCTCAGCTTCACTGAACGGGTTCAGTGACAGGACATTATTTCGGCAAGGAGGTGCATGGGTTACAGTTAGATTCAGTACCATGTATCTCTTTGCACATCATAATAGCACATTGCATTTGATTCATGTTGTGCACAGTATGTATGGATGTATGTTGTGTATTTTACCTGTGTCAGTTTTCACCACTGCACTAAATTTTCACATTCACCACATGTACTCCTCTATTGTGTATTTAATGTATCGTGTTTGTTCTCTGTCTGTTTTGGCCCTAGTCATTGTCTACTGTCATGGCGTCTCCCACACCAGCGAGCTGTGCCAACACAAATTTCCACCAGCCTCGGACGTTACATTAGAATCAGAATTCTGATGTCACAGTAGATAAACTAGGAGATGGTGGTTAAAACCAGTGATATTTTCTAAGATTTTTTTATTGAATGTAAAGAGTATTTCAGAACACCGTATGGGGTAACGTGCGTTTCTGCTGCCTCTGTCAGAGTTTATTTCATTTCATGTAAATCTGGGAATGGATGGATCAACTGGAAAAACAGAAAGAAACGCTGTTTTGTCAATAAGCGTAATGCCATTGTTGAAAAATATATTATTATATCAGGGATGGGATTTGCTTTATAATTGAAGAGCAAATTTCCAAAACTTATTCAGTCCATTTTATATTATTCGAGACAAAAGTCAGAACCAAAACTCACTCTGTCCGCATTGTAATCCAATGAAAAAACCCCCCTAAGTCCACAGAAATGTACTTACTTATGAACTTATCCCATCCACGTACCCCGTGGACTAAGTGACTATTAAAAATTTGCTCACACACACACACATTTTTTATACATATATTTGTATATATATGTGTGTGTATATATATATACATACATACATATGCATGTATGTATATATAAAATGTGTATGTGTGTGTCTCTCTCTCTCTATATATATATATATATACACTGCTCAAAAAAATAAAGGGAACACTTAACACAATATAACTCAAGTCAATCACACTTCTGTGAAATCAAACTGTCCACTTAGGAAGCAACATTGATTGACAATCAATTTCACATGCTGTTGTGCAAATGGAATAGACAACAGGTGGAAATTATAGGCAATTAGCAAGAC
>JAAGVU020000044.1:10153278-10198679 GCA_011763525.2 Mormyrus iriodes | reverse complement strand
ATGGCAGTGTAATATATTTTCTTCATTGTACTTTAATAAAAAGTGCTCGATGTTTTGCACATACTGAAAAGGTAAATTAAGGTACTCACTGTAACTTTACTATAAAATGCAAAGGAGCTGGTTAGGCCAGGTGTCTCACTCTTACAGGCAGGGGTGAGGACATGGACGGGCAAACGGAGGTTATTAACCGGCTACGGGAGTCGTTCCGGTCAGGGGTCTCCCTGCCGGAGCACTTCCGGAGGGGTCAGCTGGAGGGCCTGGTAGCGCTCCTCAAGGAGAACGAGCAGCGGGTTTTGGACGCTCTGCACCAGGACCTGGCCAAGGTGCGACACTCTCCTGAGCTCCTGTGCAGGTGCCTTGGCGTGTCTGACGCACAGCCCTTACCCCCCTGTACCGCAGCCCAAGTTCGAGGCCGTGCTCTCAGAGATTGACATGGTGATGAATGAGCTGCGCTACGCCATCGGTAATCTCAAGACCTGGATGATGCCGGAGTACGTGGGGAAAAACCTAGTGAGTGCATAGCAAGCTTGAGATCCTTTAAGGTGTCTCCAGCTGTGTATGTCATTGTGTTTTGGAAGAGATTTAAACGTTATAGATCATTGCCATGTCTTTGCAGCTGTTGGGTTGAATGTGTTGGCAAGAGGAAATGCATGAATGTTTTGTTTTTATATATATTTGTTCCCTTATCTGTCTAAGCAGACAGACATGAGCCGTGCTAACATTGTGTACCGTTTCTCTGCTTTTTCTTAGGCAACAAAGCTGGATGACTGTTTTGTGCGTCGGGAACCGCTTGGTGTTGTTTTGATAATTGGCTCCTGGAATTACCCCCTTCAGCTTATTCTGTCGCCCCTAATTGGGGCAATATCTGCAGGTAAACATAGCAGCGTAAATCAGTAGATGAAATGAAGGATGTAGATATCTGGCTGTTTGTGAGCTGAAAACTCTACACTTTACCATTCAGGTAACTGCGCTGTTGTAAAACCCTCTGAAATCAGCCCAGCGACAGAGAAGCTCCTTGCCGAGCTGCTCCCCAAATACCTGTCCCCGGTATGAGGGCCGATCGCGCCCGGCTCTGACGTTCTCCTTGCCTTTCTCCCCTCTGGAAGTGCTGACCTCCTCACACGCGTTTGCCGTTACAGGCCTGCTATGCAGTACTGTGTGGTGGAGTTGAAGAAACAAAGAAATTATTGGAGAAAAAATTTGATCATATTTTCTTCACAGGTATGCTCACATAGAGGTCAGACTCTCATGTTTCATTGTGGTTCGATACATAATGTTTGTTTTCATAATGTCCTGCCTATCTTATTTCTTGACCATACACAAAGACCTAATGGTCTCCAGCTTCTCCTTGCACCTCCTGCCTTCCCTCTCTCTTCCCCAGGCTCCCAGCCGGTGGCCCGCAAGATCCTCCAGGCTGCAGCGGTGCACCTGACCCCGGTCACCCTGGAGCTGGGGGGAAAGTGCCCCTGCCTGCTTTATGGAGAACTTGACATCCAGGCAGCAGCCAGCCGGTTGGCCTGGGCCAAGTTCTTTAACGTGGGCCAGAGCTGTGTGGCGCCAGACTACGTGCTGTGTAGCCAGCAGGTGCGCGAGGCCCTCGTGCCAGCCCTGCGGAAAGCGCTGGAAACCTTCTACGGGTCCTGCCCGCAGAAGACCCCCGACATGGCTCGGCTGATTTCCCAGAGGCACTGGGCACGGCTGTCCGACATGTTGCAGAAGTCTAAGGGGACGGTTGTGATCGGAGGGGAGAAGGTGGAGGATGAGAAGTTCATTGGTGAGATGCCGTTTGGGGAAACGGGGCTGGGTGGTGTCTAAGGGTACTAAGGAGGGACTGTACTGGCTTAGTGAATCTTTAGCTGTAAAGGGACTAGCACTCAGTATCTGTATTGGGGTGAACATTTCCTTTGTGTTGGATTGAGAAGGAAGTTCCTTCTGTGTTGCCCATCCCTGCTATTTAGTCAGGCCTACCTAACAGCCGCCCATTTCTTTCCCTGAAAGGGCCTGACTCGCACCCGTTTTAACCCGAAAACCTGCGCATAAACCTGCTTGCAGCAGGTTTGGCAAAGCTGTGCTAGAAACCTCGCTAAACCAGTAAATCTGCTTCGCAATGAGCCCCTCCGCTTCAGGCAGCTTTCAGTGCAGGCTTCTGCATTTAAGATGGGTATAAGTCCCGCTCTTTCACTGAGAATTTGTATATATCAACCACCGTTTCAGGAAAAGAGCCTTCGTTTGGCTAAAACGCTAGGGATGGGTGATGCCAAGTAATACCAAGGCTTTTATCCTGATAACAATGCCAGGGGAAGATTGAATTTGCCAGGGGGTTGGGGGTGCTGATAATGGGTAGGTAATTAACCTGGCTCGGAGTTAACTGCACGCAAAACCTGCTTTGTTGTATACCCCACTGGTCCCTTCAGATGTTGTTCTGTTTTGACTGTTCACCAGCCCCTACTGTGGTGGTGGATGTCAAGGAGACTGACTCCCTCATGGAGGACGAGATCTTCGGCCCTATCCTGCCAATCCTCACCGTCGAGACCCTGGGGGGCGCGATTGACTTCGTCAACACGAGGGAGAAGCCACTCGCCCTCTACATTTTCTCAGATAACTCTGATGTAAACACGGCCGTCTGCAGCCCGTATGTCATATTACGCAGGTACCTGCTCCCCTAACTCCACATCGCGACGAAGCTGAGTGATGCGCTGGTTTCCTTTTTCAAGGTGGTCAATACAGTTTTGGAGCGAACCAGCAGTGGGGGGTTCTGTTCTAACGATGGTATAGTCCACATGTGCCTGCCAGGACTGCCCTTTGGAGGGGTTGGTAAGTACTGGCCTGTAGCATGTGCTCACTCTGCACTTGCCAGCTCATTGGCTGAGGATTATGGGAAATCTTCAGTGCACAAGCAACTCCATCCATGCAGTAAACCCAGGGGCCACTCTCCCACCTAGGTGCCAGTGGGATGGGCAGCTATCACGGGCGTTGGGGGTTTGAGACGTTCAGCCATCGGCGTGGGTGTATGCTCCGCGGCTGGGCTTTGGAACGGATCAACGTGCTGCGCTACCCGCCGTACTCCGAGAGCAACCTGGGCTGGCTGCGTTGGGCCACCGATACCAGAAAGGGCTGGGCCAGCTGCTCGGTCCTGTAAGCCCTCCACAGACCGTTAGCGGAAGCTGAACATCTAGCTGGTAATCTGGACCGGTTGCCACACCACTAAACTCCTCAGAACATCAACTTTCTAAAGTTTAATTTTTAACAAATGAAACTGTTTGACTTAATGAAGTTTTCAGGTTATATTATACAGGGGGGTCACTACTGTAAGACGTTTGTCCCTGTACAAACGCTTCTTACTTCTGTGCCATTTATGGTGGGTGTCTGCAGATGATGGGAATTGTATCAGTTGCACTGTGCTGATGTTAGACGAGACGCTTCTTTTTGGTACTAATCTCACTAAAGCATTAGTGACTCATGCAGTCACTTGAATGGTTGTGCATGCTTATGGTCTGGGAATGGGGCTTTAAATGTACTAATGTTGCATTTTAATTGTACCACAAGATATGGCTGCTCTTTTAAAATGCTGTCGCAAACCTCGCATGTTTGTCCAGTGGGGACCCCCTTTGGTTATTCAGTTTTCAATTGCATTTGTTTAATAAATGACTCTCATTATACTCGTCTCTGCCTTTTCAGTCACACCCTCCAGACATTATACCACTATAGCAATGCTATTTTGCAACTTCTGCAATTAAGAATTGCTGAACAGAGATCAATGTTTTGCTAAAACTTTTTATTCTAATAGGGATATAAAACTTAACCAGCTTTATCTAGTATGTTTAAAAAACCAGTCCTGTTTCCCACTGCGTTTGCCCAAGGTCTGCATGTGCTCTCCGAGCGACTCATTCTCGTCCTGGCTGTCACTCAGTGCGGCAGATTTGTGAAGTAACTAAATGAGAAGTGCTCAAGACCTTGTCACCAGGACAGACTGTATGGAAACATTTTGGATCCTTAGAGACGATATTGAGTGTCAGTGATGCTTCGTCTCTTAGCACAGCTTGTGGTAGATGAGTTCTATTTGGCGTACATTTTCCAACTTTTTCCTTTTATAAATACTGCAATATTACAAATTCACATCAATATCTGAATTTTTCCCAATATAATGCAGCCCCACATCTAATTCATATAATCGCTTTGTGTCACTTTGGGTCTGTAGGTTTCACACAGGCCAAAGTCTGTACTAACGATGGCTGGTGATGCATTAACTTCATCAGAAAACTTGGGGGACAGTGTGACCAGTTATCACTCTGTGCCTTCTGATCGGAAGGTCACCGGTTCAAATCCCATGGTTAATTTCACCGCTGGGTCCTTGAGCAGGACCCTTAAGCCACAGCTACTCCAGGGACTGCCTGAGCCAACTGGCGCTTTCATCCAAAGCATCTGCTAAATATCAAATGACTCCTCACAAGTCAACCTACTGATTCCTTCCCGTAACAAACGACAGTCCCATGCACGAGCTGTCCCTCTAAAACAGGTAAGATTTATTTGCTGAATCCTCCTCAAGGTCCAGATTGAAGAGACTTCTCCATCTCAACTATAGACATAACTTTTGCTTGGGAAAACAGTTCACCACTTCCTCTGGAACACCCTCAAGGCAGACACGGGGATGGCGACCTTCCGGACTGATTCACGGTTCGGGTTTGTAAGATGAGGGAGGGCTGGTCGCCGTGGAGGCCTGGCCGGGCCGTGAGGACTCTGCGGCAGAGTGGCCTGCAGTGGTGGGTGTCTCCTTCTGCACGAGCTCTGGCTCATCCTTGCCAGCCTGGGGCGGGTGTACCAGCACCCTGTCGATAATCCCAAAGTCCTGTGCCTCCACGGGACTCATGTAGCGATCTCGCTCCATCACGCTCTCTGCGGAGATAGCAGGTGGGAAGTTAGGCTAAGGCTGCACATTCGGTCTTTGGATTCAGGATCCCAGCTGACTTTACCTATCGTTTCCAGCAACTGCCCAGTGTGCTTGCAGTAGATGGTATTAATCTGCCTCTTCAGCTTCAGAATCTCCTCGGCCTGGATGGCGATGTCAGTGGCCTGACCCTGTCCTCAGTGGAAAGATCTGATTACAGAGAAGTTGGGGGTGGGGAAGCTACACCTCGCCAACGTTAAAGCCGTGCTTTGTAAGGACGGCAGTTTCAAAACATCTGAAATGTACAGCAACCTCGTCAGAAGAATATACGTCCATTTGAAATCTTACATTTCTGTAGTGAGAAATCCACTACAAGTTATTACGTATAAGAACAATTATAGTCACACTCAGGGCGCCGTTTCGAAACGGTTCTTTCAGAAGTTATGAAATTGCCATCTCTACTAAATATTCATATTCTCATCTCTAACACAGAAAAACTCGTCTCAACTAAACTCAACCAGCAAAAGAAAAACTAGAAAAAGTCTCTCCACACACTTTCAGAGAAAGCAGTCTTTTCGAACCATTTTCAGAGCCTAATAAGGAACCAGAAGCCTGCTCACATGACTCCGATTTCGCTACATGGAGCTGCAGACCCGATTGTACACTAGAAGTGTCGGTACGTTTCGAAACAGTTTGAATCCGACTGTCCAAATTTCCATCACTGGTTCTTTATATAAGCAGCTAGGGTATATATTACTCACACCTGTCTGCCTTGTGTTTAAGCCCCTCCCCCGGTCCTCACCCTCGCTCCCCCCGAGGGCTGGTGCACCATGATCCGGGCGTTGGGCAGCGAGTGCCGCATGCCCTTGGTGCCCGCGGCCAGCAGAAGGCTGCCCATGCTAGCTGCCTGGCCCACGCACCAGGTTGATATGGGGTTCAAGATGTACTGCATGGTATCGTAGATGGCCAAGCCGGCCGTGACCACTCCCCCTGCAACACAGAGGGCCTGCGCATAAACACACCTACGCGTGTGCCAGGGCTCAAAAAGTAATCCTTTATAAGTGCCACACATTTACTCATCCTGTATTGTCAAAAGGGAACGTTTAGTAAACGGGTCAGCCTACATGCATTTAGTGCAAACATGCCAAATGTCTGTGACCCCCCCAGTCCACAACACCCCATTGTGCTTATTTACTGTATAACGCTAGCCTGCTCTCGCCGTCTTATATTAGTTACCACGCGCCTGTTTTGTTAAGGCTTCAATACCCAGACCCCCCCATCACTGCCAACCTCACCAGGACTGTTAATGTACATATGAATGGGTTTGTTGTTGCTCTCTGACTGTAGGAAGAGGAGCTGAGCGATGACCAGACTGGCCACAGAGTCGTCGATCTGTTGAGTAAAAAAAAACAAAACAACCAAACTATATACAATTTGCCAGGAAAACACGCCCTTTAGTATATAACAATGCCATCGTGGGACAGACACATGGCCCGTGCTCCACATCGCACGCCACTCTAACACCGACGGGCTTACCGGTCCCATCACACAGATGATCCTCTCCCTAAGCAGCCTGGAATAAATGTCATAGGCCCGCTCGCCTCGCCCCTGAGGAGGAAGAGCAGAGAATGAGCTGAGTGCCGTTCACCGCTACCCTGTCTGTGCACCAGGGTCGAGGCTGTTCCAGAATGAATTCATCAATTCCAGTCCGAATCAGGAAATGGAACTGGGGTAGAATTTAAATCTCCCTGAAATTCCAGTTCAATTCCGTTCCCCATGGCTTTTTTTAAATTTCCTACTCCTGTTCCCTTTCCTGATTTGGACAGGAGCTGAGGAATTCATTCTGAAACAGCCTCGGCCCTGGTGCCCAAGTGCGCCTTTCACAGTTCCATCGTGATAATCCGGCATGGGCATAAATTATGGGGGGGGGGGGGGGTTATAACTCCCCCAATAATCAAAACCACCCAACAGAACTCCAAGGACCCCCTGAAATGGGTGAAGACCTGCACCCCCCCATGCTCAACCCAGGATCATGCCCTTGCTTACAGGTGCTTTCACATTAACAGCGTACGGTGATGACGTAAGCTATAAGGTGGGAAGGTTCACCAGCTCCTCACCGTCTGCTCCACCACGATGGGGATGAGGGGGCCCCCCCACGGCGTGCTGCGATGCAGCGAGCGGCTCCAGCGGGGCACCGAAACCGCCTTCTGCAGGAGCCGCTAAAGGCAGGCAATATGGATATTACAACAATGTTAAAAAACATTTTTAATAAGCATGGAGCAGTACTACAGCTGCGGGGAATTATTCCAGACTGTGGGTTGAAAGATAAGAATCACTCCTGTGAAAGTGCCTGGGAAACAACGGAGCAAAGAAGTTAAAAAAAAACAACGTAAAGCAACAACAAATAAAAACCGATAAACCAGCCCTAGGCTAGAACCGAAACTACAGCCTTCGACCTCACAGAAAATAAAATGCGAAAAGAATAATGGAAGTATTCTGTAAAATATTAAATTCTAGAGTAAAATTTGGAAAACTGCATCGTCACATTTTAGAGAAGTAAGCCTGCCAATACTCCTAAACGCATACTCACAGGTAAAAGCATACTGACACCTCAGGACGCGGATTTCTTACTAATGACCCAAGGTAACCCGGAAGAAGACCAGTTTACCCAGAATCCCTCCGTCTCTCCACTGTCACGTGACGAGTTCAGGACATCATGTTCATCTACTCAACGCTAGAGGGCAATGAAGTGTATGAGTTTAAAAAAAGCACCTTTCGTGGCAGTAGTGTGCGCAACAACACATAAGTTATCAAATATAACTGGATACAAAGGTCGATTTCCATTTAGCATAATGTTTATAATCTTCGGGTTCCTTTTTTCAAAAATAAGAATTTGTTATTATCTGTCTTATAAATGAATGACTAGCTATTATTATATATTATAATTTATTATTGATAATTTGTGACCAAAACAACTTGAAAGATTCTTGCAGAATTTATTTGTATTAATAAATAACCAAATAAATATGAAGCATATGACTAGAAATGTTCTCCCAAATAAAATCCACAAAGTTTCAGAGAAATTCTCCTTGTGCAGTTGCGTTGAAGGAAAGTCACAGGCTGAAAATTAACTGGGTATTCGGAGAAGTGGGACGTTCGCCCTTCCTCGTTTGACCAACGCATAAACCGAGATGAAGACACCCGAAATATTAATGGAGACTGTTTATGCTACTTTTTTTCCACAGGGATAAAAACATTAAATTGTCTTTAGAGCAGAATGAGTGAAAAATCTAATTAAGATTTAGCAAATCAACAGATGACTTAATTATAGATTTGCATCTGGCTTGGCAGGGTAGATAAAATGTTTCGTTTTATATGCTGTACTGTACGTGTCCCTAGAGTTTTACATAAATTTGACTGCCGGAGTTCCAGCCTGCATGGCCGGAGCTGCGTTCACGCCACACATCCCAAACGGGTCAGGGGCGGGGCCATGCTGCGGGAAACAATTGGCACATTGTCATCGGGTGTTTCGCTTCATCCACCGAACGTTAATTTTACTGTCCGCAGGGAACGAGAAGAGGAAAAGTTACCTGTAGGACAGCAGCTAATTAGACGGAAAGAAAGCGTATTTGTCCCGTTCTCGGTCGGAGGACAATAGAGTTTGTGTGTGCCAGGCTCGTCGAGCTCGATAAGACTTTTCGCTCGGGGAAAACTTCGCTCTCCGCCGTCATGTCAAACAACAGCGCCAGCAGCGGCAACCTGCTTATCGCGCAGAAAGCGGTCAAACAGCTGCGCCTGGAAGCCAGCGTGCGCAGGATCAAGGTAAGGCGGCCGCCTCTCCGCCTATTATCGGGGTCACATTAAACAAGTAGCCGCCGCACCAAAGTCCGCGAAGCCGCCTGCTGTACTTAACCGTGTCGCCGAAGTACAGCTCAGCGCACGGTGGGATGCGTTACGCGCATGCGTGATGTTTTATAGTATTTCATAGTATTTTGCGGTTGTGTAGCTGTGTAATCTGCTCAGCAGGCTCTGAGGCGGGGGCAGCCCGCACTGCTGCCCCCGGAGCGCCATCGCGGGCCCCGCTCCGGCATCTGCGCCGTTTACAGCCGCTGTTACATTGTAACACTGTCACTTCCTGGCCGCCGCGCCGCCGCCGCCGCCGGGTGTCTCCCCGCTCCGGCTGTTCCCTTAGTCACCGACTCTCCGCTTTTCCGTGGATCTGACAGTGGACCTTTTCCTACCGACCTGTTACTCAGATGACTTATCCCAAGTGTTTTATGGGATGCAGGGAAATTCTATAAACTGTGCAAACCCACAAGCAAAGCTTTGGAGATACTCCGCGTTATCTTGTCCCTGTATGTACTGTGTATTAATAACTCTTCTGTGCACAAATATGCGGTCATCAAGTCACTTTGGTTACATTTGCATGGTGCGTCATATGACTATGAAATAATAGCCGATCCCTTTGTTTGGGAGTGTATCCATGGCGACGGGAATAATCTTAAAATCACTACTTCGTTTAATAGTGTTTTTAGAAATATTTTTCCATTCATTGAATCCTAGTATCAGCCATAAATCTGAAATTTGTTATGATGACTGTTACAGGTTTAAAATGATCATTTTCACAATAAAAGAAAATTCCAAAATGAAAGTATACTTCACACAAAAGTGTGTATATCAGCAGGATAAGCGCCGATCCAGCACAGTGTGTACATAATGCGTAAGGTATGCATGTCTTACAGATAACAAATCACAGCCTCAGCTCTCCCTGTGTCTCTCCCTGTGTCTCTCCCTGTGTCTCTGTGTGTGTCTCTGTGTCTCTCCCTGTGTGTGTCTCTGTGTGTGTCTGTGTGTGTGTCTCTCCCTGTGTGTCTCTGTGTGTGTCTCTGGGTACTGCAGTCTCCTGAGTTGGTGTCTGTAAATTGTCCATAGTGGATGATATTGAGTGTATGTGTGTCTGCATCTATGTCTGTTTCTGAGTGTGTGTCCCCCCCTGAATCTGCCGGGGAATCCATGCCCCTACTGTGGCCCCTGTAAGGTACTGGGCCCCCTGAATCTGCTGGGGTATCCATGCTCCTACTGTGGCCCCGGTAAGGCCCTGGGCCCCCTGAATCTGCCAGGGTATCCATGCCCCTACTGTGGCCCCTGTAAGGTACTGGGCCCCCTGAGTCTGCCGAGGCATCCATGCTCCTACTGTGGCCCCGGTAAGGCCCTGGGCCCCCTGAATCTGACGGGGTATCCATGCCTTTACTGTGGCCCCTGTAAAGCCCTGGGCCCCCGGAATCTGCTGGGGTATCCATGCCTTTACTGTGGCCCCTGTAAAGCCCTGGTCCCCCTGAATCTGCCAGGGTATCCATGCCTTTACTGTGACCCCGGTAAGGCCCTGGGCCGTCTGAATCTGCCAGAGTATCCATGCCCCTGCTGTGGCCCCTGTAAGGCGCTGGGCCCTCTGAATCTGCCAGGGTATCCATGCCTTTACTGTGGCCCCTGTAAAGCCCTGGGCCCCCGGAATCTGCCAGGGTATCCATGCCCCTGCTGTGGCCCCTGTAGGTGCTGGGCCCCGTGAATCTGCCAGGGTATCCATGCCCCTGCTGTGGCCCCTGTAAGGCCCTGGGCCCCCTGAATCTGCTGGGGTATCCATGTCCCTACTGTGGCCCTGGTAAGGCCCTGGGCCCCCTGAATCTGCTGGGGTATCCATGCCTTTACTGTGGCCCCTGTAAAGCCCTGGTCCCCCTGAATCTGCTGGGGTATCCATGCCCTTACTGTGGCCCCTGTAAAGCCCTGGACCCCCTGAATCTGCCAGGGTATCCATGCCCCTGCTGTGGCCCCTGTAAGGCCCTGGGCCCCCTGAGTCTGCCAGGGTATCCATGCCCCTGCTGTGGCCCCTGTAAGGCGCTGGGCCCTGCTGCGCTCCTGCCTGGTATGGGCCAGTTTCCCATCAGGGGTTTTCCCAGATGAGCTCCAGCCTCACTGTGAACCTGCACTGGATACACTGGGATGAATGTATTTTCTTTGACTTTGAAATTCTTTGCAAACTTGCCCTGGACTGGTGTTTAACTGGCAGAAACAGGAGTGCTGTACTGCGTCTCCATAGTACTGTAGACATTCGGCAGTAGTGACTAATTTCCAAGGCATTAATTACACGCCTCGTTTAAAACACCCTGAAAGGGGAGTATAAAGGGAAGCAAAACAAGTCCTCGCAGATCTTATAATCTCCCCACTCTGGTGTTTCTGAAGGATGAAAATAAACAATGCGGCTGACTTCTGCTTACGTCACCAGCATTCTGAGTGGCCAGTGCAGCATCTCTCACGCGCTACTCACCCCTCCTTTGGATTGGGCCTCTCTTCCGGTGCTGAAGTGTGTTTGTCCCCTCAGGACATGATTTGACTTCGTCATAAACTCGGAGTTCTGTGATATATGCAGGCTATTTTTAGTGCAGTTTAGTGCACTCTAACACTGGCAAAGCACTGTAACGTACTCTAGTGCTGGCAAAGCACTGTAACGCACTCTGACACTGGCAAAGCACTCTGACGCTGGCAAAGCACTGTAACGCACTCTGACACTGGCAAAGCAGTCTGACACACTCTAATACTGGCAAAGCACTGTAACGCTCTCTAACGCTGGCAAAGCACTGTAACGCACTCTCACACTGGCAAAGCACTCTAACGCTGGCAAAGCAGTCTAACACTCTCTAACGCTGGCAAAGCACTCTAAAGCACTCTGACACATTTTTGACACTGGCAAAGCAGGTATACGTGAGCAGATTCACTCTTTACACCATCCATGTGTATTCTGTGTTCTATAACACCCTGTAGCATTTTACCAGCTCCTGCATTCTCGTTTGTGCAGTGTATGTACTCATGTGCAGTGTATGTACCTTTTTCCTCTTTGCACCTTTATTTTCGCTCAGGGATTGATGTCTGTCTTTCTGCCCATCCGCACATCTGCCTGCCTGCCTGTCTGCTCATCTGCCCATCTGTCTGCTAGTCTGCCTGTCTGCCTGCCCACCTGTCTGGCTGTTTGCCTCTGTCCATCTATCTGTCTGCTCATCTACCTGTCTGTCCATCTGTCTGTCTGCCTGCCTACATGCCTGTCTCTGTCTGCCTGCCTGCCTGCCTGTCTGTCTGCCTGCCTTCCTGTCAGCCTGCCCGTCTGCCTGCCTTTCTCTCTGTCATCTCAGTCATGTCACATTTAATCTCTTCTTCATCCAAGGTATCCCAGGCTGCAGGAGACCTGAAGAACTTCTGCCTCCAGAATGCGCACAAGGATCCCCTTCTCATGGGTGTGCCTTCCAGCGACAACCCCTTCCGGCCCCCCAAGTCTTGTGCCCTTTTCTGAGGTGTGGCTCCTGTGTGCTCGTCCCCAACTCCCTTCAGTTAACCCTAACCTTAACCCTCACACCACATGTTTCCAGGTAAACAGTGAAGGTGAATCTAGCTGAAATGTGGTGACAGTGTCACTATCATGCCGCTATTTTTAAATGACTAATAATGAGTTCCTGGCCCAGACGCTTGTTGTAAATGCTGTTTCTGGTCCAGATCCTCAGATCCTAGTGACTCTGAATATTTACTTTTATTATTTTCAGTAGTTCTCATTCCTTAGTCTTTGGAGACACTATGTATCATTCTTCGATTTTACCTTTTCATCTCTCTAAGTCACCCTGTATGTCAGCGTGAGCTACAGCAATGTGATTCTTGTCTGTCAGCAGCTGATCGCTGAGGATGCCTGACGCCCGGGCCTCTTCTGAGCATCTCCCCTGGCCTGTTCACTCCACTCTCCCTTTGAAGACATTTCCTGGAGGCCACCCCCCACCCTTCCCACCCCCACCGGCAGCCTGAGCTAACCTAACAAGACTTAATCACCGTTCTTTGAAAGCCTCGATATCTTCATGAGTAGTGCCTTAACACGAAGGAACACAACCTGTTTTATCATTTTTGCACATTCTTTGGTTTAATTGTTCTAACTCTTTTCTGACAGAGCCCTTTCGGAGTGGGGTTCGAGCCCCTTGTTTCCTTACCGAGTCCATCGTGTGAAAGCAGCCACGCTAACATTAACATGCGGTGGTGGAGGCAGACCGCTGCTGGGAAAGATATTCCTGTTTCACTATTAATTACCTGGGACGACATCGACTGACATCACCATTAAGCCAACACCCATGACAGTTCTTTGATTAATCAGATTAATGGTTATATTCCTCATAGCAGCATCACGATGGACTTCATTTACACAGGGCTTGGCAAAGTTTGCCTTTGGTGGTTTGAAACTCAGGTTGATAGACTGTAGGCCTAACTAGTGACCTGGGATGGAAGGTAAAATGGCCCACACTACTGAAACACTACAGCTGCCCGCTTTGGCATCCCTGACCTGGGGCACAGGCACGTCACTACACCCTGGGAAGGTTCTGCCCTCTCTGTGCCATGACCTGGCATTTGATGAAACGGCCTTTTGGCTGAAGTTAGACTGTGTGGGTCTGTTTGTGAATTCCTCGGCTTGCTACAGATGGTACTTTGTCCATGTCCCCCTCGGTTCCTCCTGATGACATGCTCGGCCTCCGTCTTTGTGGGCCCTTTGTCCTACTGGCTCATTGCTCAGAAACGCAGCACTGCCTCGTATCTCACATACTGACCCCTGACATGAAATCAGCGCTCAGCCCCGGCAAAATAATTAAACGTGCCAATCCTGTCCACTCCATAGGACAGAAGTAGACGCTTTGACCTACGCGAGTGTTTCGTTAGTGTTTCGGAAGGGGATGGTGCAAAACTCTCCTGAAATCTCTGAAATTTGTTCTCTTCACGTGTCTTGTGGGATTTGCTAACATGGTCGATATTGTTTAGAAAGATTATTTTCAGCTCTGAGTACAGATTCTGCTCTCCTTAAATCCTGTTAAAATCCTGTAATGTTCTTTTTGTTGACACCCAAGTGTATTGTAGATCCCAATTAATTAAACTTAAAATTAGTAAACCACAGTCTTAGACCCCATATTGTTATCTTTGTTGTTATCTGCCTTTAATGCCAAGTTTTTTTGTTTGTGTGGGACTGAGGATCAGCATAACATTTAAACCCCAATGTGATGGAAAAAATTGATTTTTTTTTTCTTATTGACAGATTTTTGAATGCAGGAAATCTTTATCTGATATGCGTTACATTTGTCTTAAAGGGCTAACCCAGTGAATTGGTTGGATGTACATGTTTTTTTATTTTTAAATCTGTCCGTTTAGGGAAATGTGGCATATAGTATGGCAGTCATTGTTTTTCAGTAAAATCTGTCAATTTGTAAAATGGCCTCCCAGAGAAATTGTTTTGAAACACCATGAATAAAGCTTAAAATGTTTAAAGAAGTTGTTTTTTCTTTTTAAAGAAATGTGATTTTAAAAGTGCTTGAAGAGGTATCGTGGTTTATTATAAAGGACATTTTAAGTTAATCACAAGATATCTTCACCAACCTCTCCGTTTGATGTGTTCATAGATTATTGCCTAAGATTAGCATGAATTACCGTAGCGACCCAGCTACGCACACGCTGGCTTTATAGATGAACAAACAGACAAATTATAGGTAAAGAAAGTGCTGTTTGGTGTATTTATGCTTTTTATTTACCGCTCACGGCCATAGTAAACGAGGGTCTCGGGCCCAGGGAATAACCTAGTGGGACGCTTTTGGATTATTCACGCATCGGCCACACGGTGGCGGTACCGAGCGGGGCCTTTTCACATGATGTTCGGGGCAGTGAAGATAGCGATAGTAAGGGAGGAGGAGGAGAAGGAGGAGGGAGGCTGCTGCTCCTCCACTGTGTCGAAGATGGCGGTGTCTGTGTTTTCCAACGTGCGGCTCCTGTCGATCGGAGACGCCAACGGGGACATCCAGCGGCACTCGGAGCACCAGCCGCTGCGGCTGGAGGTGAAAACCACGCAGGATGCCGCCATGATCAGCCTGAATAACAGTGAGTGACCGCCGGCGCCTCGCTTCGCGTCTGAAGGCGGACGGGGCTCCGGGGGTACGTGCCGTAGGTAGATCCATCGCTCTGCTCCGGAGGACAGTCCGTACAGAGTAGATCAGCGCCCACATGCTTGCCTTATTTCCTCCTGATCTTTCATGAAAAGCCGCAGATCGCCCCGCGAGGAAGAAACGCGTCTTCGGCACCGAGCACGCCGCACTGGGGCTGAGCCCCGATGCACACCTATGCTGTTTAACTCGCGGCTTCGCCAATTAAAATGAAAGTGGCGCTACTGATATCCGCTGGTTGCAAAATGGTAACACTGGCCGGCTCGCGCGCGTCCCCCGCAGGAGCGACGCTTTTCACGCGCGAATCTGTAACAAAGTTTTACTCTGTTGCCGGTTGATTGACACAAAGTGCGGGTCGAGTATCCGGCAGGCGGCCGTAACGCGCTACAGTCTGACTTTGAGCTCCGTTAGATGTGCCCCCCCTTCCCATGGAGTGTGAATCGGGGAGCGCTGCGTATGTTTAATAAATGCCTATTATATGATATGGGGGGAACACAGGCCGAGATGCGCCGCTTTTGTCGTTATAAATCGCGCTTATCCCGGTGAACAATAGGTGCCCCCCCTTTCTGCGGAGCCCATTGTCGATGGGGGTGAAAACGAGAACAAGAGGCCCGGGATCTGGCTGAAACCCCGAAAAGTCATGGGCTGCAGGGCTTTCATGTAAGGAAACGTGTCGGTCGGGGTGCGACCGCGGCGGGGGTCGGGCCGCCGGCTACCTGGAGCTCTGCGCCCGATGGGTGCGGGGCCGGTGCTGGTTACATGTTACCGTGCCACAGACAGTACGGGCACCGCTCGCTGCGGATCTCCGGCCAAGGTCGCAGCGGGAGCTGCTTTCATGCGGCCCTCGAACCGAACATGCCGGCAAAGTCGGGACGAATAAAACACTCGGGATGCGCGTGGAACAAACGGGCTGAATAACCGCGCGGGTCATGCCGACCTTACAGCCTTTCTCAGTTAGACAAGACCTTCATTTCCAGCAGGTTCGGCATGGCAATCAAACGGTTTCTGGGGCAGACCTGGAACCCAGTGTTCCGTGGTTTAGTTTATTAACATTAGCGTTACTCTAGGAAGGACGTTTAGTTTGTGATCCTCCTGAATATCAGCGCCTTTCCTAAGAGTATCGGTACCATCTGCTGCATTTCTCTGTTGGCTGTGAATTATTTTTAAGTAGTGAACCCAGCTTCCTTGTTGAGAGGGTCTTTCTGGCCAGAGTCACAGGTGGATTTAATGGACTGAGCTCTATTTCACAACCTGGGCCACAGCGATGCTCAGGAGAGCAGGCTGTCTGTATGGGATTTGATCCTGTTTAGTTTTGGCACAGATGAACCATATCTTAAACACAATATCCGTTGGAATGCACACGTCCAGACCTTATTGATGGTGATAAGTCTTTCCTCTCTTCATTAACACTTCTGTTGTTAATTTGCAGTTTCCTGGGACTTGAACACAAAAAGTTCAGGTTACAAATCGGCATCCTTCCTCACTGTGCACTGCATCCCAAGCAGGAAATCTCTGGGTGATTTGCTTACTTCATGGCACCGAATGGGCTTGCATACATGCTGCTGTTGGCTCCTGTGGTCAGAGGCAGTCGGTGATTTGCGTGTATATGTCAGCGTTCTCACAGATTTTGAGTGGGAGATGTGTTGATGTCTGCCTGACCGTGCCAGCGCTACATGAAGGCATTTTAAATGTGCATTGTTGATGTTGTTATCATTTGGGCAGCAGTACTGTTTCGATGACCACCCCTTTCTGGATAAGGTTCCTGTTGCTGTGGGTATCCCAGCTGGTTGCTGCTCGGTCCAAACCCGCGGGAAACTGAGCTGCCGCACTCGATGGCGTGGTGGTCAGGAATCCGGGTCCTTGTCTGGGTGTCTGTGTGTGAGAGACGTGTGTCTCACTGTCTTCAGCAGAGGAGACGTGCGTCTTCAAGTGCTCGGTGTCGCGGGAGACGGAGTGCAGCCGCGTGGGCAAGCAGTCCTTCATCGTCACGCTGGGATGTAACAGCGTCCTGCTGCAGTTCGCCACGGTCACAGGTACGTCCTCTGCGTTCCCGCCGTGTCTTGTGTGCATTCCTTTTGAGCTGGAAAGCCGGAATTTCAACTGGAACACCCCCTGAAGTCGGAATTCCGACTCGGAAAGTCAGAGGAGCCTCTGCAACCCCGACCTCAGG
Source organism: Mormyrus iriodes (assembly GCA_011763525.2). Taxonomy (NCBI): domain Eukaryota; kingdom Metazoa; phylum Chordata; class Actinopteri; order Osteoglossiformes; family Mormyridae; genus Mormyrus; species Mormyrus iriodes. The sequence continues at coordinate 10,181,623 of JAAGVU020000044.1, read as the reverse complement.
ATTCAAGGCGGCTGCGTCCTTCATCAACACGAGTGAAGGCTGTACTTATACACGGTTTATTAGCACTTATGTCTTATTTGTGGCTCATTCAATCGGTCGTACACACAGTGCTGTCCAGCCGCTGTCTGTGGACGTGCTGCTACGGTGCTTTTACGCGCAAAATGCCGCATAATGTGTTGTTATCCACTGGCATTGCTAACAATGGCTAATAATGCACCTGGCTAGAACTGGTATTGCTAAATGGCTTTCTGACTTGTACTGGAATGTGGTTAACTCGGGTGTGACTGCTCCAACTTCCATCCTTTGTGGTAAATGGAACGCAGCATTAGTACCTTGGATCCAAATCCTGCTTCTCTGCTTTCTGCCTCTCTGTCTCCCTACCCTGTCCTCCACCCTGTCTGTGTTCCTCTCTCTCTTCCCCTCTCCCTACCCTGTCCTCCACCCTGTCTGTGTTCCTCTCTCTCTCCCCCTCTCCCTACCCTGTCCTCCACCCTGTCTGTGTTCCTCTCTCTCTCCCCCTCTCCCTACCCTGTCCTCCACCCTGTCTGTGTTCCTCTCTCTCCCTCTCTCCCTCCCTTGTCCTCCACCCTGTCTGTGTCCCTCAGTCTGTCTCTCCCTCCTTTGTCCTCCACCCTCTGTGACTATCTCTCTCAGAGTTTTCCTGTCTCTCTACCCATCCTCCATCTCCTCTCACTGTCTTTCATTCGCTATATGTGTCCGTCCCAGTCAATCTGTCCCGGGGTAACAGACCCTTGTTCTGTCCAGATTTCTCGTCCTTCTACAACATTCTGAAGAACTGCCGGGGACACAATGTGGAGCGCTCTGTGTTCAGTGAAAGAACAGAGGAGTCGTCCGCCGTTCAGTACTTCCAGGTGAGTTGTCAGTGTGGTCGCCATGGTTCCTAGCATATGCACGTAACATGTACGTCCCCTCGAGCCTGACAGTCGAGTGATTAACAGGAATAAAAACTCCTCTTCTCTTCTGACTCTCCTCCTCCACCTCTTTTTCTCTCCCCCCTCTCTCTCACTCTCTCTTTCTCTTTCTGCCTGTACAGTTCTATGGCTACCTCTCCCAGCAGCAGAACATGATGCAGGATTATATTCGGACTGGAACATATCAGCGGGCGATCCTTCAGAACCACACTGACTTCAAGGATAAGGTACCAGCGCTGGTCTGGCTCACGTCCATGACCTGTTGGATGTCTGCAGTGTCTACATGATGTTTAAAAGGCCTTGCCTGTAAATTAGCACATCAGGAAGGAACGGCGTCCCTCTAGAGGCTTGGGAAGATATGCAGTCGCCATACTGTCGGCCGCCGCCTTTATCTGACCTCCGACCTAGATAAAAATAATCACATTTACTGAACAGCATGTAAAAGTACTGAACAACTTGAGCAAGTCTTCTAGCTAGCAGACATTATAGCAGACTGCTTCTGCCGTGCTGGGGGGTAACTACATTCTTCTTTTTGCCCTGGCTGCTTCTCCCAGGTGGTGCTGGATGTGGGCTGCGGCTCTGGGATTCTCTCATTCTTTGCTGCTCAGGCTGGGGCTCGGAAGGTCTATGCCGTGGAGGCCAGCACCATGGCACAGCACGCAGAGGTCGGTGCGCATACGCAAACGTGCTCACACCCTGCCGAAGGCGATGGCCGTGCTGACTCTGCCCCCCTTCCTCCTAGGTGCTGGTGAACAGTAACGGGCTGGCTGACCGGGTGGTGGTGATCCCGGGCAAGGTGGAGGAGGTGACCCTGCCCGAGCAGGTGGACATCATCATCTCGGAGCCCATGGGATACATGCTCTTCAATGAGAGGATGCTGGAGAGCTACCTACATGCCAAGAAGTTCCTCAAGCCCAATGGTAAAGTAGAGTAAAGCTTGAGGCCTGGTTCTCACACTGTCCTCGTTGAAATCGGCACCTCCAGTGACCCCTGAGCTGATAATGTTCGTTCAGCCATTATCACGATGTGCTGAATATCAGTCCTGTCTTCTGACATTTTAGAAACTCTCAGATGGTATGGTGGGCTTCAAAATGAGCTTGAACATCCCCCCCCCACCCCCAATGCAGGTAATCTGTTTCCCACCATCGGTGACGTCCACCTGGCCCCCTTCACCGATGAACAGCTGTACATGGAGCAGTTTACCAAGGCCAATTTCTGGTGAGAGCCTGGGAGAGGGGTAGCCACATGGGGTGGGGGGAGGATGCTGGGAAATCAGGTGGACGCAGGGAGCTTCCTGGACCTTCTCGCTGAGGTCTGACATCCTACTGGGTTTGTGGGTTTTTTAACCTTGGGGTCACCTGAACAGCAGGTGTGGGATATCACTCTCCAAATGTTGCAGCAGGTAGAGCTGAGCTTAGCTAAACGCCGCAGGACTCTGGAAGCTTTTCACAACCAAGCTATTGGACGCCCGATAGCCCCTGTAGAGGGTGATCATTTTAAAACGCTGAAAGATGCAAAACTAATAAACGAAGAGGAATCGTGAAAGAAGAGTCGTGATATTGGGAGACGCATGAATCCTGCCCTCGATTCCCCTGCATAAGTGGGGTGTGAGGGTGTTACAGCAAGCCGTCTGATCCGATTAGGTTGGCGTGGCGATCGTGGGGGAGACGGACTCAGAAGCAACACGTCTGTGTGCCAGGAGCAGGCCTGCCCTCACAAGGCCTGCTGCTTAAGGGCTGCTGTTTCTCTGCACTTAGTGCTTGTGTTCTTTGGCTTCTGCTCTTGATTGCTTAGCTGAATCTGCTCATTGGTTACCCTTTCTGCCTGTCAGGTATCAGCCGTCCTTCCATGGCGTGGACCTCTCAGCCTTGCGAGGTGCTGCTGTGGATGAATACTTCCGGCAGCCAATCGTGGTACAAGCCTGCATGATTGGGGCGGGGCTTATGTTTTAGCTTCATGCTGTCATGTGTCAGTCATGGGGTTGAATGACAAAATGGTTGCAGACATTTTCCCCACTCTCACCTGATCCCTTCTCTCCCCTCTTCTCTTAGGACACCTTTGACATTCGGATCCTCATGGCCAAGTCCGTAAAGTACACCGTCAATTTCCTGGAGGCCAAGGAGGAGGACCTGTATAGGTTTGTGCCCCGCTGTGTATGTATTAGCAGACTTGTGTGTCTCTGGACTTCCTTGCCTTACAAGGATACTCTGCAGCAGTAAATGAAGAAACACTTGTGGTTTTTGGTGTGTTTATCGACTGGATAATGGTTTTAGCCTAGCTCCCAGCAACTCCTTTTGTGCCCCCCCAGGATAGAGATCCCGTTCAAGTTTCACATGGTCAGTTCCGGCCTGGTGCACGGACTCGCCTTCTGGTTCGACGTGGCTTTCATTGGCTCAGTGTAAGTCATTGTATTAAACTTGTAGAAAGGTTAAACTGTAAAGCGCTTAGCATTTAGCTTCTCATCTCAGCCCCTCTGATCGTTTTCCCAGCATGACCGTCTGGCTGTCCACGGCCCCCACGGAGCCGCTCACCCACTGGTACCAGGTGCGCTGCCTGCTTCAGTCTCCCCTTTTCGCCAAGGCTGGGGATACCATGTCTGGCACGGCCCTGCTGATCGCTAACAAGAGGTGACGCTCTAATCCAGAGGCCGCCTTCGTGGCCATGATCTTGGCTCATGCTAAACTGTCTCCTCCCTGCCCTCACAGGCAGAGCTATGATATTAGCATCGTCGCACAAGTAGACCAGACGGGCTCCAAGTCCAGCAACCTCCTAGATCTGAAGAACCCATTTTTTAGGTGAGCCTCCGTTCCATCACGCTGCTGTTTGGCGGCTTTATCTTCAAGGCAAGCGCCACCTTGCACCTTTCGTGTGTTCATCAGGTACACAGGCACCACACCCGCCCCTCCCCCTGGGTCACACTACACCTCCCCCTCTGAGTCAATGTGGAACTCTGGCACCGCCTACAATGTGGGCCAAGGAATCCCAGCATCAGGTATGTGGGGAACACGTGTGTACTCACGCATCAGCTCTCGTGCAAAGTAGAATGAGCACCGTCAATAAGATAGAGCTGCGAGCTCCGTGAAACAGGTCAGACTATCTCTGTTATTAGCAGCCTTTAGTCAGTCCTATACACAAACCATATAGGTATATAACCCATATAGGTCCTGCTGAAAGTCATCCATCCATCCATCCATCCATCCATCCGTCTTGTCATATACCTTACCAGTGTACCTGCCACTTAGGTCTGAATTTTTTTCCCTCCCCACAACCCCCCGCCCCCCAACTCAGGGATGCCTACAGCCTATGACCTCAGCACAGTAATCGGGAGCAGCCCTGCGGTGCCCCATAACAACCTCATCCCCCTTGGTACGTATGGGAGCGCCACCAGCAGGCCGCACTAGGGAGAAGCGTCTTTTATACAGAATAACAGCGGTTCCCTCTCTGCATATTAACAGACGTGTAAGTGTGTGATTGCAGCATGGTGCTGCGCTGTGTGTGACGCCCCTTCCTGCCCTGTCCCCTCGTGCAGTGAACACGGGCGTAGTGAACCATACGCACTCCCGGACCGGCTCCATCATGAGCACTGGTGTCGTCCAGGGTGAGCATTCCTTCCTGTAGGCGGCACACTCCTCACACTCCTCCGGGAGGCTGTGGGTAGGGGTGTATTCACACAGATGTTAGGGTGGCCTTAGTTGTGGCTCTTTCTGTGCCTGTATCCACAGGGACCTCTACAGGACAGATTGGGCCCAGCAGCAGCAGCCCTTACTACCCCAGTAACAGCCAGTTCACCATGGGCGGCCCCGCCATCTCCATGGCCTCTCCCATGCTGATTCCCAGCAACACCGTGCACTATGGCAGCTAAGACCACCGGCCCTTACAACACGGCTCACCCCTCCACCCCAGCTGACTGCTGCCTGAGCAATACAGAAAACTACCCCCCCTCCCCACCCGCCCCCGTAATTCCCTCATCCACATGTCTGTGATTTATAACCCCCAAGCAGCGGAGCAGGGGCCCCCCATGGTTAGTCACACAGCCTATATACAGTATATTTTTACAGTGCTGCGTACGTGTGTAGAATTGGTTTGCCACTCGTTTCCCGTCTTGTCTGTGCCCCGCTCTGTGTACGCTGCCCTCCAGGCCTTTGAATCTCCGTCACGGTGTCGCTGAGCAAAGGGGCGTCCCCGTCCTTCCCCGCGCAGGGGACCTGTACGCTTTCTGAATCGCTACGTCGTGCTTGCAGTCACCAGAACAGACTGAATGTTAGAGTAAAGGTCAGCTTTAGACTGCAAAACACCGCGTCCCGGTTTAGAGGGGTGGGGAGCTAGACGATCTGGGTCGAGGGAGCAGGCTGGCGGCCTGGATGACGGAACCGGGCTGAAGTGAATCATTTGGTTCGACGACGTAAACCCGAACCCCACCCTCTGTGCCACGATGTTTTGGATTGGCAGTGGTGTGTGGACTGGGGGGAGGTGTATGTCCCCTTGCATCTTTCCCTTATCCTCGGTGACCTCCCCCCCCCCCGTGTTGCCCAGACTGAACGGACAAAGACTTGAAACGAAATCTGTACGTTGCTTCCGGTCAGACATTTATTTTGATTTCATCTTGCCAAAAGAACATGTCTGCTAGTTTGTAGTTTTTTTCACAAAAAAAATGAAACTAATAAAAAAAAAAAAGGAGCAAATGAAACGATGAAGAACAGCCTTCTGTCTTTGAGCCCTGACCTCAGCGCAGACTTGCACCCCGGCGGCGTTTGTCTCTCTGGGGTCCTTCTGTGTCGGAGCACTGTTGACTACAGACACACACTACACTAAAAAATTAATAGCCACGTTCCTTATGTAGGATTTTCTGAAGCACCATGTTCTGCTAAGCAGCCAGCTACGATCATCTCACTCTACTCACAAACCATGTATTTCAGGTTTCGGGGTGGGGTGGCAGAAACGGCGAACCCCTGCATGGGTGTTGGTGAGACTGTGTCCCCGCGGGACATGATAGGAAGGTCCAGTGTGGTAGTATCAGGGACTGTGAGCAAGAACTCTGGCTGCCTGTTTATACAAGAAGCTAAGAAGTCTTATTAGGCCATGATGGGTGGGGTTGCTGTGAGCTGTCAGTAACTGCCTGTCTGAACTCACAAATAGATTAGTTAATGGGAACTAGATTAAACTGGTTAGATGATTGGGCAGGACAGTAATCACACCTGGGATGTATTTTAAAACCTAATTTGTCTTCGGCCTGTAGTTTTCCATTACAGAATTTCAGTTGACCGATCCTCTGCCTTATTACTGAGGGCTAATACTTGCTAAATATGTAGCTTCACAAGGACAGCGGTGCGCTAACACAAAGGTCTTGGGTTCAAATCCCAGGGAGCACACAAACTGTGACCCTTCTCTATACTGTAAATCACAATAAAAATGTCAGATGAATAAATCACAGCACAATATTAATTCTTGAAATCTCAAGCTATATTTAATAAATAGACACAAAGTATTACAAAAGTTGCAATCACAGTATTAGTCGACGCTGTAGACAAATGTTCCTTGGAGCCTGTAATTAAAGGACTTGCTGTATATATCAGTAGCCCTGTTCTATAAAGATCATGCTGGGGAGAGCTCCGCCTATTTCAGCCACCAAACCACAGAACAGGAATGTTCCTTGTTTTGGAGGTACAGGGGGGTTTCGGGTGGGGGGCAGAATGAATTGAATAGATAAATAGAATCAACTAATAAAGATACCAGTTAAAATAACATCCAGGGACTGAGCCGAGCTGCATTTTCCACCCGCCGCCTTTGCAGTAGCCATGTAGAAACAATTTATGTGTATGAACAGAATTAGCAGGAGGTAATGATCAGCGGCAATGAAACCCGCACCCCTCCCTGCAGGGTCAGTGCCCCTTGGTCATGCTGGTCAGCAATGTCATGTGGTTCTGGGTAAGCGGGGGGAGCGTAGGTGAGCTTGGCATTGCCACCGTTTGGAAGAAATAGATCTGCAAGGAAGATGGTAGTGATTAGGCTCAACTATATATCCGGATGCATTTTTGCTGTTTTTAATCACAAAATAAATACGGTCAGGTCTATCTGTGGTAGGTTGGCTCTTTCAATCTTACAAAAACCTCAACAAATTAAAAAAACAGGGTGGGGTGTTGCACTGCAGTTCAGAATTGTGTCCATGACCAGAAGTTTGTTGGTTCAAATCCCATGGCCAGCAGGGCGATGTCACTATTGGGTCCTTGAGTAAATTCCTTAAATACAGCTGCTACCTGATGCCGCTCTCTGATCCTTATTTGTATCGTTTGGACAAAAGCATCTGATAGATAAATGTTGAACAAGCTTCAAGGTGACAGTCAGATGCCGTCTGTGCGAGAAAAAGCTCACCTTACAGCCGACGGCGAGCAGGGTGTGCAGCAGGACGATGGCTGTCACTGTAGCAAAGGCGGTCAGCTTTGTGTCGTCACGGACTACGGGCCAGAATGTGACCACCAGCAAGGAGCCAGAGATCGCCGTGGCGACTACAATCAACAGCCACTGAAGCCAGTTCAAGGGAATCATCCACAACACCTGGGGCCAGAGGTGGGAGAAGAGGTCACACACAGGTGTGTGTTTTGAGGAGGAACAAAACACCACTGTCCATGAGAGCCAGACTCACCGAAGTGGGAACGTAGATGAACAGCGAGTAACCATAAACGCAGACTGTTTCCAAGAATGAGTAACTGCTGATCTGCGGTTCAGTTCCCTTCCGCCACGTCAGGAAGCCCCACACACACAGGGGCACCAGCCAGGCGTAGATGAAAACAGCCACAGCTGCTATGGTCACTGAGGTACAGAAAAACACGGTCAGCACTGTCGTGGTTCAGACCTAAACATAATTATCCAGTTTACCCAGAATCCTGCACCTGCTATCCTCCAGAAGGAGAGGGCTTCATTTAAGGCATGAGAACTGCGACAAATTATTTCCTTCTCACAAAGCAAATGAAACATTTATCAAATTGTTATATATTAATAAGAAGCCATGAGTAGATAGAACACTGTTTGAAATGCCCTGTTTTTACAGTTGTGGTAGTCATGGATAAACTAGGTGGTAGTAGTTAGTCTGACAGCTGGTTATGGTGAAGCAGTCATGGGTAACAGGAAGTACTGCCAGTGGAAGTAATGAAGTGAAATTCTCCGTCACCTCGGTGGAACTGTGGCCTGTACTGGTACTGCGGCTGGCCCAAGTTGCTGAGGAAGGTGGAGAGGTTCCCACTGATCGCCATGGAGAACACCAGGGTGGCACAGATCCAGAAGGGTCCTGGCGAGAGGGGGAGACGCAAGGGCCAGCAGACAGGTGGAGGAGCAGTGAAATAACAGGTGTGCAACTCTGCTTAATATCCTGTCACCAGCTTGTACATATAGCTGCTGTATATCCAGTATGTAACGCAGGGACAAAACTTCTGTACCATATAAGTCAGGGTTTCCCCGAATGTGGTGCTTGATAAAGTTCCGCCCTGGCAGAGGCATCACTGAAGCTCGGATTCTGTCCAAGACCTGCAGCACATGACAACCAAGCGATCAGCAGCAGTCATGCATTAAGAGCAGCTTCCAAAAGGGATGCCATCAGGACTCAGCACCCTAGGGGCACGGGTGTGGATGTATGCTCTACCTGCACGGTATCCACATTGAAGAATGACTGGTAGTACTCAAAAGTCCAGAAGCCCCCAACTTGTTTTTCCCCTTTAAGGAGCTGTAAAAGAAAATTGTTACCCAAATAAATGCCCACAGCCAAAATATAGAGAAATCCCTACCAGAGATAATGAGGGGGACTCAAAGTGTTCAAGCTGGCTAATGTAGTGTGATCAGTATTTAAGCATCATTAATCCATTCCATGACGCCAACAAGAGCATGGGTATGCGTGAATTTTGTACTGCACAGCCAAGATGCAACAGGCAGGAAGGTAACTCAGACCTTAGCAGAGGAACAGCACTTTTGTAGCAGAATGCTTAGGGCAATTGTTATGATGCTTTTCTGAAATACTCCCCTAATGCACTCCTTCTCAGTTGCCGAGTCATGACCCAAAGTGTGCAGCTGGGCCATTTTCATTGTGTCGCATTACAAAAACTATTGTGAAAATTTTTTACCAGGGCACAAAGGCGCTGTGCTACTGTCACTCCTATTTGTGAAATAGATTTGGTTAAAATATTTAATATTTTGGGTCATGACTTAATAACCAAGGAGAAATGCGGGTTTGGGGCTAATCCAGTTGAAAACTTCTGTCTTAAAGAGACTGACGCACTGGAAAACATACACGGACACATTATTACTAATTTAAGAACGAGTAGCGGCGGACCTCAGAGTTCTCCTCTTGGCCGGCCTCTTCCTCTGACAGATCCAGCTTGACATCTCCTTGGACTGGAGCTGCACGGTTATTAGATGCGCTGATAGTGGAGGCATTGGGATCAGCAGACAGCAAGTCTGCGGCCAGCTCAAACTCTACACAGACGTGAGACAGAGTCACGGGTGGGAACGCAGGCAGGTGAGAAAAGGCAAGGTGCAGATACCGCGCGTGACTAATGAGGTATAGCTATGACGTCAGCTACAGTATCCCTGCGCACTGACACTTTGTTTGTATCCAGTAACAAAAGCAAAAATGTTACGCCTTTGTCAGTTAGACATATAGAAACCTGAGCACTCATTCAAATTAATATAGCGTACCTCGGAATTTTAGGTCGTCCAGAGAAGCCATATCCGGCACAATCAGGTGCGCCTTACACTAGACCTGGCAACAAAACGACAAACGTTAAACGAATCTATGGTATCGACTAAGCAGATATACACGTTAAATACATTCTTTGCTAATTCACATAACTCTCTGTGCATTGTCACCTTGAGAACACGGACTCACCCTGACAGCGTGAATGCCGCCGCACGGACGACGACGAAGTACCTAAGCGACGGCCCGTCTAGCGCCGAACAAATCGCACCTCAGGGCGTAATTAAACATGTAACGTTAGCCGGCTAGCTACACGGCCCCCGCGCCGCATCGCTTCTGACAGATTACAGATGTGGTTAAAGCCTTCTGGGTGTTATAATGTCTGCCTCCAAGCGCAGGAATCTCGCCCCGGTATCGCATGTTGACATCGCCGTAAAGCTCCACGTCACCCGCGCCGCGCGCATCCTGCCGAAGGCCGTCACGTCACGCGGCTGCAATCACGCGGTCGCAGGAACGCGTGCGCGAGAGTGTCGCGCGGCCCGAATGGAAAGTTCTCCGCGCTGGCGCAGGGCTCGCTTTTATCGTTCACATAAGTACGCGAAAATGATGAAGAAATATGTAGACGACAAACTCGTACTTGTGTAGAATTGCCGTCATTTGGTTCCATTTCTGAATAGTTCGCATCTTGAAAACCTGTAGAAGTTTTAGCTTTAAGTCACACTTAAAATTTCAATCGCTTTTAGCAACTGATCAGTTATTTTATAGACATGTACACAGTGTGTCTTGGTCACACATTCAGAAACTGCCGTTTTGTTTAATGTAACCCCTGTTTCAACGACCTTTACGAGCCCTGGCTGATGTCGCGTCATTGAGCCGAAATGGTGGGTTTTTACTTCCGCTTGTGGCGCGATTCACTTCCGCTTTATTACAAGCCTCGTTTTCGCCCACGAACATGGCGGCTTCTAGGGTCCTTAGGAGGTGGTGCTCCGCGGCTCCCCGGGCCAACGTGACCAGGTGGGAACGGCTGCGAAACAGTCGTCTGGGTAAGCCGATGTTTCTAAAAATGTTAGCAACTTGTATTATAAACGCAGATACAAGATAAACAAACATGAGTAAGCGTTTTGTCAATCAAGTGATAATTTGTTCTCAGGGTTAAAAGCATGAGTGTTTGGTAACTGGGTAAACGGCTGTGGTATATAAAACGGTTTACATTTCCTACCTGCTGGCTTTTTTATTTCTTTCCTACATACATACAGAAGGGGGCACCCTCGTGAATGATACCCCATCACACAGTCACATGGTTTGAGCTATTTATCCATGGCAGTTTGCCTAACTTCATGTCCTTAGCTGTGTTAGGAGATCCATGTAATAAGGGGGGTGCAAACAGACCTCACACACAGTGAAGGGATTCACACCTGCTACCCACTGAACCACCGGCCACCCTTATTATTTAGCTAATGTATATTGTTTTTGGCGATGTGGATTACCCCTTTTAAATGATTTCTGTCCTTTAAGGAGTGTGGTGCAGCAGCCTGCTGAGCGATTACAAGGAGGCCTGCCGTGAGGTGATTGTGGGGGCCTGGCAGCGGCCATTTAAGGCCTCCATCTACCTTGGCCTGCTAGGCGGGGCCTGGGCCTGTTATTACACCAACCCGGATGACACCTCCTTCGAGACCAGCCTGCTGGAGACAGCCAATAAGCTGGGACTGCTGTCACCATGGATACGGAATGGCTCTTCCAACGGGCACGTGCAGGACCTGCTGCGGCTGCGCAATCAGGGCCGGCTGCGGCACCTCAGCCTGGGTGTGGCCTCACTGGCCTACCGTGTCGACTACGACTCCGCGGCCAGTCTGTACGAGGCCCAGTGCTCCCCGCTGTCCGTGCCCTGGTCTGAGCTGCCAGGATGCATACTGGATGTGGGCTTTGTGGGCCGCTGGTGGGTGCTGGATGCTCGCATGAAGGACTATGACGTTAACGAGGAGGAGTTCAGGCACCTGGCTCCCACCCTGGCCGCCACCCAGCCTCCTAGTGCGCAGGAGACAGACAGGAACCAGCGGCTGCATGAGGAGTCATGGAGGGTGCTGGAGATGAGGGCAGAGGACATAGAGCAGGCAGAGCGTGAAGAGGAGGAGAAGAAGGCGGCAGGGCAGGCACGGCTTTGAGGGCCACACGGAATGGTGGCTTTGGTCATGTAGCTTGCACACTGACCTAGTGTATGAACTTAGCTCTCTGACCTGTGTACCGAACTCTGGCGTAGAGCTCCCTGCTATTGCCGTGATGAGTGTGTTAGGACACACATCCACTGAGTCATCGTCGAGCTCTGCCTGCATCTTCATCACTGTCTTCAAGAAACCCAGGACATAATGACTGTTGTATAAGTCAGTGTTTCTCAACCCGGTGCTGAAGGACCCCCGGACAGTCCATGTTTTTGCTCCTTCCCAGCTCCCTGCTGGGGTTTCTGGGGGTCCCTACAGACCGGTTTGAGAAACACCGCCACATAAGTTAACTGTCATGCATCTATATCTAATATAAAGTGAGATAATCGCAAATGGCTGTAATTAAAAGGTTGAACTCTCTATTTGCCTTCCATGCCATTTCATCTATTTTTTCCATACTGAATTGAACATCTATGGCACATCTGGTGATCTGAATATCAGCTGTCTGGGTTTGCGGCTGGTGGGGTGGACACAGTGGGGGACGGTAACGAACAGGCGCGCACGAATACTGATGAAGAATGAGGAGCGTGCTCAGATGCGGGGGTACGCCTGCCGCATGGGGGTGCCCTTTGATGTCAGCGCCAGCAACAGGGACCTCTGGGGGCAAAGTCAGAGCTGCCGGCATCTGCGATGGCCCTGTAAGTGTCATATTCCAGGGGGGTGATCTCGGCCTGCAAAAACCATTTAACGTTTGGGTATTTTTTTATTATCATGTTTACTGCCACTTTCTGACCATCATGCTTAGAAAATGCAGGACAATGTACAGTAGCTGACAATAGATAACAGAAAGTACCACTGTAGAAAAACACTGATCATTTGCATGTACAGGAGGTGCACTGGGATACTAAAGCATCACCTTGGCACGGTCTTGGAGCTTCTCTCTGGTTGCCGTGACGATCGGTCCCTTCGCTGCTCTCAGGCCTTCAGGTAAAAGATTCCGGTTACACCCCCCCCTCAAAGAGGGTCAGTTATTCTCGTTTGTTCAGTCATGCTTTATTCAGTTTGTTCAGGCCACAGTATATGGACTGAGATGGTTCTCTGTAACAGGGCTATTCGAATCACAGTCCTTGAGGGCCAAGCCCTGCTGATTTTCCAGCCTTCATTTACCTGTGACCCAGGCGTGATGCCTCTGGCCAGTTAGAATCAGTAACTATTAAATGAACTACCTGGGAGATCTGGAAGCAAGGCCTGGATTTGGAATCAAGGGCCAGATTTGAAGGCCTGCTGTGCAGTGTAAGTCAGTCCATAACATTATCTTAGAACTGAACTGCCCATAATGGGGTCGCAGTTGAAGCGCTGATGTAATAACTGCGCTTTACGGACCAATCGACGTGAATATCGAATATCCCGTGTTAACTGAATGTCTGGCTGGAGTGTCTTTCACAAGGCTTTAAGGGCTGTGTATAGATTACAGTGGAAGATTCACCAGGAGTCGCCTGTGGATTGAAGTCCCTGCTGTCGTGCAGACATTACTGCTGTGTGTGACACCTATGAGATCCTTGTGGTCCTCATAGGAGCTGTGACTAGGCAGCAGTCAGTTTTTGTGTCAATAATGAGTCTCTGGTTTCATTTGACTTTAAGGCAGCCGTTTTCCCTGCCGCTCTACACACCCTGGGGAACAGAGAGTCCGAGTGCCTTCATCTGGATGGAGAGCTCGTCACCCTCTCCAATCCATTCGCCCCCCTGCCCCTACCCCCCGACTACTTGTTCGTCTGTGGAACAACGCTTTACAGGAATACAGTGTCGGCAAAATAACCACCTCGATCTACCTGCCCTCTTCTCTGTTGCACTTTTGCCTGCTGATTCACTCTCATTTCTGAGCATCTGAGACTGAATTCAACATCAGATTGATTTTTTTTTCAGTCCTTTCCAGAATACGGAAGTGACCGGTCTGTGTGGACTCTTACTACAGCAGGAATGCAGAGCTCCTTCCTTCACCCAACGTTGCCCCATAAGGACCTTCTACCAGTTTAGAAGACGTCATGGAGGCAGTCCTTGATGATAAAATGCTTGGGAAATGCTTAAGAAACCTCGCAGATAATATTGGAGCAACCTGGCTGATATCTCTGCCACACGACAACTTACGTATTCAGAATCTTTGTGATTTGCCTTATATACATCCATGTGCAGTTATCTGTCTGATCATTTATTTGGACGCATTGATCTGAGTGTGTGAGCCTTGCTGGGTCGTTGTGTCTTAAATGCGCTGACTGGTTAGGCTGGGGGTTGGGTGGGCGGGAGGGTGTCTGGCTCTCAGGTTGACCTCTGACCCCCTCGCCTCGGAGAGCAGAAAGCTCCTGCGGTGTCTGATCGACGCAGGAAGGAGAGCGGGGCCAGGCAGCAGAGTCTCACAGCCTTTTCTGCTGTTTTTAGGACAGCAGTGAATAAAGTCTGACACGTGTTTTCCACGGGGTCAGGCTCACCCCAGAAAGGAAAGCGCAAAGATGCACTCTCCCCATTCGGCAGTCTGTGTTATTCATTATTCATGGCGAGGCACAGGCGACCCGGATGACCTTTTCAGATCAGCCTGCTGCAGATCCCTGTCTCCACGACCCCCACTGTGACACCGACTTGGGCTCGATGGCGGGAGAGACATCAGGAACGATCAGCTGCGACTAATTAGTGACCCAGCCTAGTCTCCTAGGCTGGTGGAAAAGTTCCCGTTTTATAAAGGCAGACACTACCGCATATCTACCGCTGTGCCGTTTGAGCGGGCAGACGGGGGTGCCTGGAGACGTAGAAGCTGTGAAGTGTTAAAAAGGACCAAACGGGCTGTTCATTGGTGAGGGAGTGTGTGTGTTACAGAGAGAGAGAGAGAAGGGGTGGATGACAAGTAGAGACAAGAGGGGACGCAGAGAGAAATGCAAGACGTGTGAAAATATCTGCAGGTGTACGAAGGGAGAGTGAGCTGGGGAATATGCATGGAGGGGGGTAAGAGAGCAGCCGGGGGGGTCAGTTTCATTCAGACAGACAGGGTGTCCTGGTGTGTTCCCGTTCTCTCGTCTCCCTCCCTCTCTCCTTCTCTCTCTCTCCTCCCCCCGTCTTTAAGCCACACGCGCTCAGACCAGCAGACAGTCTGTTGTTAAGTTCACAGGGGTGGGAAGCAGATGCCACACACACATGGAGAGGAGAGGCCACCCCACCCCATAGAACGGACAGCCGGAGGCAGGAGACGATGACAGAAGGTAGAGGGGAAGAGATGGAAGATCGCAGAGGGGGAGGACTGAAGCGGAGGAGTGCAAGATGGGAGATGGAGGGCAAGGTGTGAGCGGAGGGAAGAGGGTATGATTCAGGAGCAGCCTGAGGGCGAATGTATCCCGATGCTGGTGAATTATATTCCTTCATTTTTGCACGTGGTTCGAGCACTTTGCATGTTTCTGACCATTTTGCTGAAGCAGGAATAGGGTCTGTAACCGGCTGTTTGTGAAATAACCAATCAGTCTTTCTATCTGCCCTCTAACTGCTCACTCTTTAATTAAGTGTCCTACTCAGGCATCGTAAGATGTTAAAGTACAAGCCACCTGCATCTTCTCTAGATGATTCTGGTAGCAGAGAGCCCAGCATCACACATTTAATTATTTCACTTTCTTTTGACATATCTGCCCGTGTTTGCATGTTTCTCATTTGCTTCCTGTGGGACCCAGTGTGTATCTGTTTGTGTGTTAGGGAATATATACATGTAAGCTGCGATGGATGTGAATGGTAAATTGTATTAAAGTATTGATCCAGTCTGGAGTAGGTAGACACAGAATCGGTCTTGCAGACGAGGGGGAAGGGAGCTCATTCCCCGAGTCGTTAAGACTGCCGTGCATGGACAGTCGCGCATGCTTATGGTAAGGCGTGGTGAGGCAATACCAGGTCAGGAGTCATTCGGCCAGTGCGAGTCTGTTTAAATACTCCTTACGTGTGCATGGTAAATGTTCCTGGGCCCAATAAAACAGCGATCAAGTTCAGGCCAAAAGTTGGACAGCTTTGTTTTGCAAGTGACTAATTATGTTAAAGTTTTTCCAAAAAGCTGCCTGAAAGCGGTTTATAAAGGTGGCCTGGTGGGTGGAAGCAGTGTGGGCTGCCCTGGAGGCCCCTCAGGGGGCCCCATTAGTGATTTGGCGTCCTCCTTACAGTTCACCCGCAGTCGGAGAAGCAGGGTGGCCCAGCTGAGTTTGGGTCTCTTTCCAGGTTTCCACACGGAGCAGTCTGGCGGTCTGACGCATCGCAGCACGACTGCTGTCAGCGTGGCTGACACTCCTCTTTCAGTTATTTAATTAGCATCGTTCCTGTTAAGACCTGAGATCGTATGCAGGCAGAGGGCAGCTCCACGCTGCCCGGTGTGTGTGCGTGTGCATGGCTGGCACATGTGGACACGGCCTGACATTTTCAAGTGCAGAACTAATCCATGTCATCCTGGACACTTTGAGCTACTTCAGGTTTTACAAACTGCTTTAAACCTGAAAGGCTCCTGTTCTTGGCTAAATAGTTCAGTTCTTCTTGTGCTCTGACTGGTTTGTTTCCTTGATTGAAAGACTCATTCAGCTGTTTCACATTAACATTAGTGACACATGCATGAATATAGGAGACTGACCGATTAACACACAGCAAGACCTCAGTGAAAGACTGAAGTTAAAGCCAGGTCCTTTTGATTGAAATGGTAGTTTACAAATCCTGTCCTGGCTCAAAGTGTCCTCACTGATGTGGATTAGGTGGCAACCCTACATGTGACCCTCCCAGGGCAGCAGAATGCACATTTGACCTCCGGCCAGACGGTGGTGCTGTCATAGGAAATGAGACCTCGATCGTATCTATTCTGACCCTTTGACCTATTCTGTCTGTCTAGGGGTTCAGTGTCTGGAGCTGATCATCACCTCCCTCCCCAGCCCAATCGCAGCCAACCCGACAAGACACACCAGTTCGCTCTTTCTTTTCTGTCCCTCCACCCTTCTCCCCCACACTTCCCTCCTCCAGCCCAGCCCCCACTGCCCATCTCCTCCCTTCCCCTGCAATCAGACAGCAGGCCCCGCAGTGCTAACGCTACATCCCAGGCATTACCCGCTGCCTGCTTTGTTTCCGTGTGTCAGTGGCCCCGTCACGTCACGTTCTGCATGGGGAGGTGGGCCTCCTCTCAGGTCTCAGTGAACATTCAATTCTGTCGGTGAGTTTGCGGATGCAGCAGAAACCATCGAACATTGGGTGTGCCCTGGGTCTTGAGCATTCACGTTCCTTAGTGCATAAGCAGACCGTGCAGTCAAACTTCAGCACAGGCATAAAAAAACAGCCAGAGTGTGATTCAGGGACCTTTTGATGCATACTGACACTTTTAAACAAAGTAGGCTACTGAAATGGCCGTTTCCTATTTTACTACCAAAACATTTAAATATATGCAGGACAGTGGTTTCAGGCAAAATGGCTGCCGCAGTCTGCAGCAATGAAGCAAAGTGACTCCCCCATGTGGCAAGTTGGGGTATTACAACACAGGGTCCCAATTCACATTCATTGCTGTCAGTGGGTTGTTATAACATAACTCACCGGACAATGAATGAAAATTGTGACCATTCAGAATCTCACTTCTGAATCATGATTTTTTTTTTCTGTCACAAGGAAGATTTCTAACTATGTTGATGCCACATAGCTATTTGAGATTAATGGCTTGTGATGTCTGCGCGGCTGTGATGCGGACATTCAGATTTATGGATGGTTTATAAGATGTTGCGTCAGTAGGTGGGATGCTTAAGGTGCGAGACATATTGATATGTAGGTCATCAGTCACGTCCGTCTCTAGTTATGATGGGTTAATCGCAGTGCTCCTAGGACCATGGTGCAGATGTTCAATCAGCCCATAGCAGATGCTTGTCGTGGTTTCTAACGCCTTTCTGTCGAGGGCAGGACTCTAAGCAGGATGCCGGCTGTTAGTTCACAAAGCCTGGAACAGGTACTACAGACAGTGATACTTTCTGGTGGCTTAGCGGGTAGCCATTGGCAGCTCACCTCTCGAGTGATAGATTTCAGTCCTGTCCCACATTCCCCCCCTCCTTTCTGTGGGTCTCCTCTAGGCAGGGGAGCCCCCAATATTGGTAGACACCCCCCCTTCCCGATAAACAAACAAACAAACAAACAAACATTTAAACAAAGGCAGTGTTGCAGCCAGATATGTAGAGGCAACACATTGCACAGTTTCGGAGCTGAAAGTGCAAACGCCTGAGCTCCCCTGTGCTTTAGTCTTGTTGTGAATCCTGTTGTGAATTGTGTACCTAAACAGTGTTAGTCTCATTTTAAATAAAGAAATCTTTATTATTCAGGAATTATTTAAAATCTTTCTCACACCGTATCCTTCCTCGATGTGACTATTGCATGTGTGCCCATTGCGACGTCCCGATATACATCGCACCCCCCGCCAGGGCAAATTCACACCCCCCGCCAGTGTCAAACTTCTTCCGCTGCCACTGACTGTAGGTGCCCCCACTTTTCTCCAGCAGCACACAGAAACGTGGTTTAAGTGAGAGAGAGCCCCTGCGTGGTGCTGCGTAATCGTGTCTGAGCGCCTGTCCAGCGGAGGACTTGCATGGTGCCCTGTGCTTCTCGAAGAAGCTCTGAGCTCCACTGTAGCCTACATCTGGGCCAGCAGCTACAGCAAATGAATGGACATAATCCTGTATTCTGATGTTGTGGCAGACATGTAGCACTGCAGACTCATAGACGCGCGAGCCCATTACAAAACACAGGAGGGCTATTTGCTCAGAGAGGGAAAATATCATCAGTCTGGCAGCCTGCATGCAGACCTGACCTTTCCATCATGCCCCGAATGCTGCCAGACTTGCTAATAGAAAACATTCAGTTCTGCACTGATCATTTAAAGAGTTGCAGCACAGGAAGTCAATAAGACAAATGGTCCACATGGGAACCACACCATCACCTGATAACGGACAGCATTCATTATACCCAGCGACATTTAAAAATGGGGGGTGGGGAGAGCATATTCGAAGCATTCGAGTGACGGCCATCTGCAGTGCTATACAACGATATTTCTACGCAACATACAGAATCACTCTATCCTTCAACTTTGACTCCGCCTTTGGCTACACTCAAGCATATTGATCTCTTTCTAGCTGTTCTGCAAACAGGGCTGCACATTCTAGTATATGTACAATTTCTGGAATGAAAGTTCTGTGTAATCTGACCAGATGCTCTTACGTCATTTAATAGCTTTTGTGCAAGATGTTTCATTTTTCCAGCTAGCGAACTGCTTTAATTACACCTTCCAAAGGAGGCAGTGTGAGGTCAATAAATCGATACATTTCATCTAATAAAGAGAAGAAATCGACTGACACTGCTGAGAATACCTCACAGAAATCTCACAGAAAATTATCACGGTGGAAAATCTTTTGACTTAAACTGCCTTTCAGATTTTATCTCTGTACATGAGACTGGGGCTGTTCTATTAGACACCGGGCAGTAAATCATTCACACATAGAAACACACAAATTGTTAAAATTAATGTGCCTCAGCTGAATAGTCCCATGTCCATGGGCCCTTGAACGAGGCCCTTAACCCCCAGCAGGTGGCCGCCCTTTGCTGCCGACCTTGTTCTCACCTGCGTATGTGTCATGCAGAGCAGGATGGGGTAGGTGAAAAGAGAATTTCCATATGGGAATTAATAAAGTGTCATTTCAATAAATAATACAGAATGCTTGTTATTCACGCTATACCTAAATGCATATCTTTTCTGTTTTGGACGAATCAGTAAGCAGAAAAAACTGAATAATTATAGACATTAACCTCGGTCCACTTGCAGGCTGTTTTGTGAAGTTCGAAACGGCCAGGTTTGCCTACGTTATGCTATTGGTCACTGCTGGCTATTCGTATGAAATGATCTTTTTTCTAGCGTGAAACTGGTTTTGATCACTGTTATAGAGTCATATTTTCTCAAAGTGTCAAAAAAAGGCCAATCTGAGATTTAAGACTGATATCTGTGGCTTGGCTGATGGGGGTCGAGCTCGAGCAGGACAGCAGACTTGGTATAATGCTAATATATAAGTGTTGCAGCCCACTGCCTGTGGGGAGGGTGCCAGCAGGTTATGGAAGCCCTAACTCAGCTCAGCACTATGGTGGACGTCTTGGTAAGATGGCAGTGACGTGAGTCAGCATCAACGATCTGTGCTTCAATCGTCTTTCACCCACTAATCTTGCACGGAGCCTATCCCAGGCGACACGAGGCAGGGGTGCCCCCAGGATGGCACGCCACTCCAGCAGAGAACCCATACATACGCAGCAGGCAACTCCAAAAAAACAGTTCTGCATAACTGCGTGTGTTTGGACTAGCAGAAGAAATCCAAGCTCACAAGCTGGGAGGTGAGAAGAGTTATGCCACCCTGCTTCTGCTTCCAGTCCGTGGAAACCCTAAAGCGTTTACTCAGCAGGAACGTGAGATACAATTGGGAAGGCAGGGTCAGACAGTTCCTGGAGCAATGGGGATTAAGGACCCTGCTCAGGAGCCCAAAAGCACACCTACTCTGCCATCCAGAGGATTTGAACCAGCGACCTTAATCATGCAGCATCTTAACCCACTGAGCCACGCACCACCCCCAAGGCACTCTCTGCAAAACAGTCCTGCCTTTAACGCTTCCTTCTCTAACAGACTGCTTTTACCACATACAAAAAACTATAATGCGAGCCACATGTGAACTCGCTGGTTTATTTCCCCTTTAAACCTATCACATTTCAGCCAGTGTGCGGAGAGCGGAGATTTCACTGAAGGCAGGAAAGTCACTTCAGCGGCCCTGTCTCCCCCTTCTGGTCAAACACTGCTATTACAGCATATTTAAACCGATAAAATTGTGTTCGTTTATGAAACTATTGAAGATTAACAGGTACCCCAGCCGTTGCGCAAGCTTCTGTGTCATTGTCAATATAATAACAATCGGAAACAAATAAGATTCCTGCTAATTGTTTATAGGCTTCATGGATTTTAGTAATGCGATCTCCCACTTATTTACGTGCATACATAAGCGAAGAATCAGATTAACGAGAGATTAACCAGCTCTTTAAAATTTTGCATTGCTCTCACCTGTGTGCGTGTGTCACAGAGGAGCAACACGGGATATGGGAAGAATTCTTTTTGTACTTGCTACCTGTACATTGACAATAAAGGCATTATATAAACGTGCGCAAACATCCGTGGCCTTGAATAAAAGACAGTGCCAGGGAGAGGAACATTTATATTATACATTTATATTTATTTTTATTAGCTCACAGTTACAGTTGTGCTGGGCAACTAACGAGTCTCATCAATTCTAGTGATGAGCTTGGGTAAAAAACAGCAGCAATGGCACTCACACCATGCCAAAAAAGCAAGAATCTTAGCTAAAGTACTCGGATTGTATGATTCTCCATATTCAAGACGAAATATACATAACAATTGTGAATTAGACTGTTCAAAGCAATCTTTCTCATTAATATGGGAGCGTTTTCTTTCTTCGTGCTAATAGGTGCCGTTATTTTGAAATCTACATGATCTACGTACGAGAATTTTTGTGTCGCCTGCCTATACCCCAGTCGTCACACAGCGCCCCCTGTCTGTGCCTCGCAGCATAATCTCTCTATCCGCGCAGATGCTGAGTCCATAGTTTCCATTCACCTGAACCGCGGTATGAGCCAGACGAGCGTCACATAGCATAAACCAATAGTATCTTCTTTTAATATCCTATAAGGCTATACAGAAAAAAGGGTGTAAGGCGTACAGCGATCCCGGAACTGTGGAGGCGCTCTGCAATACAATATGCATGCTCATGAATTTGTAATACTGTAGTCTACATCTCCCTGTTGCGTCAACCGACGGAGGATTGCACAGCACGCAGCGGCCCGATCTGTACCGCTAATTCCCCCTTGAATCTGGGAAATACAACACAGCACACAGGCTCAACTTGTGCACTTTAGTGGTAAATGTAGCCATATAATGGGGGGTTTTATGCATATAGCATACACATTCAGGTCTAAGTGTGGCCCTGCCCATAAAAGATATGTTTCAATCTCCAGCCTCCACTTTTGTGGTATATTAATAAACTTATTCTACCTATTATATGAATAATAAAAAATTCAGCGTCGCATCAAGGACCTCCGTCACTAAATGAGATATGATATTTTCGGTAACGTTTTGCACTCTGACACACAGTTTCAGGGCTCTAATGTGGATCCGCAAATAGCATTATGCAAGTCACAACATCACGACGACAGAAATTTAATCCAGTATTTCCTCAGTATATATAGGCTATGCCCGGCAGGCGGTGTTCCAGTTTCACTGTTTTAAATACGCGGACCGGTATTTGCGTCGTTTCTATACTCAGAACGGCTTCTGTTAATAGATATTTCGTGATTTAGCCCTGATTTATGTGTTTTCACACTGTCAGTCTTCGTCAGTTTTTAAGTCAATCTTAAAAGTACAATAGTAGAGTAACCAAGTAAAAATCTACGCATCAGCCGGAGACCATAAGGCGATCGGACGGAGCAGTGCCGCTAAAACCGGGACCAGGGACCGTGCCCGGGGTCGCGGCGGCGCGCCTGCGGTGGGCGCTCCTGCCTTTAGACCGCTTTACGGCGCCCCTCGGTGCAGTTTAATTCATTTCGGTGACAGGCGCGTTAAAATGCGGAGTACGACGCCGCCGCTGTCATGAGCGGTGCCACATAGACGGTGCATGCCGCGTTTAACCAGAAGCTTTATATGAATAATACCCAGAAGGGGAATTAACCTATGGGTTTGTCATTGCGGGCAATAAAAGTGACAGGAGGATTAATGACATAGAAGCAGTCAGTAGAGATTCCCCGCAATGCTCGATGGATTAATCCCCGTTCCAGCTTCAGGGAGGCGGCTGATCTGCAGGGTAACTCACCGGGCTCACGAAGCGGCTGCAGACGGACTTTTCCCTATAAACCCAATTTCGCAGTTCTGCCAGTTCAGGGGAACTTAATCCCGCCACCGCCTGCCAGCCGAGATCTGAAAACGAAATCAGTCTTCGGCATTTTCGCATATAAAGGGGAAACATTGCGCGATCGGGACATTCCTATATTCACATGGGCGAAGCCTGGGGTGGGTTTTGCCGTGGCTGGACCCGAGCTCGCTGTCAGGATAACGGTGCCGCAGATGCCGAACATGAGAAGCGATGGGCCGAACTGTTCGAGCAATTGGACCTGAATAACGACGGTCGGATCGACGTGACAGAGCTGCGCGCAGGGCTGGCTGCCCGGGGGATACTCCGGAGCGACGCCGAGGAGGTAATGCGTACAAGTTTTACATTAGTAACTTATTTTTTTGTCACCGACATTAGCAAGTCGCGGTAGATCACGTCTGCCAGAAAATTAGCCTACACATCCCTCCAAGTGCCAAGTTTTTTTTTCTTTTTTTCCAGATAAAAATCGGGTCATTAATCTATTTTTTGATTTCCTACCGTGAGCTGCGCACTCATCCCAATTCATTGCAGCACAAGAGCGGCACTGTTTCTTATGATCAGTGCAAAACACGTTCATATTGCAGCCTTACAGTAATTATTATCCTGCCTGTCTCATAATGTCCCCGCTTGTAGCTGCGATGCGCCCGGAGGATTTTTTGTGCTGCTCCTTAGCGCAACGTCGGAGCAGAAAGCAAGTTATTTATATCAGCCATATATTTTATTAATGTACAAATACAGATCAGTGAAATGTCTCGAAGCCCGGTCCTATGGAGGTAATTTACGTCCAGGACGGTAGGATAAATATTTTAGTGTTCCGTTCTTTAAATCCGTAACACGAATCCGTTGTATTACTTAATACGGGCACTGACAGCAGACCCGAGGACGGTGTTTTGATGTCTTTGCTAACAAAACTGAAACATCAGGAAAAACTGGAAATGAGTGGGATGAAAGTCCAGTGTCAATGTGATGCGAGTGTTCATGCTGTAAGCAAGTGCGTATAAACTCAAGCACGTTTAAGACTGTAGCCGAGTTAAACGTTAGTTATCGCTTTAAAGTATAGCCCCTATGCATCTTTGTCTTCCTTCTCATAACTTTTGTCAGCACATGAAATTCTGGGGGGGAGGGGGGTGCAGTCTATAGAGAGGGAAGACCTCTGCGCTGTTCAGGGCATCTCTAATCACTTCATTTATTTATAACACACGCACCAGAAGGTTCTTTCCAGGAGTCTTTTTAAATTCTGTTTTATATTCTTTTTAAATGCGTGTTACAGTGTGTGAATATTTATGAATGCATTTCCTCTGTCTGTCTGCTAGATTGAATACATTTGCGGCTCTGCTGAGGGATTCTGCACTGTGCGAACCGTACGTTTGCCAAACGGAGGAGGCCCTCTGTGTTTATCTGTGTGTAGGAACGTGTGCTGGTATCATTTGTACCACGTGATGCACCCTGGCCTATGTGTGTGTGTGTGTGGGGGGGGGGGGGGTCATGTATTTATTAGATTGTGGGGACCAAATATCCACACAGTGTGATAAAAACCTGCTATGTTGACGTGGGAACCATTTTTTCGGTCCCCACAAGGGGAAACTCAGTTTTATAAAAATCTGTAGATGTAATCAAAAAGCTAAAAATGCCAAAAGTCTTGTATTGTGTTTGGTTACTTATGGTTAAGTTAGGGCTGGGTAGGGTTAGGGTGTCATTGTTGGGATTAGGGTTATGCCCATAGAAATGAATGAAGAGTCCCCACAAAGATATGAGTACAGGTCTGTCTGCGTGTGTGTGTCTGTGTCTGTGTGTGTGTGTGGAGTTGTCTCTTTGTGGGTTCACACTGCTCCTAACCTTATGCCTCCCCACCCCCATCTTACCTCTGCCCCAGCAGATCGTGCGTGTGAGTGACACCAATCATGATGGCCAGCTGGACTTTGAGGAGTTCGCGCAGTACCTGCGGGCGCATGAGAAGGAGCTGAGGCTCATGTTTCGCAGCCTGGACCGCAATGATGACGGTCAGCTGTGGGGGGGAGGAGGGTCTTTTGCATGACGCTAGCAATGGCTCTGCCGGGAGGGGGGGGCACCTTGAGCAGAGGCTCCCCCTAAAATGCACTTAATGAATCTGACTTGGACTCTGGCGGGCTGCTGTCTGATATTATCTCCATCCATCCATCCATCCATCCATCCATCTACTAACTGCTTACCCTGGTCAGGATCACGGGGGATCTGGACAGGGTGCCAGTCTTTTTCACTATTTTGAATTTCGAGTCTCTGCCATGGCTCCATGTGTTCTTGCATGATCTCCCTGTGTCGTCTTGGGGCTTCCTCTAGGTCCTCTGGCTTCCCTCCACAGTTCAAAACATACTGAGGTTAACTGGAGTTATCAAATTGTGCATGTGTATGTGAATGGTGTGTGAATGTGCCCCATCCTGGGTTGTTCCTTGCCTTGCACTCGTTAGCCTCTTGGGTAGGCTCTGGACCCCCCCCCCCAACCCTGAATAGGACAAGTGGGTACAGGAAATAGATGTATGGATGAACCTGCACACTGGGTTGGTCTCTGCTGCTGGTGATAAGCCCTCCTTTCGTTTAGCTGCTGTCCCACTTACCCTGCTCTCACATCTGGGCAATGACAGCGTACCTGTTGGCCTTCATCTGGACACACAGTGCAGGACCGAATGCCGCTTTCGACGTGCTGTGTTTATTACGATGGCCGGCTGTCTTAGTCCCATGGTGTCATATGGGGACAGACCAACATCCTACTCAGCGTCTGTGGCTGGACCTAACACATGTACTGACAAAGAAATATATAATGATTCCCCACAGAATTACGTATTTTAGTGAGAACTGACACTAATGCATAATCTGTGGACATTTATATAGGGTAAGGGTTACCCTGCTTAATTGGAGGTGCACTTGTACTGTGTTGCAGGTCAAATAGACGTTGGGGAGATCCAGCAATCTCTCCATAACCTGGGGGTGGACATCTCCATGGAGCAGGCCTCCAGGATCCTGCAGAGGTCAGCCTGTGGGTCAGAGTGTGTAGGACAGACTTTTCTGTGACTGCGCTGTAACCAGACATGTGACATTAGACATCATTTAGAATTCCCGAGACCTTGTCACGTCCAGGAATTGACGACTGCCCACAATGCGACTTACAGACACAGGCAAGTTTATTGTTAGTGTCACGGCACTAGACATAGAAACAAAAGAGATGACGAGGGGCTGAAAAAAGGCAGACAAGTAATTTAAGAACTAACAAAGACTTTAATTAAACATGAGGAAACAGAGATTCTACAGATTCAACTGATTCAGATTCAGAAACAGATTCAATTGCCAACAAAGGAACAGAGAATGGGCAGAGATATATATTCACATGTAACAAGACCTAAACAAGGGCCAGGTGAGTCGGGTTAAACCTAAGGAAACACAGGGAGTAGAACACGATGAACAGCGACACCTACTGGTCAAACAGTGAACTTAGAGAAACGACGGACAGAATGGGACAAGGCTGGGTCGATCCTGACAGACCTGCACGTGATCTTCCTCTGTTTGCTTTACCTTGGTAGTATGGACAACGATGGCACCATGGCCATCAACTGGAGCAAGTGGCGTGATCATTTCCTGCTAAACCCTCTGCACAGCATGGAGGATGTCGCTCACTTTTGGAAGCACTCTCTGGTTAGTTGAAATCCAGGCCCTGCACTTGGTATTAGCGGAATTGCATCTGGACATGCGTCTGAGGCAGTGTGTGGTAGGGTTAGGATGCCATGCCCATGGCTAGAAGGTCACTGCTTCGGATCATGCGATGGCAGAGGGGGTTCAGTGTAATTCGGAACTGATAATGAAGTAAATGTGGACGTTATGAGGGAAGACGACCCAAGATCAGAAACAACAGCAAGCTGAGGAGGTGTTTTGTACCGCTGTGACTGGAGTGTGGTGCATTCTGGGGGATTCTGGGGACCATGGAAAGTTCACAGGAGATCAGCTCGTCTGAGCAGATCTACAAATCAGAAGAACAAGCTCTTAGGATTGTGGCAAAATAAGACCCCTGTTTCCTTTGTCCTCCTCTTGCTGCCACAGATGTTGGACATCGGGGAGCACCTGACCGTACCAGACGACTTCTCGGAGCAGGAGAAGAGGTTGGGGGTCGTGTGGAGACAGCTGGCAGCAGGGGCGATGGCGGGGGCGGTGTCTCGCACCGGCACTGCCCCTCTGGACCGGCTCAAAGTCTTCCTTCAGGTGAGGATCCTGACGGAGTTCCTGGAGCAGCAGTGCCCAATGCTGCCAGACGCATGCAGAACACATTCCTTCAGGAAGGCTGTAAGCCACTATCTACACTTTACAGTCTGCTAAACATCCCATTTGTCTTTGAATGCTGACCTCTAAGACCTTTAAGTGGTACCACAAGATAACTTGTTAGAGCAATGTCCTCCTGGTCAGCTCTACCTAAGTGGTGAAAGTTACCTGGTTAATGGCATACCCACATTCCTGTGCAGATGCCATGTCCCGTAACATCTCTGTGGATACGGCCATTTACAGGTGCAGTACTGTGAAAAAGTCTTTCGCAGTCACAGAAAATGATGTTTAAAGATGATCAGTTTGGTGTAAAACTACAATATTATGTCTGTCAGAGTATGTTAGCTTCGCCATTTCATAACCTCTCCTAGAGTCACCCCAGTATTTGCAGTAACTGTCCAATACACCAGGATATTTTTTGACCCCTGAGGTAAGCGGTGTTTATCTAACTGTCCAACAGAAACTTTTTACAGTACAGAGAATTAAAAAACAAATTGTGTTGTGTTCATTGTTCATTGTGTCTTATGTTCTAATGTTAAATTGTGTTTTATTCTTTGCAAATATACACTTATATTACTCCCCTGATAAACAGGCTTAAACGTTTCCTTTGGCTGCCTGTGACTTTTGCGCAGTGCCTTTGTATTTGCCATATAAAGTTCTGATAGGTCTGTCCGCTCCAGCTGTATCTCAGAATCAGAATTCTCTCTCATTGCCGGGTACAGAGCTCACTGACTTTTTAAAAGTAATTAAAATAACTGAGCTGGTGGTGAAATTTAATAAATACATGGAAAGGCTGGGGTGCCCCCGAGGAGGGGTTTGGGAACTGAAGCGGTGTTCATCTAGCCATCCAACAAGATATCAGTAATTTTGGAGAACAAAAGAAATTCTTATGAGTTTTTATCATGTTACCCTTAATTAGCATATGTTCTAGTTCTGAATTGTGATTTTTGTTCTGAGCAAAAGTGCGCTTATTACCCAGATAAATTCCTTCAAACATTCCTTTTGACTGCCTTAGACTTTTGCACAGTACTGTGTTTAAAAAGAGAAGGGTGACTTTTCTTGGCATCATCACGTCGCTGATGCAGGCTTGCCATCCCGGTCCAGGTGCACGGCTCCAGCCCGCACAGGATGGGCCTCTGGAGTGACCTGCGTGGGATGATACGTGAGGGCGGGTTACGCTCCCTCTGGCGGGGCAATGGCACCAACGTGCTCAAGATTGCCCCGGAATCTGCCATCAAGTTCATGGCCTATGAGCAGGTGGGTCCAGAGATTTTCATTGTAATGAAGCTGATGGTTTACCGTGCA